>VZTN01021041.1:0-49119 GCA_013400515.1 Erpornis zantholeuca
AGCTTCTCCAAGAAACTGTTTAGCTTTACCATTTCCGTAAATACTGTTATAATGCACAAGATCAAAATATCCTGGGCAAATGATTCTGAACTTCATTTGCAGAAACTGTCTAAGCATGGAAGACAAACCTCTTTGATGGTATACTCCAAAATGAAATGCACAATTACTTCTAAATCAAATAATTCTCTTGTACTCTGTCAACTTTGAACAGAAACTTTACCCAGAACAGATGTTTTGTTGACATGCACCTTGCTTTGCACTGATTGCTGCACAGCAATGGAAGACGCTAAAATAGGAAGGTATGTGAGATCAACATCAGTAAGGCTTGCAGGCTGCTTTGTGAAAGCACTGGGGAGCCGGACAGCAGAGAGGCAGAGGAATAGGCACAAAGCAAGTGGAGAAAATCAAGTAAACCAAGGAGGAAGTGAGGCTAGACAAAGAAAGGAAGGTAAAAAGAAAAAAAAGAGATAGTGGAAAAGGTGGTAAGAAAGGAGGAACATGCAGCTGTACCTAGGGCACGGTGGAAGTTCAGAAGCATTTACTGCTAATTCCCAATTAAGTTTTTCACTTTGACTTTCATCTGCCTCCTGGGCTGTTGGCTGAGCTGATCCTCCCTGAAGACTTTAGCGCTCCTGTCTAAAGTTGTACTATCAGTTTGAGGACCTTTTCCACCCAAGCCCTGAGTGATCACCCTTTCTCTATCAGCTGGGTGTTAGCTGCTCCAGCCAGGGCTGGGCCTGAGACCATACTACCTGTTCCCAGAAGAAAATATAGACAGAATTTGGAAGTGAAAAGCATGTAAGATCAGGTCACACATGTAAAGCATCCTTCCCACTGTTTCTTTAGCTGTGGTCTGGCGCTCCAGAGAAGCCTTAAGCCCTCCTTCATCTCCTTGTTCTCCAGGCAGGTCCCTCTCCCACAGCAACTGATGAGCCACCACTAAACACTTGAGGTAGGAATGGGTCTGACTTTAAGGACATCCTGAAAAAGGGAAGAAACCTAAACATCTGTGTCTGTTCCCCACTCTGTTTCACAGTACGGACTCATTGAACACGACAGCATTTCAAATGAAACCTTTTGTAAGGGCAGCCTAAACTTCTGAGCGTGACACAGGCGGATTCTCTGCTTGATGTTATGATACCTGTTTTGGGAGAAGCAGCATGTTTTCACCTTGCTGGGTGCTTCTGCCTGCAACAATCCCCAGAGTTCTTCTGCCTGAGTAGTCCCCTCTTGCTCACAGTCCTTTTTCTTTTCTGGCAACTAGTCTTGGTGATGGGGAACTGTCAGTGTTAACTGCTTAAACTTGTTTATTTCAGATGCCACCTGCATTTCCTCACCTAAATGTTCTGACTGGTCTTTTCTTTAAGTAGCTCATTTTTCATTTATTTGTAGGCAACAAGACAGAAAAAAAAAAAGAAGAAACACAAGAAAAGAAACTTCATATAATAATATTACAGATAAGAAGGGGTTTTTTTCCTATCAATTTGTCACAACATTTTTATTGATTGAATACAGAAGTAGGAGAAAATGAGGACCTGGTTAAAAACTGGGAGTTTAACAGTTATATTTTAATAACATGTTTTTCTGGTGGTTTTGTTTTAAGCCTAAACAAGCTGTATCTCTAAATATGATAACATGATCTGTAATGTGACTCTTTCCATAAGGTAATTCTTGAAACAGGAACATCTATCCCCCAGTTACTCCCACACTATGTCCCTCTGCCTCCCCGCAAAATGTCTGTTTGGAGCAGATCCTCTTTCTCAGCCTTACTGATAAGGGCAGGAACACCAGGTCAACTTAGCCTTTCTGGGGTTGAGAGGAGAGGTATTTTATCCTCTTTTGTTGAAGAGCATGCACAGTATGGGTATGAGATGAGTAGCAGTGAGTATAAATTGATACAGGTACTAAGGCAGCTGAATGGGAAAGGTATCCTCCCTGACTTGTTGCTTGCTGACAAGAGGGCCTCATGAGTGAACTGGTGGACTATTTGGACCATGAAGCAGTTGAATTTAAAATATCTGATGACAGGAGGAATATAGCCAGCATAACTAAATGGGTGAAGAGAAGACTTCAGGCTGCTCTGGGAACTAGTTTGTAAGGCCTCTTAGGAAAATGATTTTGAAGATGCTGGGATCCACCAGTGTGGTCACATTTTTTAAACAACACCTTCTCAGAGCATGGGAGCATGCAATTCCAAAATGTTGTAAGTCGAACTGGTGAGGCAGAAGACTGGCTTGGCTGAGCAGGGATCTTTCTCTGGAGCTAAGGCGAAAAAAAGAAAGTATATGGCCAGTGAAAGCAAGGTTGGCTGACTCAGGAGGATGTTGTGGTTTAACCCTAACTGGCAACTAAGCACCACACAATCACTCACTCACTTCTCCCCCACCCTGGTGGGATGGGGAGGAGAATCAGAGAAGTAAAACTTGATGGTTGAGATAAGAAGAAGTTCAGTAGTTGAAATGAAGTAAAATATAATATTGCAACAACAACAAAAATAATATGGAAAAAGGAGGAGAGTGAGAGAGAGAGAAAGAAAATCCACGAATCGCAAGTGATGCACAATAGAGTAGCTCACCACCTGCTTACTGATGCAAAACCCATCTCCAAACCACAATCAGACCCTTTTCTGTGTAAATCCGCCAGTTTATATACTGGGCATGACATTCCAAGATATCCCTTTGGCCACGTCAGGTCAGCTGTCTTGGCTGTGCTCCCTGACAGCTTCTTGTGTACTTCTCTCTGGCAGAGCTTGGAGCTTGCCTGTCAGGTTGGTGTAGCAGTGTCTAAATTACAGAACACGGAAGAGTCCTGAGGTTTCTATACATCAGGGTTTTGTGATGGTATAGCTTGTGATTTGGTGTGAGGTCAGTTAGGAGGAAGAACTATGGATTTTTGGGCAATTTAAAAGTAGACTTCTACTGCATTAACTGCATTAGCTGCATTAACAGGTTTATGTGTCATTCTCCCTTCAAAGGTGAGATCATAGGGACATTTTATGAATACCTCATACAAATGCAGGAGTTTAATAGGGATGCAAGATGGAATTACTTTAATTGCAAGCCAGAAGTAGGCTTTTTCTCCATTGGCTCTGTAGGTGTTTGCACAGAGAGCACTTCCAGGTAGGCAATGTGGCTGCTGCTCCAGGCTCACATGTGCAGCAGGTTGGTCTTTAATAACCATGCCATGTGGACATCAAAGTATCTGATGTACTATAAACACCCACTGTGATGACCAAAGATGTCCTTCATCAATTGCTGCTTCCTTACAAAAATTAGAACAGACCATGGCTAGTCTTGATATTTAGCCTATGTGGCCTGGAAAGACCACACATGGAGTGGAAGAAGCAGAAGGAGGAGAAAGGAGGGAGAATGTTGGCAAATTAATTGAATTTTTATGGTGCTTGTGGAATAGGCAGAAAAAAAGTGCTATTTACATTACTATCATTAGTAATTAGGCACAAAATAATAATCACTGAAATTTGGTAAGAAACATCTATACTTACAGCACAGGTTTATATGAGTGTAAAATCCTCTCTGATTGCTTTGATATCTCTATTTTCAAGAACTGACATACAAGGAACTTGCATCTGCCTCCCCTCTGAGAGGAATTTGTATTTGAAGGAACTTCTTAAATCAAAGCAGGTCTGATTTCAACATTGCTTGTTTAGTCTCTTGTTCTGCAATAAAATTGGGGTGCTATGTAGCAAACATGATATTCCATAAAGGAACTTTATAACAGCATCTTTAAAAACACCTTGTGTAGTAGATCACACTCAGGGTCAATAGGCCCTCTAGAACAGTGAACCTATTTTTTGTCTTTTGAATAACCCTGCCTTTTCATTTCCTCAATCTTGTTCTGAAAGTATCTGCCTGTAGGAATGAGCCCTGTGATAGGTTGTTCATTTGAAAAAAATCAGCCACAGGACAAATTTCTCAGTTTACTATAAAAAAGATACTCAGATCATTTTGGTTATAATTACTCTCAGTTGCCCCTGGATGAGCTCAACTTCATTGAATATATTTGGAAGTTAGCCTCTTAATGTGGGAAGACAAATTGTGTGTCCAAACACATTATTCTGTTCATTAACTCTAGGAGTATAAGTGATAAAAATAAACCACAGAGAAATCAAATAATTTCTTCTATAGCCATCTGCTGCTGCCGAAATTAAAAAGGCAATCTGTATATCCAACTTCTAAAAGCAACCAGCATGCATTCCTTAGTTAATGAGCACTTAGAGGTTATTATACATGGGATTATTTAATTGGAAAAATTGAGAATCAAATGTGTACCTTGTGAGAAATTTTTTAGTTGGGTGTGCAAAGTATGAGACAATAGGAAGTCCTACTAAGTTCTGAAAACTAAGGTGGTTAGGGTTTTTTTGTTTTGGTGGAGCAGTATCTTTCTTCAACATATTCAGTCCTGAACTAAAGGACTGTACCAGAACAGCCACTGATCAAATACCATTGCCTTATCTCTCTTCGTTTTTTTTCTTTATTGTTTCTGCATACTGCTAAGGGCAACATTTTGAGCAAAAGCATCTCTAGGTAACTTGAGCTTTTTTTAAAGAGAAACACCCAGAAAATCAAAACCATCTTTACTGATGCAAATTCAGAAACATTTGGGGAAATAAAGTCTCAGTCTTTTTCTAGCAATGACATTATTGAAAGAGTGATAATAGATTTATATAATTCTGGAAAAGTTGGCAAGCTGTAAAGTGGAAGGTTTCCACTTTCAGTTGTTAAATATTTTTCTGAATATTTTCTTTCATTTTACAAGCTGACTTCTAGTTGTACTGTCTTAGCTATGTGGTTTATCTATGTCATACTCCCTATAGCAATATCTGCAACTCTGGTATCATATATCCTGTCAGTATTTAATTAAGATTCCACAAGAGTGAGAAGGTCTAGAAGCATGTGTTGCTTAAAAACAACTTGTCTTATATGTTGCATTGTATTTTCCTACAGAGTAGTTTTCAACTAAAGAGCAAAACTGTCAATGAATCCTTTGTGAATATTACTTCCTGCCACAATTTTTTATGCTTTTGCTTTGCTAACTGAAGAAATAATTGAAATCTTATTTCTAACTGATCTTTCGGTGTAGGAGAACAAAGAGAAATTTCCTGAAACATAGAACAAGGGAAGTTTTAGCTTATATCCCTGTTTGCATGTTTCCAGATGATTTTTTGCCATAATTGAGAGTATTTGAGGTCCACAAGTCTAATGAAAGGATTATATTCATACAAGATTGTCCTCTTAAACACTGCAGCTGGATCCTGCATTCTGTTAATAATAAAATTTCTTCAACTAATTACCTTGGTCTAAGACTTGCTTTTAGTTCTAGTATTAACTTGGGAAAAACTTAATCACTAAGCCATGTTGTTGCTTATCTATCCTGAACTTCTATTCATGATGCAAAAGAAAGAACTTCCAAAGTAAGAATTTTATTGACCCTTGCTCCTTTGGAAAAAGAAATGTCAATATCGTTCCACATTTACGTGTAGTTTCTCACCTTGCATGTTCCTCTCAGAAGTTCCACAGCATCACTGTGACAGAATGTGTTTTACTGTCTTAAAACCCACCTTAGGCAGCAGTGGCATCAATTCATCAAAATCCCAGAGCTTGGCTGTTTGTCTTTTAAAATCAACCAGAAATTTGGGCTGCTGCAAGAAGCAAAAGGAAAAGTGATGTATAGCCTGTACTTAATGCCAGAAAACTTATACACCAGTGTGTCAAAGAGGTGATGAAAAAGGGAGCAGAAACTAGTGGCTTTATCTTCCACCCTTGTAATATCACTGAAACCACCTTTTCTGTTGTTTTACCTGGGGTATTTTTTGCAATTCCACACAAGACCCATTCAAGCATCTGGCATGAGAAAAGAAGCCCCTCATGTGTGTGACCATCTTGGGTTTTGGTTTTAATGTGCACCTCAATTGGGTCTGAAAAGAGAGAGGGAAGAGTGAGGATGCTGGGATGGATTGCAGGTTGGCATCTTGACTCAGCCCAGTGATGTCTGGGAGAGGGACACACTGCACTTTGAAGGATAACTCGAAGTTTTGTAAAGATTGGACAAATGTGTCCTAGAATAAGTGATTCACATAAAGTTATGAGATTACTTTAGTTGTCTGATACTTATCTTCCACCGCACATACCCTATTTTCTCAATTGTTCCAAGTAAGAAAAGGAATTGTGTTACAAGCATGGGCAGTGTTTCTTATGACATATTTAAGAGCCAGGATCAATGCTATAAGATACTCCTCAGACACAATTGCCTCATGCATTTAATGAATAAATCAAAGACAACAGATTGCCTCTTGGTACTGCTTCCTCCCAGACACTCTTCTTCAGCTTCCCACGGATGACTGGGAATGAAATCCTGCTTTGATGTGAGATCCCAGCAGTCCCAGAAACTGCCTGTCAGAAATGCTGATTTTCTGTACTACAAACATATTTGGGTTTGAATTGTCTTGAGACTGATGTGGCTGCATGTGTGCATATGCATGGGCTCTGAGGTGTGATGTGCACCCTCTCTGTCTCTGTCCCTGGTCCCAGAAATCCTGCCATCGGTGGGGGGCAGCTCTGCAAGTGACAGGGAAAGAGGAGCAACCACTTCTGCAAAGAAGAGCTGTGGTAGAGCTCAGCTTTGCAGCAGCTTAGGCCTTCTGATGCTCTCCCTGTTGATCAGAGACTCTAATCCCAGAGTTGTTACATATATGTGTATTGTATAGGTGTGCGTATATATGCATAAATACATACAGGCACAGAAAAAAAACCCTTCCACTTAAAAAACCCCAAACAAAATAAAACAAAAAAAGGTGTCATGGACCACAGCAGGATTCTACAAGCAATCCCATTTTCAAATTTTTGTCAACAGGATACCAAAACTAATTAATAAATCTCACAAAAAGACTGTGGTTTAAGTACTGAAAGGAGAAGAAAAACCCTCAAGAAATGGCACTTCTAAAGCAAGCTAAATAAAAAACTAACCCTGAAGAAAGAGGAACCTAAGACCACAAAAGAAACATATTTTCTCAAAAATCTCTTAAAATTTACAATCCCAGTCTGGTACTGTTCTTAAAATTTTTCTTATTTTAGTGATTTTACACACAACAAATGGTTACTAATGTATACTGAGAAAATATTTCATTCTCTTGGATAAGACAGTTCTTCTTTCCAAAATGAATAATAAAAGCTCTCCTTTTCTAGTGTCTCATGGAAAGCCACTTCAAACTAGTGTGGGTGATAACAGGACTTGAGGAGCAACAAGGGAAAAGAGTAGATGCTCCAATTGCCCGCTCTGTGGGCAGCCGGCCGGCAAGCCAAAATTAAGAGGGAGAAGCTCCGAGTGCCAAAACCCAAATCCTACCACAAGCAGCTCCCTCTTAACCAGGAGGAGCCAGGCTGTCCTCAGGGAGTTCCAGGGGAGATGCCCTTCCTTCTGTATGATCCTGCAGTGAGGGTGGGGGAATTGTGCTAGAAAAGGATAGTGTCAATGCCTCCACCTTGTCCAACTCTCCAGTTTAGCCTGTCCTGTCATGAGCCAACCTCATGCAGACTCACAAATGCTCCCTAATATTGTCTCCTTGGGAAAAATAAAGCTCACAGCCTTGGCCTCCAAGCTCCACCATGTTCTCATACCTACCTAGAGATCAGATTTTTCTGTTCCTGCTGCCGGGCAGAGGGCTCAGACAGGACTTTAAAGCAAACTTGGCATAACAGAGCCTAAGCCTTGCTGGCAATCTTCTTAACTAGTTCTCTTTGTCTGGAGGTAGGGTTGGCATTTCACTGAGTGTAAGCTTGAGAAGGATGACCAGAAACAGTGATTGAAAATTCTGTTTTGGGAAATTCTCCAGACCAAAAGACCACTTAAATGAAAGATGAACTAATCAGGGTAATGTGCAAATTGTATTTAATACCTCATTGCCTTGTGTATTTATTAGGTTTTTTCCTTCTCATTTCCAAGTCTTCCTCTAGGTATCCTTAACTGATTTTTTGTGATTTGTTATATACTGAATATTGTGCAGGGGAAAAAAAAGTCTAAAATTATATTAACTCCTGTTCATAAGTTGCTGATAACTAGAATAATTTATAACTTCGCTCTCCTTCTCTTCCTCTGTGTTTTGTCTCTCCCTGGCAATATGTTGTTATGCTTACACCAGAGCACAGTAGCTGTTGCACAGTAATTATACAATGCAACTGTTTTTCAGAGACAGAATTGGAAAATTTCTTGTAGCATAACTGAACGGAATGAAAGAAACCTTAAAAATGGGAGCATGAGATGAAGGGATAGGGGGCACCCCTGGCAAATTTTCAGATGACAGAAGCCTGAGTGGTGCAGTTGGTGTAGGACAGGATTCATCCAGAAGGACCTGGACAGGTTCAAGAAATGGGCCCATGAGAATATCTTGAGGTTTAGTAAAAACGAGTGCAAGGTGATCCATCAGGATCAGGTCAACCCTTGGTATCAATACAGGCTGGGGGGTGAACAGATCAAGAGCAGCCCTGCTGAGAAGGACTTGGGTGTGCTGGTGGAGGAGAGTCTGGACATGACCCTACCACGTGGACTTGCAGCTCAGAAAGCCAAATGTGTCCTGGACTACATCCAAAGAAGCCTGGCCAGCAGGGCAAGGGAGGGGGTTCTGCCTCGCTCCTCCACTCTGGTGAGATCCCACCTGGAGCACTGCATCCAGATCTGGGGTCCTCAGCACAGGAAGGACATGGACCTGTTAGAGGAAGTTCACAAGAGGCCACTAAGATGGCCAGAGGAATGGAGCACCTCTCCTAGGAGGAAACGCTGAAAGAATTGGAATTGTTCAGCCTGGAGAAGAGAAGGCTTTAGGTGACCTAATTATGGTCTCCCAGGACCTGAAGGAAGCCTACAAGAAAGATGGAGAGAGACTTTTTTACAAGAGTGTGTAGTGGCAGGAAAAGGGGGAATGGCTTCAAACTGAAAGACAGTAGGTTTACATTAGATAATAGGAAGAAATCCTTTCTGGGCAGGTGGTGAGACACTGGAGGAGGTTGCCCAGAGAAGTTGTGGATGTCCCATTGTGGTAGTGGGCAAATTTAGATTTCAGGATCTTTTAAGCCATGACCTATGCTGTTTCCCCCATTGTTTAAAAAGTTTTGTAGCCTCCTCAGTTTATTTGGTATGTTCCAAGTTTCCCCCTCCATATAAAGAAGTGTTCATTACCCCTAAACCCCACCCAGCCTTATGTCAATCTGACCAGATCCACTGTTTTGCTTTCTCCCTATGGTCATCCCCCTCCCCTTATTTCAGCACCTTCCCTATCCATCACCCAAACCCCTCCCATGAGTCATGTCAATCCCCGCTAAACCCTGTCTCTCCCTGTGGAAAGTTCTGTGTTTCTCAGCGTCCCACTGGTCCTCCCTAGTGTCAGTCTTCCCTGGTCTCTCCGCATTGGTCCCATGTTTTAAGGTCCCCCTGATGTTCCTCCCTAAGTTACCCCCGGTTGGTCCACTGGATGTTCCTACCCCTCCATCCTTCCCTGTTTAAAAGGTCCCGTCACCCTAGGAGCTTTGCCTGTTCTCCTGCCTTGCTTTTCTGTGGAGTAAAAGCCTTGGATACAGCAGGGGCGGGTCTGTCCCTTGTTCCTCTCCTGTCTCCTCGATACATTGTACCACCCGGCAGCAGTGCTCTGAGAGCAGACGCCTCCCTGCTCGACACTGCCACTCGAGCAGCTGGAGGGCAGCCCCCATCTAGGCACGGGCAGTACTTGCTGGGCGAAGCAGGAGGGGCTCTCACCCCTCGTGGTCGACACAGCACTCTGTCACCCCATCTCTGGAGCTGTTCAAGGACAAATTGGATGAAGCCCTGAGGAACTCAAGTCTAGTGGAAGGTGTTCCTGCCCATGGCAGGGGTGTTGGGACTGCTTGATCTATAAGGCTTTTTCCATCTGAAGCAACTCTATTCTATGATTGAAGGATTGCAACTTGAGTGGGGTGTGTATTCAGTCCTTGAGTAAGAGTATTGATGAGATGGTTTTTTCTCAATCTCACATTCCTCTGCCTGCTCATCACCACGTACCTCTGCCCACCCATCGCACAAACATAATGATTTTACTTCCTATTTTTTGTAACACATTTTATTGTTCTCCTCCCTTATTACACTTTCACTTCATATTTTACAGGGAACTTTTTCTGCAACAGCAAACAAGCTGACTAAACAATAACTTCAAATATCAATATTCCTTTTAGTCATTATGTTTTGTTCTCATTTAAAATGACAAAATAGCTTATATTACCTATGCGGTATGAGCTATTTTATGTGCCTATGCATTAAATAAAAGCCCATCCAGGAAATGCTTTATGCTATTCTACAGTGATGCTGAAGACACACAGCTGTATTGCATGTTCAGACACATTTCTTCATCTCACTCCAGTAAAACCACTGCATTAGTTTCCACCTAGTTGGTTTGTCATTCCTACAAGTAAGCAGTTATCTCCTCCTGCATAAATTCATATTTAACCTTTTATTTCCTGATTATGTAAGTTTGAGTAATTTTTCATTTGCATGGTTACGTGTCACACTGTTGTGTAGGAATACCTACTCTAGAGAATTGCATTGTGTTTCAGGTTTGTTGCTCCATGTCATCCAGAAGTTAGTGTAAATAAATTTTGGATTGTCAGTGTTGAGGATTTTATAACATTTTCATCACTTAAGCTTAACCTTCAGGCAAATTTTTAACTTACTGGAGAGGATTTGAAGGCTTGTAACAGCTAATGCCAACACTTTCTACATCTTTTATTCATGTGAAGGTGATTGCCCTGAAGTAAATGACCAGAGTTCAATCTAATTTCACCTTGGTCCCTTTAATACAGGCTCTGAGCACACTGCTTGATCTGTTCTACAGGATTAATAGCTTATTTTAGTATATGAAAACTAGAATCAACAAGCTTTGAGTTCAAGTCAGGCCGTAGGAGGCCTAGAGAAAGAGTGCATCCTAAAAGCATGACTTTTGGAGAGGATTTTAGCAGTTTTGAGAAACTTTAGGTTTTGATACTAGACTGAAATTGGCACATTAAGCGCAAAGAATGTCACCAGGAGAGGTCTTTAGCCTATGTACAGATTAAAAAAACTTTCTCAAGTTCGAAAAAGTTGAAGGAGTGTTCTGGGTTGGAAAGTAGGACGTGACCAAAAGCATGTATTCTATCACCATCTTCATGAACCAGGTGGGGCAGTGCTCCCTCCCTCTCCCCCTCAAGGCTATTTTCTGTTAATGGCCCATCAGTGCCTTGCTCACGACTCACAGATAAGCTGCCCCTGGACTATCTCCTGTTAATAGGCCATCAGTGCCTTTGTGAGAAGCTCCACCCAGAAGGAGGACGCAGGCACTCAATCCTGGATATAAACTGGAATTTTAAAAGTCATAAGCAGGCTTTTCCCACTGGATTTCCCAGAGGACAAGAGCTACAGAGCTACCACTGGACCTTCTGAGGAAGACCAGACCTTTCTCCAGGATTACCTCTTCAACAGGACTACATCCATCACTTTCAGGAGAACTGCAGCCACCATCTTATCAGACTGCCACTGTCCCCTGACTAACAGGGGGTCAGGTTGTATCTGACATCTGTCAGTTTAAACCAGTATTCCTCCTGCCTTGTTTTATATACATATATATATATGTGTGTGTGTGTATGTATAATCATTAGTAAAGAACTGTTATTCCCATTTCCCATATCTCTGCCTGAAAGCCCTTGATTTCAAAATTATAATAATTTGGAGGGGAGGGGGTTGCATTTTCTATTCCAAAGGAGGTTTCTGCCTTCCTTAGCAGACACCTGTCTTTCAAACCAAGACAAGGAGTTACATCTTAATGGCAGTGATCAATGGAGACAGTACCTAGAGGCCCTTCACCTACTTTACCTGATTAGGGCTCATGTCCATCAGCATCTTTTCCATTACAACACCTTCTCAGTCTTGAAGGAAATTGTTGGTGGTTAGGACTGGGACTTCAGTGAGCCCTGTGGAAATATCTTGCCACAGAACTTGGAGCTGTCCTGCTCTCACCAACTTGACCATGTTGTCACTGTTCCCCAGTAACCTGACTTGGGTGTGAGCCTCCCAGCTGTACTTCTACAGCACCTTGATCTGAGTCAAAGTGCCTCAATTGCACTTCACCACTTGAACTTTGCTCTGGAAACTCTCATGTTCAAATACATCCTTAAAAAAGCAGACTTTAATTCTGACCCCACAAATTAGCTGGTGTGTGCTTTCAAAAACTGCCAGAGCTGTGAGTGAATCCCTTCTGCATTGATTTCCTCAGGGAGGTCATAGTCTCTGGAGAGGTTGTACAGAGTTCATCTGCTCTGGAAGAGCAGGATTTATCTTTCATTTACCAGATGCAAATCCAGTCATGGTATTGAAATCTTTCTCAACATTTATAATCCCAAAAATCAGAGTAAATAGAGGAAGTTATTGTTGTTATTAAAATTATATGTCAAAGGGCAAACCAAAGAATGCACAAACTTCTATTTACTCTTAGAAAGTTGAATGTTCTTGATTGAGGTCCAAACTTTAGAAAAGCTGGCATGTCTCTTTTCATGTAATTTAATAACCTCTATTAGATAGTAGATCTATCGCTGAGAGAAAATTAGATGTTTGCACAAAGAAAACTCTACTTTTTCTTAAATGTATGAGGAAAAGGCAACTTGAAAGATTACCTGTGTAGCTGGAAGTAGAAAACCAAATCCCATGCATCTCTAACGTGTTCAGAGTTTCTGCAGCCAGTTCTCATCTGCTAGTAGAGCTGATGCTGGAAATAGGTCTTCAGTCACATTAGTGTCACTGTGGGTAAGAGTTCATAGCAATGAGCTTGGGGCAGACATCAGATACAGATGACACAGATACAGAGCAATTCTGTACACAATATTCCTCTTTAGCCATCACAGGTTTAAGCTTTCTAAATCCAAACTTACCTGTTCACCTTTGCAGACTAATCATACACCATTACGCTTACGTTCAATTTATCAACCTTTTCCTCTCTCCAACACTACAAAATTGTAAAATAACTCCTGTTTCTTAGTTTATGATTCCATCTTCCTTTTTTTTTTTTTTTTTTTTGCTGCCCAATTCGGACATTTTCCAGTCAGATACCCAACCAACCAAGAAACTACCCCCCAAAATAAAACAAACCCAACAAAAACCTGTCCCCTTATTTGTTCTGCAGGTGGCTTGATACAGTTATGTTTTAATTAATGTATTTAGTTTGATGCCTAGGAAAGCTAGAAAAGGAGATTTTGACATTAACTCCTTGTCATCACGTGTTTTGATATATTGGAAAATGTTTACTGAAGGCAGGTCTTATATATTCTACAGTGATGTGGAAATCAAATAGTTACACGTGATTTCCAAGGACATGATGTTTGCTACAGGAACATGATATAGTTTTTCAGTCACGTTACTCCAGTTAGTGAGGCTGCAAGTAAGTGGAATACGTGTTTATTCCTTTTCCAGCAAGCTGGAATATTTCAAAATCTGTTTATATATTTTTTAAAAGATGTAACAGCATTAAAATATATGAACAATTATATCAAAATTTTAAAATAATATTTTTCTTTCTGTATTCAACAGATGCTGTCAAAATCAGAAGGACAAGTATTCAATTTCCCATGCATTGCTGCTAACATTTCCGTTCTTTTTCTGCAATGCCTTGAGGGAGCAATTCAAATCACAGGAACAGAGACAGCAAAGGGCAGCAAAGAAGCGTGCAACATTAATCTCAACTGAATCCTAATAAAGTCAATAGTAATTTCTCTGTAACTACAATGGCTTTGAATCAGGTCCTCAAGGGGTAGCTTTATAAAGTAATGTAGGTGCCAGCATTTTTGTAGATCCCATCTGATACCTATCTGCATGTTTAGATGGATGAATAGTAGTGAAATTCTGCACTATCAGATATCCTTACATCTCAGACAAGGTCAGATGTGTCTGCTACTGCAGTCTGTGTTACAACTTTCTGAAGCTGTTGGGCACCACCACTTTACATAAAGTGATTATGAGAAGCCATTAAATTCTTCTCTGAAAGTCAGAAGGCCAATAATAGTCTTTAACCACTCATCAGTATTTCTACATGAAAGGTGAAGGCAGCTCAGGAATTTCAAAGTACTTGGAAATAGAAGTTTTGCTGAGCATGGTCCTATACAGGCAGGTGTTTCTGCATGTGTGAGTGGGAGATGATGGGAAGAGGAAGAGTTGGGTAATGTGAGAAAGCTTGTAGGAGAAGCCTGTAAAAGCAGCAAGGGCAGCATTGTGGGATGGGAAAGGAGCCAGCAAGAGTCTTTGCAGTTCCTGGCCAAGAGAACCCTTGTACCGAGAAAATAAAAATATTTACTGTTGCTGAGGCAACCTCTGTTGTGGACAAGAAAACAATAACTTGTCCATTCTTATGAACAAAAGCTTGCAGAACAATCAGAATAAGAAAAATGCTGGACTCAAACCTCAGGTTCTCCCATTATCTGGAGTAATCTACAAAACTTTAATCTCTGGCTAGCTGTTTGGATTAAGAATTGCATGCATTGTGCCAATGTAGTGTCTATTTGTCCCATCCATTCCTTTTGTAGCAACTGCTGTGGATACAGTTACGATACACTTCCTTACTTTTTTTCTGAAGCACTTTGGAGATCAGCTGTTGCTATTTCCTCTTAGTGTTGGTGTTCTTTATGCTGTTAATCTGTCCAACTCCTAGATCTTTACTGAAGCATTTCCTTTCAAGGTCATTTAGATGCCTCTGCCTTCAGTGTGTGCCCAGCATTTGAATTTGAACATAGGATATGAAGGCATGTTCTGAGAGCCACACTTTGGTCTGTAGTATGGTCTTCTCTCATGGAAACTCCATGGCCATATCGTGAATGCATGGGAGGAGAAAAGATTTGGTTATACACAATATCTGCACACCACTGAGTTCCCACTGTGAGGAACTCTGGAACTGCAGACAGATAGGGAAGGTTGGTGCCCTCCAGCAGGTCCCCAGACATGGAAGAGAAAGGTACATGGGACATTATGAAGCACACCTGGCTGCAGGGACAGCCTGGGACACATATGGTCTAGACTATTGGTGATGAAAATGTGTTTAAACTGCTGAAGGTGAGGTACTGCCTTGGTAATTGATGACATTCTTTGCTTCAGGTGTCTGCCCTTGCTGGACATCCCCCTGTGAGTTAGAGGTGAGTTGCCATTGTCTGTATGTCATTGTCTCCTGCTGTGATGCAGTGGGAGCAGTTGCTCAGCAGGTCCATTTTTGGAGGATATTTTATTGTTGGTATCTTAGTCTCTTTTTGTAGGGAGGGACAGTCCTTACAGCTTTTGTCCATACTTGTAATTTAGAAGGCTAGAGCTGACAGCATCATTTTAGTATTCTGGTACAGTGTTTTCTGGTTTCCCACATTTGTTTCATTTAATTTTATTTTTTTTCTTATTGTAATAAAGTCAATGACTGACAGTGGGATTTTGCATGAGTGTGTGGTTGATAGGAGAGTTTCATTAGCTTATTTATGCAAGTTCCCATTTACTTTAACTGTTCAAGCAGAACCTTGGCATAAAACTTTGATGAGGTTCATGATTTTTGTTGGCATGCAATAGGCCTTCAAGATGTTCCAAAGTGAATTGCACTGGCATCTGTCAAATGCTTCAATAAGCCCAGATAAATTTAAGGCTCTAAAATACTGTTTGAAATCAGCCTCTAATTGAACTAAGCTCCACAGTTTCTGGATTTTAAACCTGCTGTCAGGTTTTTTCTTGATTTAAAACCTGACACATTTAAGGGCATATAATGACTGCACTGGTTGGACTACCATTTCTAGTTTCATCCCATAGCTCATGGCCATGAAACCCAGATCACCTATAAATTGCAGATGTATGGGTAACATGAAATCAGAGGCATTTCTTGCTTTAGCCTGGCATATACTTTTCCCAGCCCAAATTATGGGTACTTACAAATATAGGGAAGACAAGCTCAGAGTTATTATTTAAAGACATCTTGCTTTGTAGCAGAATTAACCCCAAACCCAGAAAAAATACAGAAGTAAGCTCAAGATAAAAATCTCCTACATTTCTTTTTATATTCTGCTTGGCAAAAGCACTACTGCTGAGACACTTCTGTTGCTATAAACGTGCCCCTCACATAAAGCAATCCTTAAACCCATTTTCATCTGACTGTAGCTCATGTTCAAACCTGTCTGATTACATCAGCAACACGCAATATTTTAAATAGTATCAAAATACTGTCCTGGGCCCATGGAAGGCAGATAAGTGCTAAGACTCCTCCCTCAAAATGCAAATACAGTGGAACAGCTTTGAGATTCTGCTTCAGTGTGATTTCCCTAATGTTCTGAACAGAAAATGTATGGGAGTGACCCTGGTTACTATAGCAGCTGAGTATTGGGTTAAGTATTCAGAATTTCTATCTGCACATCAGGTTTATGAACCTTGTTCAGTAAGCTAGTAGATGTCAAAGATAAAATTTGAATGAGTGAAAACATTTTGTTGTGACAATTTTGAAATTAAACATTTTAATTTTTCATCTTAAAAACGTCTGTACAGAATGGGAAAGTAAACAACTCTCAAACTGCTGTTACCATTCCAGTAAATACTAGATTATTAGATTACTTAGTGCAAAGGGGAGAAGTTGCTGTTCAGGGACAATTCAGAGTATACTGTACCCTTTGCTTCTGCGAGTTGAGTGTGGACATATCCATATGCAGAGGAGGGAGCTGCATTCCAGTCCCCACAACTCAACTCTCTCATTGGCTCCGTTACTGATTTCAAATGCTGAGCCTGGACTGAAATAAGGGGAAGTGAATCTTTTTCTATCTAAGTTTGAATCAGAATACCTCTTTGGTGAAAAAAACTAACTACTCAGATAGTTAAGCCTGCTCTTCTACATGAAAATTTGAATAACTTCATGTACATTAATGATATTTTTTTTTAGGCAGCTGTCTTTCTTCTTTTAGGAAAAATAAAAGTATACCCTCCCACAAAGAACAGCGCAACTCACTCTTTGCCGTCCACACAGAGGTTGAGTCGCCAAGCACGACAAACCACCCGAGGAGGGATTTGCACAGAACAGCACTTCCTCCTTGAGACAGCTCTGCAGCTGTCAGACAGGAAGGACACAGCTGCCAGAAAAAAAAAGAAAAATCTACCACCACACCGCTCTCCTAAAATGCAATCCAAGTGCACCAAGTGTGTAGGAGCAGAGACAAAAACATGACACTGGTGAGATTCCTGCTCCCTGACAGCCTTGGAGAGGAGTTCACCACAGAGATGGTCTGTCAGCTGAGGCGATGTGCGTCCCTGCACGAGACTGCTTTCGTTCAAAATCTGGGATACCCGAGGTGCATTTGAGAGTGGGGAGAGATTATTTTGAATCTCTTTGTTGAACTTGGTGCTTATATTACATCTGCAGTTTAAATGCCCACTCATTATGCTACATCCTCTGAAAAGTAAATTTACGTACCTTGAAAATACTTCAAGTATTTCAGTCCAAAGAATGATCCTTTAAATCGCCTCAGATTCCTCGGATCTAGCAAAAAATTAGAAGTATTAATACTGTTTGAAATACTACTCAGTTCCTCTATCTGTTTATATAAAGAGCTGAAATTCATGTTACCAAACTCTCTAAACAAAGCTCTGTTCTCTATCTCTTTAGCAAGATTTAACTATTTGAATTTATTATGTTTATTATGCTGAATATGGGGTGTGATCTGATGAAGTCTGTCACTCAGACTTTTTAAACTTCTGATTTCAGTCTAGACAAACCCAAGGACTCAGAATGTATCCCAGCATTTCAGGTGTTTCTAATCATGCTGTGAACAACTGTCATGGAATAATTTCACTCTGTTTCCACCAAGACAGGTAACATGATGTGGAAGTCCCTTGGTACCTACAGTTGCAGAAGGCTTTGCACTTTCTTAAACAGGATTTGGAGCAAGTCCTAACAAGCTATTTGTGACCGATGTCCAGTTCAGCTAAATGAAATACCATGCCCTTGTAAGCAAAGAAATAAGGTAAAGCTTAAAATATTCCACTGGAGACAATACCTTAATTACTGCGCTACTTCATCAATTTATGCCCAGCAGATAGACATCATTCCTCAGATTAGGCATGCTACATGCAGCTGAACATTTTTAGGGCACAAAGCACCCTAATATGCCCATTTCTTGTCACATGCTGTATCTGCAACAGCATATTTCTTTAGATATAGAGTGACTAAAATGGAAAGCAGCTCTCCCCCTTGTCTGACTGGCTGTGCTTTGGTTCATCATGTGGAATGGTCTTGAAACACATCTTCTGGTTTCCTCTTAGCTGAAACAAAGCTGGAAGACATTATGCAGAAGCGCAGCTAATGGCCATTCATTCAGTCTAAGGACCAGACTAAGACATCTCTCTAAAATAAATCACCCTGAAAAGTATCTAATGTGGACAGTGAGCTCTCACCACCAAATTTTTCTTGTTGTTTCAGACTATGTGCCAATGCCACCGATCAGTCAGTATAAGCAATGTTAAATACTGCCCACAGCACCAGCCCAGGGTAATATTTGTTCCTTTAATGCCATTTCTTTAACCTTGGGAGAGAAAAAATTATTAAACCCATAAACAAGAATCCATGCTATTTATAAAGTAACTAACAGTTTTTCTTGTGACCTTTTCATAAATGCATGCTTCATATAATTAAAAATCATCTAGAATGTGATTATTAGCGCTGTAGGACAAAATTATCATATTACTGGTTTTATTAATGGGCCATCCATCCAGCTGTTCTCTCTTGAGAAAATCTGTTTTTCCCTTGAAATAAAATGTCTGCATCCAAGACTATCTCTTCTGCTTGCTATTCGTGATCCTCATGGACCAGAAATCTTTTATTACCCCAGAAAACTACCATATACTTTAGAAGCAGAAATCATCCCATTTCTTCATAATCTTTCACTGAAGCTTGAAGGTTTTAACAATAAGTGGAAATAAATGATAATGCAGTCACTTTGATATTTGCCTTTATTCACACCCAAGCAGTTCCTGATGACATCTTTCAGAAGTTCACAAATCTTAATAACCTTAAACATAATGTGTCAGGTCATTCCTATCTCCTTTTTTTTTTTTTTTTTTTTTTCTTCAATTTAACAGAATTAGGGAAATTACATCTCTGTAACAAGCTGCACAAAATGTCAGGGTTTTTCATCTTTCATTGCAGCACTAGGACTGAATGTCAGCAGTGCTGTTCCCACTACCAGGACTTTGCTATGACAATTCTATTTACAGAAGATTTATATTCTATTTATTGCTCTTACAGAACTGTATGAGCAAGAACTGCTACTAAAGGAATCCTCATGAAAAAAAAAATTGATTCAGGAGATGGGGCTTTTGCAGGTCTCACTGATTGAACCATTCTTTCTTCTTCAGCAGCTTTACCAGAGCATCTCTCCATCTGCTCTCCTCAGAAACTGAACATCACCTTTGCTTAACTATTTAAAGAGCATTCATAGATGGGGTTTAAATATACTGTTTAATATGGAATGTCTTCATTCAAGCAGGCATTATCTGAGGTGGTATAATGCTCATTTTGTATGGGAGCCCTGTATGGGTAACACATCCAAACACTTGCTGGATTTGGAAAACCTTTAACAAATTAAACACTTGAATTATAACCAGCCCTTCCCCAACTGTTGTCTCTGCCATCTGGATTCATCGCTTGCCCCAGTGAACTGTTGTACAACTTACATTTAGTTATTTCAGGAAAGGAACAGCTTTTGAAAAATTCTTGCAGAGTTTGACCTTTCTGGATGAAGTTATCTTTGAATTTTGAGACAAAAATTAGACTGATGGTTTCTAAACCTCACGCAGTCTTTTTCTTCTCTAGTATTTCAAAACAGCTAAATCTTCCATGATATGTTTGAAGACCTATCAGAACATCACCCAAAAACTGCTTCCCTAAAATATTCGGTCTTTTTTTTTCCTGGCATAAACTTTACAAAACAACCTAACTTGATTATTTTTCAAAATGTTAATAATCTCCCAGAAATAATTTACAAGGTGCCACCTTGAAGACAAGACAAGACTGGTCTGTTTGACCGACTTGGTGAAAATGTGACTATTTGACCCTTTCATGCACTTGCTAGGACAAAAGCGTGGACTATTTATTTTAACTGCTCTCAGACCCCAGAGTACCTGACCTAGAAAAACACTGGATCTGAGCTTCAAAAGCCTCACATTCATTAACTCAGATCAGTTAATAAGCTTTGGGGAAATTACCTGATTGAATTTCTCTATGAATTACAATAGGCTGTGTACGGCAACAAATTCGATCTGTGTGATTTCAAATACTTAAATCTGTCTATCAAATGGTATATTGGATTTTACTTTTAGTTTTGCAGTACAAAAAAAAAAAAATCTACAACTGTTTGAGCTGAGCCACAAGAGCCAGGATTCATATCTGAGCTGCCATTTACTGAAAATCTCCCTTTCCTGAAGGTTTTTAGCTTGTGTTGGAATGCATTTTCTATGTATAGAGACAACCATCTAAGCAGTGAGGTATCAGTGTTCTAAGAAAACTACTTTAAAGTTTTTTGGGTCAACAGATAGATATGTAAAAGACATGAATTTTTTAAGAATATTCACAACCTAACACATCTTGGTATATCCCATATCAAACAGGTAACAATCCCCACTGAAGCATACTTACTATGATAGGTGTGAGCAGCAACCAGTGAAAGCATTTGCCTTAGCACCCTTCAGTGCATTTACTCATCTGAAGCTGAATGAGCAGAATTTTGGCCTTATCATGGCTGCTGATGCTTCTCCTGGAGATTCCTGGCTCACTTCACTGATAAGGCTTAACAGGATTTCAGAGATTGATGCAGGATGTGCTGCTGAAATAGGATGTCCTTTGTACCGTGAGCTGAGTTTCAGCATGCTAAGAGAGCCGGTCAACCTGCAGGGCTTGAAAAGACGTGTGGTGAAAAGGCAAATGGACAAAAACAAACACTCTTTTTTTCCCCACAGTAAATATGACAAATAGAGTTGCTTTACTTCTAAGAAAATCCTATATAAATTTTGAAGATGAGTGCTGGTGGACCTCACCACAGATTGGAAGTCTGAACTGTGTGCCATGGCATGGCCAGAGGTCTGTCTTACATTGTATCACTGGGGGTTCCCAGCACCAGAGGGGGCATAAGAGACGATACCTTGCTATCCCTTCTGTGGGATCTTAATAACATGGGTAACTTTCGTGATAGTGCTTTTGCCTTTCTTTCTAGGATCGAAAAAACCTCAGCACCTCCTACTTACTGTATTAGCATTATTTTGACAGAAATCACAAAGCTTTTTCTGGGATGCCCTGTATACCTACCATTCCTGCACAGCAAAGGATCTGCCTGTGTGTCCATGGACACAGAAAATACCCCTGATGACACAGGTATTGTGAAGGACGCCAAAGAGGCAGTGCTGGCTGGTCAGGAAGCACCAAGCTTCATCCATCTTCCATCTGGCCTGGAGGGGATGGGAAGCAGTGTGTCCTGCTGTGCCCAGAGGGAAGGTCCTGGGGCCCAGGTGCTGCTGGCCAGCAGCTGGGTACAGCATGCCCGGGCAGAAGAAAAGAAGCCTGCCCACATGTTTGGGACAACACAGACAGATGCTGCGTACAAGGTATGCAGAGAACGGCATGCCCTTAAAGCTCAAAGAAATTGCTGCTTTTAAGAGTGTTTACTGCTTAGGTGTAGGACATTTTTTGCCTCATTCCAAGTGACCCAGGAGTACTTTTGAGGTCTCTCTACCCTTTGCCTTAATCATTTGTGCCATGTAGATAATGAGAATTGCTTTGCAAATCATTTTGCATCTGTAAAGTGCTGTGAGATAACGAGATGAAAGACACAGGAAGCCTCATCTTGCCAAGAGGAGATTTGTCTGGATCTCCCAGAACAGTGCCCAGTTAATATTCAAGCAACTGAGATATTGCTACTGAATATTTCAGGTGATTATGACTTTCTCACACTGGCTGCAAGCAATTATTGGGACCATTTTCCCAGATTTTCTCTACCTGCAGGCTTTGGTATTCAGCCAGATAAGTTTTTGTCTGTCTCTCTTCTCTTAGTGAAACTATCATAGATATTGGCTTACTGATACCCAGGCACAAAAATAGTTAATTACTTCCAGCCCACCTGAGGGGAATCCTCCAAGGCACCTGGGCATTTAAACCCCAAAAGACAATGATCTCTAAGGCTACAGACCAATTTATGTAAATCTATATATTTACATAAATATCTACATATGGGAGATAATTCACAGTCTTCAGCCAGGTTTCTCTTACTGGGCACAGGACAGAAAAAGGCAACTGAGGGTGGAGTTCAACTCAGTCAGCACACTGAGAGGAGGCATCCTTATGCCAAGCAGTAGGAGATGTGCCTTGTGAGACAGGCATACTGCAGTCCTGTCCACCTCCTGCCATTTATGCATTTAACCACCAATCTGAGCAGATGTTGGTGTGTTTACGTCCACTGAGCTGAATACAACAGGACTGATCCTTCTGCTTGTGCCAGTGGCAAGAAACAATGAAAATGTTCTTTTTCTTCATTTCTGATTAGAGGGTTGGATTATGGTTAGTGAATTGAAGTTAATAACTTCTGAGTGATTTTTTTTCATAATTAGTTCTTGGTCTTTCTCCTCTACTCAGAACCTGTTGCAAATCCTGTGGCTTGTGGATTTTTCCTTAAATTAACAGTTGTGTCTAGCAGAGTGGAAGAGACACTCAGAGGTTTTACTTATGCTGAAATCTGAATGCAGCTTGCCTCACAGAGGAACAAATTATTGCCCTGATTACCAGAGAGGGAAGGAAGCAAATACTCACAGCACAAAAGCCTTACACACACCATACTGTCAGGGTGGTCCTGGAGTATTTCATATAGTTTTTTGGATGTGAGGTATTTAAACATCTGGAGGCTGGACAGTTGTATCTCTGTATCTTTTATAAGGCTTTTACAAACATCAGAGTGAGATACATCCTCGCTGATGGACTCACTAATGATACAACCATTTCAGAGTGAGTGCTATGGAAATAACTTCATAACATCAAATATAATCATAAGCAATATCATCTCCCAGATGCCACCAGAATTGAAACTGGAACAAGTTTCAACCATCTGAGCACTTTACTTCTCCAAATGGCTTGTCCAGGACAACAAAAAGAAAAGGAGCTGGTAAATGTCTCTGAGGATGGAGGGAATAAATTATGCAGCATTAATTATTAACAAAGCTACAGAATTTGTAAATAAAATAAATAAAATTTATTTATACTTTTATTTATAATATTTATTATGGGAATTTCAAAGTCATGCTTATCTTATTTATTACCTTATTATCAGCATTGCCCTGGAGAATAATATTTTAACAATCAGTGAGGTTTCTAGAAATGTCATTGTGAACTCTATTTTTAAGACCTGTGAGAGCAATAGACATAAAATTTCCCATACATGATAAAAGTTTGGGACTGGAGTTTATTGTGGCATATATACATGTGCATAAATATTTAAGCTACTGAGCAGAAAGCACAGAGTTGTGTGAGCGCCATGCTCAGGTAATTTTCTCTCCTTTGTGCTTTTGCTCCTGAATAGGTCAGCAGCTTTGTGATCTTTTCTGGCATAACAACTCATCATGTGGCTGTGTCCTACTTGGTCATCTTTTGTCCATAGCATTTATATTCCTACACCAGGTAAGTATAGAAATTACTCTGTGAAAGTCATTGTGACTTCCAGTTAGTCCAGAGAAGATGCTACAAAACCACAGATCATTTCTGTTTGCACACTGGCCCCTCTGTGTCAGTTGATCAATACATGGCAGCTTCCAGTTTTGCCATTACTATGCACAGATAATTTTTTATGTCAGAGAGATAAAGAGAATGAGTATTTTCATTTTTTAAAACATGACAATGCTGCCAAGAATTTGAGAAATCAGAGGCTGGGTTTGGTCTTCCTTAACACAGATTTCTATTCAGGATAGCTTTGTATATGTGTCATTTGAATCAATCTCACAAGTTCTGACTGGAAAATCATTGTTCTTCTAGAGAAAAAATGTTTTATAAAAATGTATGCTTTTTAGTATTATACAAGCTGGGATTGCCTTATGAAGTCCCCCAGGTAATCCTGTAGTGATGAAAAATAAGAACTTTCCAGTACTTCTTAAAAGTATATTTGTTTGGACGACTGACATTTTAATGAAATAATAAGGGTTGTCAGCAATCCTGTTTTATGGATATTTTTCATCTTTGTTCTAGACTATTATAATGTTAATATATAAATATACCATACTAATACATTAATATATTAATATTTTATTAAATGTATTTATATGTTTGGTTGTTCTTGGTATTTAAAAATCCCAAGTTTTATTGCATTTTAATTGTAGAGCACAATGTTTTCTGTGGTCAGACCAGTTAAACAGCTATCATATTACCACTTATTCAGAATTTTAATATCTACCTTTTGATAATAGTCCTTTCACCTCTCTCATCTCACATTCTTCCCTTTTCTCATCTTCTTTGTGTTTCCCTATCTGAATATTGTCTACAACATTATAATAGCTTCTTTCTAATCATATGCTTGTATTATTTTGCACAATAATGCCCTTAATTTTTTTTGTTTTGTCTTTACTTATAAATTTTCTTTATAAATATTATTGTGCTTTAAAATATTGTTGTAGTTTTGAGACTGGTATGCCTCTCTTTCTCTGATACCTAACCTTCCTTTCAACAAAAAAGGAAAGGAACAAAGCTGACAAGAGAAATAAAGATGCCTGAGTGCTGGTGCTACAAGCCTAATCTCCCACATTCAGTGTGAGCCTTCTTCCTGTCTTCACCTGTCTTTTTAGTACACTAGCAATACAAACACGCTACACTACCATATGAAAATATATTAAAGTAACAAAAAGCCTGATCAGCCTTTCAGAGAGATTTCTAGCATTTTCATCTACCATAAACAAAGCATCCTTTTTCTGTAAAGTAGTCGCTCTTGTCTATGCTGTTGGTATTTATTTAGAGAGGTATCTAATTTCTCTACAAAAGCAATGAAAATCCAGATGAACTTCACAATCCTTGCTATGCACAGTCCCTCCATGAATTCAAATTCAATTAATAACCTCTCTTTTCAAATATTTTTCTTTTTTAATAGCAAAACCAAGGTATATTAATGTCATAGAAAAAACAAAGTCCATGAATGTGTGTATTTCTGTTATGAAACTTTTAAAGCTAGTTCGAAGTACCTGTTAACAAAATTAAAGTCGCTTATTTTTTTAAAAGGAAACCTGAATACCTCAGTCACAAGTCTGTTATTAATTGTACTTTGATATTTCAAGATTTCTGGCTGAATCCAAGTATCCAAATGCTGCCACTTACCATTGTAATGAACAATTCCTTTGTGATTCTTGGCTGTGGTATACATCACCTGAAAGGAGTATATATGGAGATGTAATTGAACTGAAACTCTCAGACAACTGCAAGAAAAACTTTTAGAAGATTCTTTTCAGGCCCTGAACAAGCTGATGAAAATGAATCTACACAGGAACCACTAAACAAGGCAATTGAAATAACTTGTGATTTATGCAAGATAAACTGAAGATGAATCTTTTGCTAGCTTTGCAAATCCTAGGGAATTGTTGGCTGATGAAAACCATTTATGTAAAGTACCAGCTGGGTTTCCATTTCCTTCAACTACTCTGTATTTGAGAAATAATTGCACATTTTCCATGAGCAACATTGCTTTCAGCACTTACACAGTGGCAGAACTATTTGAAGGAGAATCAGCTCTACAATAATCCCTGAACAAAAGAAACCAAAAACCTCAGATGTCCGCCAACCCTCTAAAATCCCAACCCTTTCCTCATGGAGCATTGCTCCTTCCACACCTTACAAGCACAGGACCAGCTGTGGAGGTCGGGGTGAGGGTGCTGCTGCTGCCCAAACCCTGCCCCTTTCTTGCTGATACCCAGGACACAGCTGACATGGAAGCCGCCCTGCAGCTACACCTACCAGATGGCTTTGTGTCTAAAACTATCTAAACTGCTATCCTTGGATTCAACTACTCAACAAAAGATAATGGCCTGGGGTGAGCTTTTACTCTGTGTTATTTATAGCTTCTTGACTCATCTTTTAATCACAGAAGGAAAATGCACACTCAGGAGTATAAACACATCGAACTCCTCCTGCAACCTGCTTCCCTCCAGTAACTGTAGTGAAGAGGTTTGATGTTCAAGGACTTTATGATGAACAGCTTAAGCCCTTCAGAAATCTGAAAAATCTTCCTAACTGCAGTTTTGGAGCCGTATTTATCACACAAATTAATCTCAGTCTTTCACTAAGTTAGGTAAAATTTCTTTGTCTGGAAGAAGCACATCACCTTTATTACAGGCTAATGACAACAGTGCTATTAGAAGGAAATCAGTCAAAACCTGATGCAGGCCTGGAGTAAATAATATGCCCTTGCCAGAAGATAAGTCCAGCAGTGATACATATTTGCTAAAAATTCAGTGCAACATCTTCGATTAACCCTTCAAAGTTCAGATAGTGTTTTTCTTCAATGACAGACAGAGATTTGAAGGTTTTTATAGGATATCATGTTTGAATTTGTCTTTTAATAGCATTAACCAAACTCTGAATGGTACGAGTTTTATCTTCCAACCCAATCTTAACTACTTCTACAGTCATATAGTGGACTTAGTTTCATTATGCTTTTCATGAATCAGCTACTTCAGGGGCACTGAACCTTAGTGGAAAAAAAGCATTTATTGTGGCAGGGATACATAAGTTGAGTTTTCTACATTTCCCTTTCTTTAAGGCCTTGAAAAAAACAAAACAGGATTTAAGATTTAAGGAGGTCTATCTCAACTGTATGCACATGAATAAGGAGGTACCAAGAGGACAAAATGATGGTGGAAACTCTCGCACTCTTTTTAGAAATGAAATGTGGATGTGTCCCTGAAGTGCTAGACAGTAATGTCCCTGCACTTACAGAAAAGGAAGAACTGGTCAAGGATGTGAAGATCAGGGACAACCTCGATTGCTGTGACCATGAGATTATGCAAATCAGGATCCTGAATGGAGTACCCTGAAAAAAGCAGGGCTGCAACCCTTGTCTTCAAAAGAAAAATGCAAGGGTGAAATGGAGAGAGGTTGCAGAGTCTGCATCCTTGGAGACATCAAAACCAGCTGGACACAATCCTGAACAACCCGCCCTAGCTGACACTGTTTTGAGCAAAGGGGATTGTACTACCCGACCTTGGCAGCTCCTTTCAGCCACAGCCACTCATCAGATTCCCTGGTATTTTACACTCACAGAGCCTATTATAGTCAATAGCTCTCTACAAAAGCCAGTTTGATGGAAACCACCTCAAGTACTTGTGGAAAGATGGAGATAAAAGTTATGCAGATCAAATAAGAGATCTTTGTAGTCTGGTGTATTTTGATATATGCCACAAAGAACTTCATAATATTCCCCAGCAGAAATTTCTTGCTTGTCCACAGCATTTATCCAAGCAGTTTATAAACAACAATAAACTACTTTGCTTTTTGATTGGAAAGCACAGACTTAAACCCTCCAATAAGGCAAAGACCACAGAAGTTTGGAAGAGTCAGAATCTATAAAGATTTGGCCTGATTTTGTGAGAAGTGTGATCATATTATATAACTCGGAGCTTCCATTCATAAATGTTATACTGATGATTTTTGAGGAAAAAAAGTTATGGATTTAAACAGCTTAAATAGTTATGATCTTACTTGCCAGGGGAATTGCTAAGGTTTTTTTTTGTCTTTGCTAGCATTCAATTAATTTATTCTTCCTCTTTCATTGTTCATTTTGAAATAATTTTTTACAGTTCAAATCATTCATAGTCCCGCAAAGCACTCAACCACCTGCTCATCTTTCAGTACATACTCCTGTCCTATGGAAACTGGATTTATACATTCTCTTATTTAATTCCCCAAAGGCACAAAAGCAGTGGTGGAAATCCAGAGTTTTCATGGCTCATATCACCACCTAAATATAATTTATTCAAAGTGATTTAAATGGAGCTATTTAATAATAGTCAAGAAACACAGAGGAATCACACAAGGAGGCACTTAGGGGCTTCCTCAACAGACATGGGTTTCCCCCTTAGAATATTAATTGTGTTAGAGGAATACAACTTTTCTCTTAAGAGAGACATTCTGTCTTTCCCAAAGATTTTAGTATTCATAAAATATTCTTTCTTTTCTATTTTTCCTTTTTTGATGATAGCCTTATGGATTTCAAAGATGAATTGAAGAAAAAGAAATCTTTTCCCTATAAAATCAACTTTTTTCTGCTTGTCTTCCTTGAACCTAGTGAAAAATCTGCCTGCAATGTCAATGGCACAAGTAGATTAGCTGGGACACACTTCTGGGTATGTGCTTTTGGAGACCATTTAAATTAAATAATGCATATAACATAGGCTGCTGCTAAACTATTACACTTCCAGGGGGGCTTTAGTTTTGTGCTAATTAGAGTAATTATCTCATCAATCTCTTTTTCACAAGCAGAAAATGTTCTCTTGTAAAGGCTTATGTTGGCTATATTGTCTCCTCTACAGTCAGAGACAAGTTTGCTAAAGGCTCCAGACCCTCATGTTTGGGAGCATGACCATCTCCACTCAGTATAAGGGGAGCCTGAGAATCTGGGCAGCCACCCTTGATCTTAAAACCAGGGAGTGAATATTCCTGCTGCCACCTCGCTGCCTCCTTCAGATCCTTGAATTATCTAAGGTGTTGTCCTTTCATCTCCTCCATCACCTGTGGTTCATTCCCAAACTAGGCATAAGGAAAGAGATTTCAGTTTCCTGCTTTCCAAAGGCTTCCTCAAGAAATGTAAACCAGTCCACACAGAGAAAATTAAATTAAGATTGAGAAGGAATTTTGAGTGATTTAGGAGTGATGAAATAAGGTGCTAAATCCACTTTTTCAGTACTTTCCACATACTGGAAAGAAAACCATGCAATTGGAACTGAAGAATTTATAAAACACATTAAAATTTTGTTAAGAGAATAAATAAAGTACTTTCCCTGCTATTTTGCTCCTTATAGTTTAAGCAGTGCAGAATCAGTCTTCTACTTTACAAAAAAAAAACCCTGAAATATTAAATAATTATTTTCCCCAAAAAATGGAGGATTTGTAAAAAATCTTTTAAAAAGTAACTCATTTACCCAGAATGTGAAATAATCTAGTTTTGAAAATTTCAGATGTATCACATGTACAACATCAAGGCTTTTTCTAAATATTGCCAGTAAAAGGACTTGTCAAAACTGCAGCATTTTCACTATCTATTTTCACTGTCCATTTAAATTTTAACAAAAAGCCCATTTCAACAAAGAAACTAACTCCTCCAGATTCGGGGAATTTCCACAAGTAGTTTCATATTTTATTTTCATTTCCTTTCTATTATAGAGCTGGCAGAAATAGGCCAAGTATTACTATTTACATACTCTTTCTATATTTAATTCTGGTGACACTCAATGAAAGCTTGAGAAATCAGCAACTTTCTGGCTAATGTTTGCTGGGAGGTGTCACTACTGGTAGCTGGGAGGAAGAGAAAATTCCTCAGCAGTCATGGGTGCATTGGCAATCTGCAAAGAAATCTCATGTTGTTTTTTTCAGTGTTGATGTTTAGAATAAAATGAGTTAAAACTAACATGATTGTGTATCTTTGTTTTACTCTTGATCAAAATGGACCATTGTACTGGGGGCCCTTGAACAGGATTTGCTCCATGATGTCATTAGTTACAGTAGGCTAAGCATGAGGAATATGTTTCTCTCAGAGTATTTTGCCCCCTTTCCAGTGGGGATGTTGTCTTTCTGACAGACTTTCTGGAGCAAGATATTTCATAAAATCCATGCTCCTGTGATTGGCAGAAAGTTCTTGTCGTGATTGATTCTTTTCATTTCCTATTTTAATTATGGTTATGGGGCAGTTCAATAATGCATGTTACCTAATGTCATCTTGTGACACTAAAAAATGTAAAATCTATTTCTGTAAGCATTGCTGATAGCAACCAAGAAATGAAACAGGTAATAGATGCAGGCAAATAAAACCATTTTCTGGACACACCTGTACTGTCATGTTAGCCAACAAAACCAGAACTGTGCTGCGTGCCTTCTGGCACTGTGTGGTAACTTGAAGTTTTCTTACAAACTTTTCTGCTGAAAAGCCAAACAGGCTTTTGTGTTTGCTTTTTAACAGACTTTTTATGACAGCAGCTTGGGAAAAGTTAAGATTTGAAACCTGCAGAAAGTGTTTTCATGTACAAAACTGTGTGTTCATGATTTCTGATCCATGGTGATAATACATTTCTATTTCCAGGTGAAGGTCTTCTTCCTATGTTGCGTTTACTGTCTTCCCATACTTTTAAAGTCAGTGAGATTTACAAGCACATAATTTTGGGTCCAGACAACTTATGATGTAATTTGCACATGTAAAACAACCCCAGAATACCAATTTAGACAATATAACTTCTGATTTGCATTCCTTGTGTTTTACTTGCCCCAGAAGCAGAGTTTCAGCCTCATTGAAAGATTATTTTAATTACCTATCTGCTTTGTGAATTCCCCATCACTTCCTCAGCCACTCAGAGGAACAAAAAGCTGTTATATTTACGGGCATCAAAGACCAGAAATACTCCACAACTGCATAGACTTCCGGGCCTTAAGATCTCAACATAAACCCTTACGCAGTGGCAAAAGTGTGTAAAACAAATCAATTCCTTATGAAAATAATTTCCCTCAAATATATTAGCAACTGATAGCATTACTTCTGCTTATGTTTTGATGTGACAAACGACCATCAGAACAAATCATAAAACCAGTCTGGGGAAATTCCCCCTAAAAATGGCATAACAATTGACTAATTTCCTCACAGCATGGGCCTAGAAGTACCCAGCTAGAAACAGTATAAGGAAACCAAATTAGATGGTGGAGGTTAAGCCTTCAAGATTTTGAAAATGCCAAAATTAGAAATGGCTTTTCAGTTTCCGCTTTGCTTGTTGTACCAGGCGGCAATGGCTTCTGAGCCACACGGTGATGTTTGTCTTCCTCACCTCCCAGCAGCCACCCCCTCACCAAACCCCAGCACACCCCCAGGCACAGGGTCCTTTCCCACCACCTCCAGCCCCACCTGACCTGCATACCTGCCCTTTTGGTGGGCAGGTCACACTCTGCAGCTCTCTTCTTTTTTGTGAGAAGGAGAAAAGGCACATACTGCCAGAGGCAGGAACAGCAAGTGCCCCCAGCAGGGATCCAGAAGCTGCTCAAAGCCTGCAGCTTCGCACCCAGTTACTGATCCTGAGCAGGATGTCTGTGAGCAGGGGCTCCTACAGCAGACCAGGTGTGTGGGCACACCTCAGTGGAGATGGTTGTGAACACCATAGGCAGAAAGAACCTCTGTGGTCTCATGGCAGCTGTGCAGCCAGAGAAGGCTGTGGCCAAAGATAAACCTGTCTCTACTGCACAGAACACTCCTATAGGGGCTGTAAAATGGAGAAAGTCAACAACTGGCCTCAGGATGATTCATCTGACAAGCTCCAAATCCCTGCCAAAAGGTAGGGTGGTGACAGAGATTCTCAACTACAAGACTTTGCATCATATATCAGCTTTAACCCAAATCCTGGGTATGAATAGATTTACCTGCGACTTCTTAAGTTTGCAGCCATGAAGCTATGAACCCAGTGCCTCTAAAATGCCAGCCAGAGCCCTGCCACTTGGAGCAATTGTGGGAAAGTGGAAAGAAAACTGTACAGAGAGGTCCTGGCAGTGTTAATGATGCTGCTTCCAGCTGGAGGGCACATTTCTTGTGCCAAGACAAGGGTGTCCCTCCGAACACAAGCAATTCCTTTCTTGCTTGTAAATCACTGACAGGCTTAACAACCAGACCCTGCAAAACCACTGCTGCAATAGATGAGGAAGGCAGAGAGGGACAAGAAAAGGTTCTGTTAGGAGCGAGGGCACACGGGCAGTTTGGCCACCAGAGGACATGAACGCGATAAGCAGACGATAGTCACTATTGCCATCTAATGGCCAGGGATCAGAAAACGCAGACAAGGGAAAGATGATACAACTAATGAGGAGGAGGGGTGAAGAGGGAAGGGACTCACACTAGAAGTGCAGGTTTGGGGCTGAACCCTACTAACTGCTCCTGTTTGTAACTGGAAATCCAATTTGTGGGATTCGCATCAGGAAACGGCAAAACACTGAACTTTCTATTGCAAACAGTGTGGACAGCCAAGCTGTGCTTATCATATAGTCACATGCTCTTTACTGCAGAAAATGTTGCACAATATCTATATACTTTTGGCTATTCTTTAGAAAGTAAGAAGTACAGAGGGGAAAAAAGGCCTGTTTCCATTTATCCATTTATAAAGATGCTGCAGACAATGCATGTCCTTGGTTAAAAGGTATTAGCTGCTCACCAGAATTCTGTGTTTCTTTCCCAAGACCTTTCCAGAGTGCTACAAGATCGAGGAAGAGTTTTCACCTGCAGAGTGCAGTGTTTCCCTAAAAATACGTCAGCATGAATTATCATTGACATTGCCAAAGGTACTCTCCCTCTCTGTGCAAAAGCTGGGGTTTTTTTACTAAAGACAACTTGAAAAAAAATTATATTTTCTGAAAGAAGGTGCCTTTAATAATGATCATGCTAATCGGGGAAATTATGCTGTAAGGTTCATATATGCACAGCTGTAACAATCTAATTACAATGACACTTTCTGGCAGCAAATCTATGTTTAACGAAGTGCATAAGTATTACCTTTAGCATGTGAATAGACAGTGAGACTAACTGTGTGCTTAAAATCAAGCAAATTATTAAGTTCTTTTGTAGATCACATCATACTTAATATGCAGATTACTTCCAGGATGACTTCCCTTTCTGATTTGTTTTTTAAAAATTCTAACTATTTTGAAATATGCATCTTCTTCCCTTGAGGAGTTTGTTTTCACTTGTTTACCCAGAACATCATCATATTGCCATTCTAGTTTTCCCAGACAAATTGTGTTGAGATTAATCCTTTTCAGTTTTTTTTAAGAATCGTTGGAGGGAGGAAAATGGCTAAAAATACTCTCTTGAAAAGAAATGTTACCCATTAATTAAGGTGTCTGTTCAATAAACACAGCATGGTTCAAATATGCAGCCAAAAACCTCTGTAGAATCCTTCAGGCAAATGGTATGAGTAAATACAGTCAAGGAAATGGAAGAAAACCACATTTGTCCTCTACCACAGCAATGCATTCCACATCCATTTAACCTGTGAAGTTGTAATTTAGCAAGAACACTGCTTGGACCAAATGTCTTTTTGCACCTTGCTAAAGCACTTATAACCACCCTGCTTAAGAAGCTAAGACATGAATAATATCAGCTGCACTCACCAAAAGATCAACCATCTTATTTCTGGCAGCCCTTCACCCATTTCAGAGTGGGACTGCATTTCTCCCTGGTGTATTGAGTGGGGGGGGGGTGCACTTCCCTTAATTTTAATGAGTAAATTGGGCTCAGGTTATAGTCAACAATGAGAAACAGATACTTCCACAGAGGATATATCTGAGCAAGTGTAAACACTTACCTTAGTCTTGGCCTTTGGAGGTGTACATTTCCCTCTATGGCTGCACAGAGGGAGCCTGGAGTGACTAACTTTGGATGACTAACTGTTTAAACAGCTGGCTTAAAGCAAATAAACCCCAACCATATCTTTAAGAGCGCTTTCCCTTCTCCCCCACCCCTTAGGAACTACGTGGCTTAGTATGCATGACATTCCTAAAAGGGGAAGGAGGGAGGCAGGGAGGGGGAGGCCAAGGAGGGAAGAGAAAGAAAGAAAAAAAGTTCTTTTGCACTCTGTACTTCCCTTTCAGTTTCTTTCTCAAAACGGATGTGGGGAGCCATTAAATGTCAGCTCAGACAGCCTGGCTCAAAGCTCGGTGTGGCAAGGTCATGCAGAGGTGGTGAATGAATGTACAATGAATTCAGCAGAGCACTGCTGGCTGCTGCAGTTCTGAAGGGGTCACGCAAGCAGGGAAAATGAAGAGAAGCAAGAAGTTTTTAATAGAAATGCAAAGAAATAAAAGTATTTATGCTTTGTATTTCACACCTTGGTATTTTTTAGTTTATTATTACTTTTAAGCATTACTGTACTTTCAAATCTGGTCTACTATTATTGTTAGAAAACTAAGCAAGCAAGAACAGTTGTGCTGGCAACTATATAAACCGTGACAGACACGCTAGAAATTTTTCTGTGGGCAGAGGAAGGATCTGGCAGGTATGCAAAGAACAAGAAAATGGGACAGTGGAATGAGTGAGAAGGCTTGGAGAAGAACAGGAATCAGGAAGAGTGGCATCCATGAGAAGAGATAAACTGTGCATTGTTTTGTTTTATTTTGCACTAAAGCACACACATGAATGTGCACATCTACACTCATAAAACTGCATGGTATGATAATGGTTTATTCTATTGAAACCTTGTGCTTTTCATGACTTTTACGCTATAGCAAACTAGGATTCACCTTTTTCTCCTCATGGAACTGGAAGATATAAAGGAACTCTTTTCAATAGGAGATATCCATTGATCCGGCAATAATGATACAAAATGTTAAAGAACACAACAATAGGGTTTTTTTTAAAAAGAAAATAAGTTCTAAACTCCAGAGCACCTTACAGACCATCAGCTAATATTCAAACTTGTGTGAGTGAACTGCATCAAAATGGTGCACTCTGTATCCTGGGAATCACTTTCCGTCTTCACAAGACAAAATTAAAGATTTAACTACTGTTTTCCAACCTATTAATCTAATTTTTTTCCTGCAACAGGATCTGCCTGGATGACACACAAGGCAGGTGTGCTAATTTTAAATGCAACTTCCCTCAGGATGCGGAGCCTTTCAAGGATCTCAGCAGCAGCAGGCTGGCTGCCTGAGAGAGCAATTTCCCCTTACAGCTGGATTGAAAAAATACAGGAATATGTTTAGGCATTTGCCTTCATATTCTATCAGGACATAGGGTTTAAGTATTTCCTAATGGGACAACTAATTTCCTTATTGTTTCAAACCTTCTGCCAAATACACAAGACAAAGTGTATTATCCTATGAGAGGCTGTAAGCTTTAAAATTTGGATTAGGGAATAAAACACATAGGCATCTGCTTTGATTAATTATTGGCATCTGTTAATAAGATGTAAGTTTGTTTTGCTTGTTCCTTTAACCATATGAAAATTATATGATAATTATATTATGAAGCAAACAAGTTTATGTACTGGAGCATTTGGGGCCAGGACAGGCACCACAGAAAGCCTTTCCTCAAAAAAAAGAAGGATGGAACTTGGTTTGACCTTTGGACCTCAGCTCTACAATCTCACTCCTGGTCTCAGTGATCCTTGCTCGTGCTGCGATTTCCATCTCCACCCAAACACAGAGGAGAAGGCAGTTCTTTAAGCCAATTCAGAAAGCTGCTAGTGCCTAAAATCGTGGTCATTGCATCAACATTGATGTCTGTCACCAACTCTGTCTTCACTGAAGATCTTGGTGGTGTCAGGGTGGTGGTGCCATGGGACACAAGCACCTTGATGCAACCAGCTGCTGTGAGTGGAGTGAGAAGTGATGGGGGCTGCAGTCACAGAGCTGTAAGGGCTCGCAGAGTGGGGGTGGGCATGGCTGTGCCCTGGGCTAAGATGTGCTGCCAACCAGCAGGAATCATAGAGTCATAAATTCACATTGGAAAAGACCTCTAAGATCATCCAGTCTGACCATTAGCCCAGTAATCCAAATCCACCACTAAACTGTATCCCTTAAGTGCCATAGCTACACATCCTTTAAAATCCCCAGGAATGATGACTCAATCACTTCCCTGGGCAGCCTGTTACAGTGTTTGATTACCCATTTGGTGAGGAATATTTTCTTACTATCCAATCTAAACTTCCCATGGGGCAACTTGTTGCTTGTGACTTGGGAGAAGAAACAAACCCCCTCTGGCTGCAACCTCCTTCCAGGCAGTTGTAGAGAGTGATAAAGTACCTCTTCAACTTTGTTTTTGTCCAGGCTAAACAAGCCCAGCTCACTCAGCTGCTCCTCATAAGACCTATGCTCCAGACTCTTCACCAGCTCTGTTGCCCTTCTCTGGACATGCTCTGGCACCTCAAAATCTTTCTTGTGGTGAAGGCCCAAAAGTCTTGCTTTATTCCAGATCTTAGCAACCCAGACACTCCACTTCTCTGAGTGCTGTGCGTTTAGGCTTGGTTGGGCTCAAAGGTGAGATGTGACAGAAAATTATTTTTCAAAAAAAGAAAAACTTAAAATTGGAACAGAGCATTGAAGGGGTGCATGGAAAATCCTGTGGGGTAGCAGAGGTGTCTCTCCTGGCCCTCAATGCATAAAATCCTACTGTTCATCCACCTTTTTTTATGTCAAAAGGAGAATCATCCTTACAATTCTTCAATAGCAGAATTATCAATATTTTGGATGCTGCTATCCCTCCAGAATGTTTGCAAAGGGCCAAGTATAAAACATAGACAACAATTCCATCCAAGGTTTCTTTACATTAAGATACAGATTTTGGCTCTTTATTTCACAAGAAAGGCTTCAACTAATATCATTGTGACCAGTTTGGGAAGAGGATATCAGGCAGGGGATCAGCATTAGCTCTATTGATTTCTTTTTGTAATTTGCAATACTTTTCCCTCAGTAATATGGCACAGAGTGTGGCCCAGGCTTATACCCTAAGTGTAAGGAGTCCTTAGGGAGCCCAGTGATTTGCCTGGAAAATATAGGAACAGGCAAAGGTCTTAAGACCCCCATAAAACCTATTTCTTGCATGGAACCTCCTCGCTCAGTCAACAGACCCCAGGTTATCAGACCCACTTAATGTTGCCTTTAAAGGGAATTAAGTACCCAAATATCTCAGAGAGTCTGCGTAATTCATTGGTTACATAAGGTCTCACCTAATACTAGCTATCTAAAAGTTAAGTGACTATTTTGAGGTAGTCCTTCTATACTGCCCTATGGTCAATGGGATGGCAGTGAGAGGAAACTGGAGAGTGATTCATTTCCTCAATCTCTATCCTTGGATTGGCTGAATCATCTAAGACTTGCACTGATTGTGGGAAGAGTCTGGGCTGCAGCTGCAGGCTGGCTTTAGGCAGGGTGACTCGCATCCTCTGCGATGCTTTCAGCAGCAGCCAGGCTAATCAGGGAGTGTCCATTTCTTCTGTAAGTGAGATTAAGTTTTCCAAGTCACTTCCATTTTTTTGAAAAAACTTATGTCTGTCAGGCTGATAATAAAGACCTCCCTCTCAAAACACCTCTCACCTTGGTAGAGGACTGATTGCTGATTCTTACTCTTAGTGGACACGTTTTGCAGGGGTTTCCCATCCTGGCTATATTTCTTCAGTTTGGTTTCAAGTACAGGAGCAGTCTCATGGGCCCTAAGGGAGGCAGGATATTTTACACTTATTGCTTTCCCATTATCCAAAGATAGAAATTGGATTGGCTTGAATCATTCTTGGCAGTTCTTTATCATGATGTTATCTTCTCGGTATTTAATTTTTTTTCTGAGGCTTGAAGTTAGGCTGTTAAGTGTATTATGATGCTGTGTTTCTGTACTCCACCATGTAAAAATGGGTGTAGACTTTGACCTTTACAGCTTCTCAGAGATCTCTCTTGTCCTTTCTACATTCTTTGAACAACCCCCTAAGTTACTACTTTGATTTTCTCCATAAATATCTTGTCAAATTTCATCAGAATGATTCAGCTTGAATATATTTATCTCAACCTTACTGCCTAACTCAGTCTTCTCTTAGCTTGAATGCCACTCCTGTCTTCATCTGTCTCAACTAGTATGATCAAGTCCTCACAGAGTTTACCTCTTGGCACCCAAAGGAGTAAGGTATTTTCTCATTTTCCTTAAAATTTCATAGAGAGGCTTAAGTTTTAGACACTTATTTGCTCGGAAGTATCTATTTCATGATTGTGGATACTTAATATGTCACCCCATATTAAGGCAGGTGGGCATCACCGACTAGATGAGGGAGTGGTAGGGAATAAGACTTTCTGAGACAAATCCTAGGAGGTACAGCAATTATCTGGGGAGTGGGAGATCCAGTGGTTTCAAGCCATGCCCCTTCTTGCCCCTTGTCCTATGCCAAGAGGTTTCAAGCCATGCCCCTTGCACTCATGCTTGTGCAATGTTTTCAACCCACCATGGTCTGAGTGAGAGATGAGGTTCAAGATGCTCTCCTAGTATGTTGAAATTTTAATCCCATAGGGTCTGAGTAGCTCAATCTACCTGGAGTTTGCCCCATCTTTGACACCAGAGTGCAAAGAGCAGGCACTAGCCTGTGCTGCAGCTCTGCTCTGCAAAGGGCCAGGTGACAGAAGGGCTCAGCATCCCCCTGAGCACCCGTGGAAGGCACCACCTGTGCCTCTGGGGCCTCTGTAGTCAAATCCAGGAAACACAATTACAAGCAGACTACATCTTCCCCTGCAGCTTCCCGAGCTCCCATTGTAGGCTTCAGGACAAGTGTGGTAGCAACACTAAGGCAGATGGTGTTGCTACTAAGGCAACTCTTTCCACTGCTCTCCAGGCTGCATACAGAAATGCTCAGTGAAGCATTGCCTGTGTTGGGCACCTGGATTATGGCAGGCTGGATTTCACCCATCTAATGCTGATGATGTATTTGTAAAATCTCAGTGAAATACTGATATTATGCAACCACACGAGAACTTTAATATATCATTTGAGAAGTGGCAGATTTATATAAAGTATTTAAGATGCTGAAGGAATATTTATCCCAAATTCCCATTTAAATACACAAAGGCATTTTACAGTGTCTCTTGAAATCTTGCCCAAAAAAAGCTTGGGTCAAAACTTTGTGTCAGAAAATAATTAATTGATTCTCTGAGGGAGACTGATCAGCCTCCCTTTTTACTTCATTCTTTCCCCATTACCATATCCCTCCTTAATCTTTCATTTCTTTCCTTTGCCCATTAATTGAAAACAGTCGTTTTCTCTCCTCAAGAGAGTTTTGACTGGAAGTATCAAAGTTAAGTCTCTGATGGCCCATCTCAGCTGATATTACACACCCTCAGCCCTCCTTATATTTGGAGGGTAGTAGGGGGTGGCCACCAAACTGACCTATTTTGGCACCAAACCACAGGACAAAGACAAATGCTAATGGAATATTAATTTAGATAATATCCATATCATATCTTAGCTGGTGCAAAAGAAGTAATGGACTCTTAAGGTTTTAAGTTCTAGGTGAGTTACTATGGATGCTGGGGGCAGATGGGCAAGATTAATAAGCATTAATGACTTTATGCCAGCTGACTTTCTGTATTATCTTCCCTGAATCAAAAGGGACTTTGGATATTCAAAAGAGTCAAGGGCTAAAGGATAATCAAACCAATGAGCTCCAAAAAATTGCCCAAAGCATAATGACATAGTATAGCTCATTTTTAACAATCCATTCATAAGTGCATCACAGCTCCACTTGGCCTTACCTCAGCAAAACAGTATCCCCTGCAAACACCCATGAGGAGAGGAGAGGAGAGGCTTTGACAGCCTGCAGCAAGAAAGACCACTTGCTGCCATTTTCCATCTTATTAAGAAGCTCTGCTTGGTTTGCTCTGTTACAGTCTAAAAAGAGAAATAATATACAGGAGCCAATGAGTAATACAAAAGCAATCAATAAGTCTGAAAACTTCATCAAGACATTAAATGAATGATTAGTTTGCTGTCATCTGGGACAACTGCCTAAGCATTCAGCAGCAATAATATCACTCTGATTAGACAAGCAAGGTGTCACCATGGGTGTGACTGAACCGTGGTCACCATGCTTGGCTCTGTTCTCTGCCTAGAAAACAGAGGCAGTCTTGAAGACCATGACAAATATCCAACTGGTTGGGCTGCACACGGTTCCTCTCAAAAGAAGACAAAAAAAAGTGTCCTAATGAAGATTTAATAAAGGTAATGAACAACACATAGAGGAAAAAGAATAACTGGAGGTATCTGTTTATCACTTGCCCTCATGTAGGAAAAGCAGATCTTCAGTGAGAGCAGAACACGATGCATCTGCTGTTGGTAAAAATATTTCTCATACAAATAAAAATTCAATAAGTGAAATCCCACTAGGTATCAAGGAGAAGAATTTGGTAAAGCTCATGAAAAGTGCTATGAAACAAATGCACAAATATGGTCTGTTTCCTGAAGGAACATAAAGCCTCATGCCTCACTCCAAAGCACATTGGGGTTCTCACATTAATAATGGATGCAGAAGCATCCATATCACAGTATTTGCATGGATCCTTGCAACTCTAACAAATTGATCACTTACTGTACTCAGACCTGAATATTTACCTCCAGCCTGTTTCCTGCACTTTCTAATCTATGGCACTATTTTTATCTCACTATCTGAGTTCAGAGTCCCCATAAAAGATGTTTGCCATAGGGTTTTTTTTTAAATAAAGCAGTCACCTATTCTTGTTTGTTCTCTGTTCTACTAGGCAGGCCTTGCATTCTGTCTTAGGAAATGCCATCCTAATATTTTCCAGAAGCAATATTAACATCACAGAATATTTTCTGAGCATATGTTAAAACTCCAGTTACAGTTCAGCTAATGAAGCCATATAAATGTTCAATTAAATAAAACATATGCAGTGCAGTCTACCCACCAAAGTACTTGCCCAGCAGTTGACTGTAATGAGATTATGTGGATTCCTAGCAGATCTGCTTCCTCAAAGCTTTTGGGGTGACTGACTGACTTAGAATATTGCAAATTAAATTGAAAATGAGTGAGTGCTCCTGTCTCTGACTGCAGGTTGTTCATCACTGGGTCCCTCATTCTTACCAAGAACAGGAAACTGAAAAGCCTCAGCATTTCCTCTTGACCAACTCCCTTCATACTTCTTGCTAGTCCTCAGGAAGGAAAAACACCATAAACTGTAGGATTTCTTCTTTGCCTTTGTTGATATTAACTTTAAAAAATGGACAAAACTAGTATTCAAAATCTTTGTTTCATCTTCAGAATAAATTGTCTTATTTTCCAAGTACAGTGTAAACAGCAGCTATTGGCAATGTCAGCCAATCCAAAGCAAGTTATTTATGGAGCACATAACCATGGAGTTGGGAGACCATATACTGTACATGGATGGGGATGCTGAAGCCATTATGCCCATTGGTATGGGTTGAAGAAAGATGTTTGAACAAACACCAACAGACTCTTTTATGTCTTTTTGAAGTATTCTATAGATTAATTGAGACAGACAACTAAGTACCATCCTCCTGCTATTAACAGAGTTGCATTCCTATTTTTCTGATAACTTTGTATTACTGTAGGAGAGGAGATATAATTATTAAATTAATATTTATAATATGATTCATATTAATGAATTTTAGAAAAGAAGCATAGTAACTAATTATTAGCAGTATTCCCTTAATGGTCAGAGCCTTCCTTATGGCAGTGTGTTGGAGTTGCAAACACAGAACAAAATGATGGGTTTAGACTCACTGTGGGAATTGGAACAGTCATTTGCTCAACAGCAAGTGATAAATGAAGTTCTTGCTATAAATCTGCCCAAGCATCAGCAGGAGAGAGTGTCTTTAGACCACTGTAAATCATCACTCACTCAGCAATGAAATCACCCCACATTTACAGAGTCCTGGTCCCTCACTGTTTTGAAGAATTTGAAGCAATTTTGAGATTTTTCAACTTCATAGCAAAGATGGTGATAGTAGTAAGCTGCATGTGAAAATTAAGTTTGTGCATGAACCCACTGCAGGGCTATGTTTCAATTTAGTAAAATCATTTAATGGGTGAAAATGTGTGGCTGGGTGGATGCTCCTGGGATCCAGATGGTAGAGTTGAGCAAACTGTGAGCTGTGCAGTACAGCCTCCTACCCTCAGTGTTAAGGAGGGATGGGATACTCCAGGATGATAAAGCTTTTCAGGAAATCTGTTTTGGCTGAGGAGCCTGAATATGTATGATATATTGTATTTTGTACTATATGTATTTTTTATTTAAGATGACATATATAAATGCTGTAGGTACATGTACATATATATAAAAATTATCATTATACATATATATAAGGATTATCATCCCCACAATCTCTGGGCACACTTTCACAGAAAGGGTAGAAATAAACATGAGGAGTCAGGGCTCTGGTGTGTGTTAGTCATGGTCTGACCAAACATTAAGGGATTCTGAAGTGATGTAATTTCTAGATCTTTGATAAACTTAGTCAAGAGCAAAGCACTGGGTGCTCAAAGTAGCTTATGTGCCTGTTTCAGGACATGTATAGATCTTTTCTGCTGAAGCTGCCTTTCAGTATCTACGTTTCCTTGAATACTGATGTTCAATCTGTGCAAACCCGTGGCAATCCCCAGTAACATTTGAACCCTACAATTTATACATACACAATTGCATTCCCTTCCAAATAACCAATGTTGGGACTAAGCCATGGTAGGACTAACACCAGCAGATGCAGTGTAAAGTTTATAGTGAGAAAACGATCCCTTATGGAACTTGAGAGTGTGCCTAAATGAACAGAGTTAGCATATATGCTCAGTGCATATTGCAGAGAGAGAATTAAACCTTCCAACCAGTACACGTCTCCCTCCAGATGTCCTGTTCAGGCATGGCTTGATTTTAGGCCTGGATTCTGGGAATATTTTGGCTATTATGACAAGCACTGCGGACGTGTAGCATTCCAAGCGTGTGTCGATACAAGCCACAGCCCACTGGTGGCAGCAGTTCGTTACGAGTGGACAAACGCTGCCTGAGCAGCGCGGTCTGCACACAAACATGTCACCTGTGGGCAGAGACAGCCAACCCTCATACCCAGTTCAACCTACAGGGACACTCCTCTTTCTTATCCCATTATCTGGGTTCCGTGAAGATCACTGCTGTGAAATAAAACTTAAATTAAAAGTGAGGGTGACTCACCGTCTGAATAGCACAAGGCTATGCATAGAAGTTGAGCCGTGCTCCCTTTGGAATGTTTGGTACCGTCCCCAATTTCCCATCCATTCTGTCTAAGGCATAACGAGTAACTGTAATAAATGGAAACTGGACCCTTATTAATATCAGTAGCAAGCAACCATGGACTCAAAAAAATTGAACCTACCTGTTTTTAATCTTTCTCCTTCTGTGTGATATCTTGCATTCAGGTGCAAAGTAGTTGTACACCTCTCTGCATAAATGCCGTCTGCCTGCCTGCCTCCAGTGACATATTTTGGCAATAATCCACTAAGTCAATATGTATTAGTGCTACTGTTGTTGTTTTTCCTAAGCATGTGTGCAGTAACTTCCTACCAACCTTAAACATGCCAGGGAATGCTTTTGTTTCTGTTAGACATAAACAAACGTGCATCTACGATGAGCATGAGGTGAAACTTGAGATGCCACAGACCCTGTTAGCACCAGAAGCCGTGAGTAAAGCTGAGGGTTCCTCTTCTTGCAAGGGAAAATGGACACTGCTCCATCTGTTCCCACCACTACTTTTTCTGCCATCAACCATACCTGTGGGTGCATGCATCTAAGCCTGACACCTGAAACACAAAAAATCACAAGCTTTATCAATTTTTAATCTTTAGCACTGGACCATACCTTTCTGTGTGGAATAACCTGAACACTCCTATGGGCAAAGTGGTGCATTCCTGAGCCCCCTGCCAGCCTGTCTTAATGGCCCCAAAACAAAACAAGTCCAGGTGAGATTGTTTGAGAAAGTGAGATAGCCTAAGAAAATCCTAAATACCGACCAAGCACAGGGTCCTTTCCAACCCACACAACCTGCATGTGTGGCTTTGCTTCAAGAGATGTCTCTGGCAGTTCACACCTCTGTTTACACTTACACATGGTAACTCCCCTCAAAAGAAAAGTGTGAGAGAAAAAGACTTTCAAGTTTCAGGAACTGTGTGGGTACCAAGGACACGAAATTGTCAGATGATAAGAGAGCTGTGAGGTGAGAGATGCTGTGAGAGCTGTACCTTTCATCCTCAAGAAGGTTAACCCCCAAAACACACACAGAAACACTCCTAGTCCATGCCACCTGTGGAATACACCAGAGACAACTAAAATCCATGGTTGTGGCAGTTACAAGAAGCATTTCTTCTCCCTTGCTTTTTACAAACTGGCACTATAAAGAAAGTATCACATCAAGAAAGTTTCAATGACTGGATGTGCTTTACTTCAGCAGTTTCATCCCTCATTCCTTACCCTCATGTAAGATTGAATGTCAAGGACATGAGCAAGGTTTTGAGTAGACCTCCTAGCTATTTTTATACCTTGTTGGGTGGAAAACTTAGTTTTTTCTATTTTCTTCTATTTTTTCTATCTTTTCTCTTAAAATTAAATTAAGAAGGGAGTAGTGTCTAAAAATAAATGGATAGATTAGATAGATAAATCCATATGTAAACTTTGAAAAACCTGCCTACAACCTTACAAGAGACAAAAGACTGTTGCACTTTTATGGGTTTGGGGAGCCAAAAACACAAGAAGCTTGATAGCTTAATATGTTTAAGATGGTTTTAAAGCAAATGCCTCAGATATGGCTAGCAGCATTCAGCACAAGTGGTAAAATCCACCCAAGAAAATCAACATAAAGCAATAAACCTGGGGTGAGTTCCAAGTTGCCACTAGTTTAAAGCCAGCTCAGAGCTAACTATATACAGAGCACATAGCACAGGTGTGGCCTCAAGAGTAGTGTTTTTTTCTAAGCTAAATAAATTAGTCCTTCTGTATGCTCATACACAGTGACTTATGCTACTCTTCTGTGGCATGCCAGCTTGTCATAAGGATGTTGGCTGTCGAGGGAGGGAGCCCCATTTTGGAATTACATAATTCACCTAATTAATGATGCTGGGTACATTTTGTTGCTCTGAAACTCATCCATGAGCATAGTATGCAACTTGGGTATCCTGGGGATGGTCTCTGACAGGTATTTCCCTCTTTCTGTGCTGTTTCTTAAGAGCAAGTGGACTGCAATCCTCAAAGGACTGCCAAAGCCCATACAATAGGCTAGGCAGTTTGACGCTATTAGTCATTGTTTCATTCGGAGTGTTTACTTCGGCCATTCGTTTTTCAATGGAATGCTGATAAGAATAGCTGCCTTGTCTTTTGTACATATGGATGTCTTTGTATGTGGAATAGACACCACAGTATTTTGAATGGCTATCTAGCTTTACCTTTGCATTGAAAGAAACTCATATTCAATGACGGCATAAAAATCAAGTCTTTTCATCTGCCTGAGGTTTCTGTTTGTAATCTCCATTGACACCCATGCACATGCCATAAAATTAGCACTTTTCCTTAGGAGAAACCTAGCGTTGCAGGAAAAAGGGGTTGCTGAGTTGCACTAGGACAAATTATCATCGTGGTTTTGTGATGCATAATGCTGATATTGTCACTTATGTGCTTTCAAAATTATTATTTTTACTCATATAAATGAGAGGAAAGCTGCTGCAAAATTCAGAAAGTGATGGCAAGCACTTGCGAAACTTTAGCACAGAGATGCTTTTCTTCAGGCAGGAGATATGCTAGGGTTTTGTATTCAGTTCTCTCAGGTACTCTGTAACTCAATCACTGTTTCTAGAGATAGCTTTCACAGTGTGTATAGAATCATAGAATAATCGACATCTAAGATCATGAAATCCAGTCATTAACTCAGCACTGCCAAATCCCTGCTAAACCATGTCCCCACGTGCCCTGTGTGAAAAACAGAAGACAGCTGGAAGTTTGGTAGTTCCCTGCAAACTCACAGATATCTTCCTGAAAGTTTGAGACACACATCTCTCGCTTCTTCTCCATTTATTAAAAATTTCAGAGCATGATGACAATAAATTCTTAGCATCCCTGAAAAGCCATAAATGACAGCTGAAGGCATCCTCATCTTGTTTGCTTTATTATTGATGGTATGCAGGCAGCCATCACTTGCAGTATTAAAAAGCCTGGCTTCCAAACTGTTGCATTGCCACAGCTTTCTGTGCACATTAAATAAAGGCTCGGTACCCTCTAGTTATTGTTTACAGGTCTAGGCAAGGCAGGGAAAGCAGAGTCAGGCAGATTGGTGTGGGAGAGGAGCATCTGCTACTGGACGGTATTTAGCTTCCTGTGCAGCAATCTGAGCTTCCCAGCCTGACTTCTCTTCTTGCACTACGTTCTGAAAGTCATGACCTGTTGCAAAGTTCCCTTTTGTCAAGCACAGTAAAAAAGGAAATGCCGCTTCTTGTAAAGCCAATTAGCACCAGAATCTGTCCAGCTAGGACAAGCATTTCACAATCCCTCTTCTGAAATTAAGTGGAGAGGGGGATGGGAAGGTTCTCCTTTCAAAAACGTTGCTCCATGAATCAATTACCCTTTTTTTATTTTAATTGTTGGTAGCACTTGGTGGAATGTGGCACACCACAAATATTGTGCTCTGGTGTTTGAACAACTGAACACCCAAGCCCTGATGTCACTGTCAACACCCTGCTGCTGCTGGCAGGGAGGCAGTGCAGCAAGCGACTGCCCAAAGGGATTGTCTCTTCACTTACACTCTTGGGCTCACTGCCAGCTCCTGTTTCCTCTAGCAGTATATGGAGTGAGAGAAAGCATCCTCTCTCAGAGAATCAAGCATGTGAAAAGAAGATTTCACATGTGAAACTGAGATGGGGAAAACAATCACTTGGCTTCCCTTTCTTTAATTTATTTCACATATGATGGAGAAATTTGCATAGAGAGTATATTTTTAGCTTGCTAGTCATTTTATGTACCTGGAATCCCATTATGAATAAGTTGAGATGGGAATTAACATTGGGTGCTTTATCACATAGATGTTGCATGGTCCTTTTTTTTTTTTTTAATGAATGAGTAAACTCTGTGGCAGAATTAGCATTAGGTTACAAGATTTGTGCTCCTGATCGTGTTTCAAAACACTGTTTGAATAGAGTTCAAGGAAAAGTCCACTGAAGTCATTTGAGATACAGACACTTCCACTGACAGCTGCTAATATCTGATTAAGCCTCTGCTGCATGGCCTTGAGCAAGTCTCTTACCACATTTAAGCAAACAGGATCAGTACGTACTTACCTGGAAAAGAAGTGTTCATGTATTTCATAAGGCTTCAAACTTGATCATACAAATGAGATGCAAGAAGTATGGTTTACCACTTACTACCTTTCCTACAACGTGAATTTCATAGAAGGCAAGAAAGAACTTGCTGCCTTTCTCCAGTTCAACCCTCGAAGGTGTTAGCTGAAAACTCTGTTAGCAAAGGTCCAATTTCCTTCTTGCAAATGGAATCAGCAATGTGCTGAAAAGTGCTTTCCTTTAACATGCAAATGACTGAGAGAGTGCACATCTAGCATGGTACTACAACACTAAACATTTGTTGGCTTTTTCAACTGATTTGTTGATTTTTTTTTTTTAATAATCACAGGAAGAAACTGCTGACACAAAACCCAATCAAGCCTTAAAAAAATATAAAATTATCAGCTCATTAATATCCAAACTAAGAATTCCTAAGCTAGCTATCCTTTACAACTCATGGCTTAGGACATTTATTGAGGATGTCAGCTCTGTCCCATCCAAGTGTGCCTTGATAACCTCAGAAGTTACTTGATGTGGGACAGTTTTGCACAAACATGTATCTTCCTTGCATTCTCCAAGTAATAACAAACAAAAGCAAACATAAAAGCACAAGGAGATGTGCAATTTCTGTAGCTACACCACTAATGTAAACTGTAATAGAGAGGATTTACTTCTACAGTAATTAGAAATTATTCTAAAGAATATCTATATTACATTTACACTCACTTGAAAATCACAAAAATCATTGGCAAAACTGAAAAGCCTGGGGCTGTAACATCATTGGGGATGCTTATAAACCCATCATCAGGGAAATTTCACAATTCCTAGTCATGAGGTTCAATGCCCTAAACTGTCAAGCAGTAAAAGGCAATAAACTCGTCTTACAGAACTTGCTCAAAAGCTAGCAGAATTAGCTGGTATCCAACACAGAAGATCCCTTGGGAACATTTTTAATGTCATTATTATGAAAATCTATAAATATCCCCAAATTATATGATATATTCCTGGCAATTTATTTCCTGAGAGATTCTTTTGGCCTTCAGTCTCGCACAGTTCCTGGCTCACGCCATGTTCATCTCAGTTTTGGAGGTGCTCATGAACTGCAGGAGGAAACTGGACTTCATACACCACATCTCCAAATGCAAAGGAGCTCACCTTTAGGAAGACTGTGAGCTGACTGGAAATCCTGGTTCACTGTAGAAGGCATTGTTGGGATTGCCATGGGGACAAGATTTTACCTCCTTGGAAATACAGCTCTGGAAATGCTACGAAAAACAGCCAGCCAAGGGCTAGAGGACAGCCATGAAAGAGAGAAAGCAACATCCCCAGGGAATTTACTGAAATGTATTTACAGTTCTCATTGCATGTATTAATTCTGTTTGTGACTCAGGGCTTTTAATTCACCAGCAATCACCCTCCCATCGAATACCCTGCTGGAGGGCAAGGAGCAGGGAGCAGTATGCTCCATGGTTTCCATTCAGATACCCCAGAAGGAGCAGAAATTAACTGAATTCCCACACGCCTGCTCCTGTACCCCCTCACAGCTCGAAAGCGAGCGTGCCTTTGCTCCCGTGCAGGGCTGCTGCCAGACAAAGGCGCAGAGATTTCCCCGTCTCCCTGTCAGTCAGCCACACGCACACGCACACATACTCCCCCCGGCGTCTCTCGGCTCTTTCACGTGAATAATTCAGTACATTTCCCAATGCCGTATTTGCAGAAACAGGAATCACGCGTCCCATACACTCCTTGTTTCTGCCCCCTCCCCTACAGCAGCTGCCCACCAAGCCAGATGCTGCTGCGGCTGGGACCGATTGCTGCTCGGGAGTGCCTGTTTGAATCCCCCGAGCCGGAGGAGCTGCTGAGCACATCTGGAGCAGCGCAGCGCGGGCAGGCAGCAGCCCTGACCCAGCCGAGAGCCCCCACAGCCCCGTCCTCGGCCCCAGCCCTGGTCGCAGCCCTCCTTCCCTCCGGGCACAGGCAGACAGAGCCGGGCGGGCGGTGCCAGGCCGGGGCCGCCCCGCTGCTCGG
>VZTN01021041.1:49988-318275 GCA_013400515.1 Erpornis zantholeuca
GGGGGGGGGGGCCGGGAGCCCTCGCCGGGGGTAACGGGGCTCTTCCCCTCCGTGCGCAGAGTCACCTGCCAACATGTCCGACAAACCAGACATGGCCGAGATCGAGAAATTTGACAAGTCCAAATTGAAGAAGACAGAGACGCAAGAGAAAAACCCGCTGCCTTCAAAAGAAAGTGAGTGCGGGCGCGGAAGAGCAGGGAGGGAGGGAAGCAGGCAGGCAGGCAGGGAAGGAGGGAGACGGGCAGGGACGGAGGGAGGGAGGAAAGGATGAAGGGAGGGAGGCGGGAGGAGACAAAGAGGGGCGGCAGGCGGGAGCCGGGGGTGCGGCGGGCGCGGGGTGGAGGGAGGATACACGGCTATGTCTCTGCTAGACAGCGAAAACCTGAACCCACTGCCTAGCAGCGCTTAATTTACAGTTATTTACACTCCGTCTTGATCTGTAGCTAAAAATATACAATTATTTTAGCAATTTATAGCAATTGTCATGTGAATGCATTTCAGGTTCTCGATCTTCATTTTGTTTTCTCTCCTTTTCTGTTTTTTCCCCCTTTTTAGCAATTGAACAGGAGAAGCAAGCGGGTGAATCGTAATGAAATCTGCCCTTCCAAATTATGCACTGTACATTCCACAAGCATTGCCTTCTTATTTTACTTCTTTTAGCTGTTTAACTTTGTAAGATGCAAAGAGGTTGGATAAAGTTTAAAATGACTGTACTGCCCCTTTCACATCAAAAGAATAGAGAGAACTACTGACACTGAATGAAGGCGCTGCCTTTCCCTCTGCCTGTCTGGCTTTGGTCCTGGTGGCATGAAAGAGCTTGCATGTTGATGAAAGAAGAACTTGGGTGGGACTACAGTAAACTAGAGTAACACACGAATAAATGCAAAGCTGTACCAAGGTCCTGCGAGCTGTAAAATGCAGTTAATCGAGTGCCATTTTTTTTTTTTTTTGTTCAAATGATTTTAATTATTGGAATGCACAATTTTTTTAATATGCAAATAAAATGTTTTAAAACCTGGATGGTATTTATGTCCTCTCTTTGGAGAACTGTATCAATGGATAAGAAGCATAAAAGCTGGTACTGAGACACAGGATACTATAAAACCTTTGGAGATGCCTCAAACATCAGTCACCATTCTCATTTTTTTCAAAATGTGTGCTCACCGATAGATAAACTTGTGATCCTCGAAGCTAGTTTTCAGACAGATTTCAGTAAAAAATTGCATATCTTATAATTTGCCACCATGTGAGTATATCCCTTTAAATATTTCTTTAATGTAGAGATGATAAAGGCAAAAAAATCGGGCTGCATTTATTGCTTTGCCCCACCCATAACAGCTCTTATTAAGAACCGTTCTGTACTGTTGCAGAGATTCAGCCTCAGTTGTATTAACCCATAATTAGTTTGTTTAATAATTAAGGCTTGTTATTCTGATACAGTATTTAAAGGAAGCTGTAACTTGATTTTAAAGTCCAAGATTGAACATAAGCTGTTTAGTTTTTTAAAGCGCTCAGTGGTTGGTGTCCCATGGAAATAAAATATTTTTGCTACAATGTTGCTCATGTTTTGAACAACGTCTTTTTACAGTCTCCTTAATCCTAAGAACTGGTTTCAAAGTTTAAAAAGCTACAGTCTCCTTAAAAATTCAAAATTAACTATCTGGAGACACAAAATGTGCTAACTTATAAAATTAAGATCATAATAAATATGATATGCAAGTAGCCACAGTCCACATTGCTGCTTTATGGCAATTCTTTAGGCCTGGGACAGTTTTTGGTTATTTTTCTTCAAATGACTGCGGGTAAAACCTGTGATCCAGGGAGATCAGTAGGAGTTGACTTTAGCAGTCATGAATTTCATCAGAGTGGAGTGAGTAATGAACATTCTGGGAAAAAAAATGCTGTCAGATAACCTGTAGGAGGGTGGTGAGTGTGCTTCTGCAGTGCTTTAGTTTTATCTTATGGATTTGAGACTGCATTAATTCCAGCCAGTTCCAGCCAGTAAAGCAAAATTAGTCCCTCTGGGGCAGCTTGAGTTTTGCTGAGCCTGCTGATGCAGTGGGGGTCAGTAGACTTGGGGTTTCATCCTATCACTGCTCCCTAGAAGCATCTGACTGTAAAAAGCTGACCTTGGTTTTACAGCATTGAGGGCAGTGGGGCTTCTCTTCTTGGAGATTTGGTGGATGTCTGTGCTTCAGGAGAAGGTGGGAGCGAAAGGGCCATGCTTGTGGGCACAGTCCCCAGGTTCCCAGCAGCGGAAAACTTGCAGAATTGAGTGATAAGAATCTCTGTACAGTCTTGAGGTTTTTTGATGCAGTCCATGGGAAGATTTGGGAAGTCCTGGTGTCGTATAAGGACCTTCACAGTAATTTAAGGTGATGAGTTCAGGAAGGAAATGAACCATTTCTTGTGCTTGTTTAAGCTCTGATTTTATTCCCCATGTATAATGGGAAAGATGGGAAACTTACAGCTGAGTTTCTGAAAAGTCAATTAATCAGCTCCCAGCTACTGATCCTAATCAGGTAACATGGGATGTGACACAGCTTGGTGCAAAGCATACAGTGTGAGCTGCACGTGCGCAGATGAGTAGACGCAAGTGCTTGCCTGATGTGGATTAATCTATGGGAAAAAAAACAGCAAGGTATTTCTGAGGGAGGCAAAGCATGAGGTATACACAGCTCTGCAAGTCAATGAAAGTGCATGCTGTAATACAGCATAGTTCAGCAAAAATGAAATGAGTTATGAGACTCACTATGACTTCAGAACTGCAAGTCCAAAGTGATCGGTGCTGGTCAAAGGGTACCACCAAGTGCAACATGAGGTGGTAAGGCTCAGCTCTGCTTTCAGGAGATGAGGCAATAGCCTACTGCTACTCTTATAGCTCTGTTTCTGCCATTGAGGACTGAACAAAATTACAAATTCAACTGTGAAGTAAACCTTCCAAGTCAAATTCAGGAATAACTGACTGGAGTCTATCATCCCCTGCTTTGCTCCTTGTTCAGCTCTTTGCCTACATTCAAAGAAAATTGTGGCAGGCCTTTGCCATGCTTTGCATAGGCAGTATTGAGGTGGTCACATCTGACACCTATTTCATGGAAATGCAATTGATGGTGTGAAACATGAAGGTTTGGATGAATAGACTCTAATACTCAGGACTGTGTCTGCACTGGTTGTTGGGTGTTACTAATAAAATCAGCATCTTCAGCTGGCAGTCTAGAAACTTTCATCAAATTAACTAGAAAAGAAAGTAGAGTCCAAAACCTGGCTATGAAAAAGGGTCATTATAAAGAGAAACATATGGGTTTTGATCTCACACTCTGTGAAGGCACAGTCTGCCAGCCCTATGAGGCTTACGGTGTCTGGTGTTGCTGCCTCCCCGCCCCCAGCCAAGAGGCAGCTCCGCCGAGGTGATGTGGTGAGAAGCTCTGCTCTCCAGTTCTGAAGCAAATTCTTCCTTTCTCAGTTTTTCTCAGAAGATTTTCTCTCCCTTTCATGCATGCCCCCAGATATCATTAACTATACATATATTGGACAGAAAGCATATGCTAACCATATCCAAAATAGATCATTGTGGTATTAATTTCAGAAATGTGGAGACTTTAATGTAAGCATTTTGGTCTTCTAGGCTATTTTTGTGCAATGCTGAATGTGTGATAAAACACCACTTCCCCTAGTAACCCTTTACTTCCCTAGAAACAGTAGAGAAATGAGCAGTTCCTATTGTGTATGGTGATCATGTATGGCTGCCACATACAGCTGCTGCACAGCAGAATTTTATTAATAAGGAACCCTGTGCTACCCCAAGCATCATATAAAACACAATGAGCACATGATACAGTGTTCTGTGCAATAGTTCCACTGGGCTGTGAAGAAATAAAAAATGCAGCTCTTGGTTATTTGTTGCTATGTTGTAGGATGACTATGCAAAGCAACCTGTGTCAGGCTTGTCCCTCTGTGAGATCCCCTGACACACCAGCCTTGTGCATTTTCAATTCAAAGAGGCAAGGCAATCAAATTCTAATAAAATGGGCTATTTTGTTAATTCAGAGAAAAGGAGCTGCAGACAACATTTATCCATTATTTGTATGCTGTCTGGCAGATTCATTTGCTAGTGCCCCTGTGATATGGTGATTTTATAAAAAATGCTCTGCACTTTACCATACACCTGTTTCAAAATTCTGTGGCTTAATGACAGAAGTCTGTTTTTCTCTCTGTTTTCAGCTGAAGTTAGTGACCTGAATTCCAGTATTGCTTTTACTGGGTTTTAAAAATGTCAGAACCCTCTCTTGACTTCCTCTTCCTGCTTAGAAAGAAAAAAAAAAAACTACATAAATATAGTGGGTTCTCAGAGATGCTTAATCTGTCTCTGGGTTAATGAGCTTTTAGCATATTGGGAGCAGAGCAAAGATAATTTTTTCTCTTGTTTCTAGAGTCATGAGGATTACAAGATTGCTTTTTTTCCTTGTAATCAAAAACTGGAGTTCTCAGGAGATTTTTCAGTCTCACAGAGCTTGGGCTTTATGAAAAGTGTCAGGCACAAGATTCATGCGATGTAATGAGAATTGGCAACTGGGAGGTTCTGCAAGCACTGCTCCCTCACAGTAAGTGGATGCTGATGGCAAAGCAGAATCAAACATAGGCCTGTAGCCTTAGTTTCAGGTCATACTATGCAAACAATGGCATAGTGAGATGAGTAAATATATATATATATATTTTCTTTTTAATATACAATTCCTGTAACCTCAGGTTTTCTGATAGCTCTAGATTTATTTTTTATCTAACACAGATTTTCCTTTCAGGAATATTTTGGAATTGAGTGAGTGGATTTACTCCAATCTAAACATATTTCTAGCTTTTGAATAGTCCCCAAATATTCATGAGATGTCCAATCAAAACATTGTCGTGAAAAAAAATTCATCATTATATTGACCAAAGGCTTCTAAGTGATGAAGAAAATTTTCCCCACTTGTGTAATTCTCATCATTTTATCTTTGGCATGTGGTCATGGGCTTGAAATTTGGGCCTGGAAAAAATCTCACGTGATTTTGTAGACATTGCAGATTCCATGAACAGACATTTTCAGTGCTCTTTGTTTGCATGTTATGGTAGAATATTGAGTACACTTACAGTACTTAGAGATATGTTTGAAAATGGAAAGAAAATCCCCAATAATGAAAACAACAAACACCAAACGAACACCAAACCAAGAAGAAGAATGAATTTGCATGTTCTATAATACCTGACAAGAACAATTTAGTTATTCCCAGTATCTTCTAGTGGTGTGAAACTATAGCAGTAACATTCAGGTCTCTAAAATAAGTCAAATGAACTTTCTGAAATCTACTCTATAGACCAAAAGTATGAAATTCAGGGTCTCAGATGGTTCAAATCTTACTTAATGTATTTTACAAATTTCCATAGCTATTACTTTATGTTTTATTTTTTATAATGGTGCTTCCTTTCCATCTGACATATAACTATATATATTATGGTTTATATTAGTCAGGTATAGCATTTTTAAGTGTTCTGAAATGGATAAATATTTCTTCAGCATCACTTGAAGTTTTGGAATTTATCTTTAAAGCCCTCTCCTCAGCTAGATTTTGATGTAAGATTATGTAGAGAATTTTGGAATTACATAATAATCAGAAAAATCATTTGCTGGATTAATTTTTCATGCACTTCAGTTCACTTCACCTGCTCTGTATCCTGTGGTCTGTATAAGAAAATTGAGGCAACAGAAGAATATTCTTCAACTTCCTGCCTAAACTGGGCACTGCCTCTGAGAAATGCCACTGATCCCCTGTGCAGTGTGAATAAAAAAGTCCATTCTTTGCACTGCACCTTTTTCCTAATGTTTAATGTGAGTACCAGTGGTGGGCAATAAGGGGCCACTGCAGGGTGACATCCTGAGGCAGAAAAGTGGACATGGCCCCGAGCATCCACACTGCCAAAGTGGAAACCATCATCAGCATGCTGGGCACCCTCCAGGCTCAAAGCAGGTTTATTCACACCGTTTTGGGTTCTTGTGAAGGGGGACCTTGTTGGCAGGTCACCCACTGTGCCATCCTGTGGTGTGCGCTGCTGGCAGTATCACAGGGTGGGCCGCAGGGGCAGCCCTGGGGCACTCCCCAGGGCAGCAGAGGCTTTATTTTAACATTTAAATCAGCTTTCCCATCACTTCAGTCACAAAGTTTCAGCCATACAGAGCAGTGACACAAAATGCTTGAGCCCTACTAGTACTGTGCTGGAATGCAGACCAGCCATAACCTCAGGTTCAGGCTCAGTGATGGCTTTAGGGCTGTTTTGCATCCAAAGAATGGGGCAAACAGCTCATATGTAAAACCATTACTTAAAGAAATTAATTACTAGATTAAGGATAATACAACCTGTATGAAGGCTTTTGCTGATGTGGAGCCTGATGCCTAACTCTTCGAAAAGTCTTGTCCTTGTATTACACCAAAGGCTAGAAGGTCCCATGACAGCACAATAAAATTACTTTCATGAGAAAGAAATAAAAGATGAGCTTTATACAAATATTCCTATTCCCTAGCAATAGCAAACAAAACATTACAAGAAATAAAGTTGGTGAAGGCATCAATGATTTTGCTCCCACTGTATTGTTTCAGAATGAATTAGGAACAAGAAAATCTCCTAGCAGCTGAGCTATACCCCACGTATATGGGCATGTTAGGGCAGGACAGATGGATCCCAGACAATCTCATCTCCATAGCTCACAACTACAAAAGCAGCTGATGCTTGGATCATGCAAAGAACATTGCTCCTGGGAAGAACTTCACGTTTCTTTAATTTTTTTATTATTTTTTTAGCAACTTTAATTACCACTCAGACACCAAAAAATCTGCTGCCTGCTTTACTTGTGGTAGCTGACTTGCCAGCATTAAGTGGAGGGGGGAAGGGGAAGCCCTGAAAATTAATGAGGCTATAAATGACACTTCTCAGCACGAGGAGTTAGAATGATGACAAGAGGAATACAGGTGAAATTCTGGGACACGTGCACTCTTTTACAGGGGTCCATAAGCTGTACATATCTGTATGTCTTATGTCTCCCTCCCTCGTGCTTTGCTTGTAAAGTCATCCCTGCGGTGCGTGGGAGGTGTGGGTTACACTGAGAAATGCCAAAGTCGCTCTCGAAGTCCTTGCTGCATTTTAAAGGTTAAAACTAGGAACAGACTGGCATTCTCTAAAAGGTCTTTAAATGGAAGAGCTGTTTAATCACATGCACTGCAGCACGAGGACAGCACTGTCTCTTCTATAGGATTCTCAGCTGGAATTTGTGAGCTGATAGGCAGAGAGTTTCTTTTTAGCAAAAGCCAATGCTGTCACATCTACAGTTTGTTCTCTCCAAGATCATAAAAAACCACAAAGTAGTGTTTTGAAACCAGGAATGGTTTCACACAGTTTCCAGTTTGGTAGCCTGAAAGACTTCTAAATGCATATTTAGGGTTATTGGTAATGGAGCAGTTGAATGCTCTCACATTCCAGTGAAATTTCCCTCCTTGCTGAAGCAAAGTCCCTATGAAATGCCAAGGCACTGAGCAGATGTGGTTGCCTTAATTTCAGTGAGTTTTCTAGATATGATAGATATATTTTTCATTTGAGTGTCTAATTAAGTTTAAAAATAGTTTTAGTCACTTTCAACTCTCGCCAGTTTATGACATTAGCTTGTCATAAACTTGGCTAGCTTGGCTTCTAAACTCAACTAGCTTGGCTTCCTAGCCAGGACTCTGGTGCTAGTGCAATGAGCACTTCTCAGAAGGAATGGGAGTATCCCTGCTCTTTTCATTACATATGAAGTGCAATCATATTTCTCACAGTCTCCTTTCACATATTCTATTTTTTTCACAGAATCCTGCCCTAAATTGGTTCTCCTCCTTCTAGATAAGCCCCCTAATAATACCACTGTTAGGTGCCCAAGAAGTTTGGTCTTCTCCTTGGTCCACACTCATCAAACCCAAACTGTGGGTGTAGCACCCCTGTCAACAACTACTCCCTGCTTCAGATGATATGTCTGACTCCACTATATGGTCTAGCAGTCTGTCAGATTGCCTAGTGTCTCCAAATTGCTCACTCTCAGCAGGAGACTTTTGCCAACTTTTTGACAGTGGAACTCTATCAAGTACCTTTTGCCTGAGATGGTTGTGCCTTTAAAGTAGTCCCAGCAAAAGCTTCGCTCTTTCCTTTCCCCTCGACCCAAATCTGGTCCTCAGGGCTCATCGAGCAGAGGAAACTGCTGCATGCCAGCAAATTGGAAGGGTTAGGTGCTGTGTAGGCTGCCCATCAGGAAGAAAGAGGTCTTCAGTAACCTTTATACAGTCCTTGCCCTTGTTTGTCTTGGCTTCAGAACAATAAGTTGTAATGAGCTTGTTTATTTCTAGTGCTAAATTTCTAGACTTATCCTTGTTCACGCTGCTAGCCAGCAGTGGGAAGGTTAAAAATGCAGTCAGTTACCAGTGGCAACATACCAGTGTTGTAAATGCTGCCCACACATCTTCAGATCTACTGACATTTGAAACATCTAGGTCTTTTCTGTTAGCTATGCCAGTGTAATTATGTCTTGGTATAGCTTTTTTTCGTACATGTCATCCTTCAAGAGTGCTCAGATAAGTATATTGAAGGATATAAATGGAAGGAGAAAGAAAGAAGGAGGCTGATGTTACAAAGAAAGAAAGGAAGCCATTGCAAATAGTTCACTGGGATGTTTGAAAAAGCAATATCACATATTAATAGTTGCAATTTAATAGCAGATTACTGATCCCTTTAAATTATTTGAGATGGTTCCCCGTTAGCTGCAGGACAGGCTGTGCCAGTGAAATCAATCACATTTCATATCAGTACTGTGTGCTTATCTCGCACAGCAGGGATGTGGAGGTGCTGTACGTCCTAGTCAGCAGTGCCGAAAGCTAAACAGGCTGGATGTAGTGGAACTGGCATATATGCTAAGGCAAACGTGTGAAATCTCCATGTGAAGACCAGTGAGTCATTGCTGCTTCTCTTTGGAGTCAGCAGGGAGAGGAGACAGCTTTGCTGCTGGTCAGGATTCAGCTCGATGCAAAACTGGCCTGAATGAATGTGAGAACCTTTTGTTTATAGCGCACACACACACACATACACGCACACATGTAAACAAATGAAATTTCCAAATGGAGTTTGTTTCCAAATGCTGAGAGAAAAAGGCTTTACTGTTTGGTCACGGCCTTTCTGCTCTGATGACTTCCTTGCTCAGTTTCCAAGACCACTGCTGTTTCTGCTGGACTTTGTGAGATTCTGCCCCAGTACAGAGGACAAAATGGAGCCACAGGTGATGGGAAGGGCAGCCACGACTTCAGCTGGATATGTCCAGGGAAGCAGCAAGTCTCAGCCAGAGCCTGATCCTTGGCAACTTTCTTCTGCACAGCACTTTAGAAGAGGGCAGAGGGAGAGGGACGTCCCCTCACGCCCTGCTCTGGCAAGTGACCTTGAAAAGTCTGTCAGTTTTGTTACTTGGTGCTGGCCCAGAGAGAGCAGGGATTGGACTACCCAGAGCTCTTGTTCTCCTCCAACAGAACATTTCACTCATCATCATTCACACAGAACAGTATCCAAGTGTGCATGCAGAATTAAAGGCGGATAGGAAACTGGAGTATCATGCAGTAGTTAACATGTTTTAAAATTCCTTTTTATTGATATTTTTACAGAAGTAATATAGCTTAGATCAGTGCTGTATTATGGGCATCTTAATCATATGTGTCTTCAGGCGCGCTATCTTTATAAAATGTTATTGTTCTTAAAAGAAAATGGGCCACCAGAGAGAACAAAGTCATAAAAGCTTATGATTATGAAGCAACCACTAGCAGTTTACACCCTTGTCCACTCCAGTGTGGAGGACTGTTTATGGGGTGGGCATGCTCCAGGCTGAGAAAAGGTGGCAGTAACCAGTGGTCCTAATCACAGGAGTAAACACCCCACCAATGAACAAAGATTTGGCACTTCTTCTCTGTGCAGAAAAATCAATTAATTATGTGATCAAGGCCTGTGCTTTGGTCTTTGCCAATGTGAATTATTTATAATGCCATGCTGAATTTCAGCCATATACACAAAACTCTTTCTACAGATGTAATGAAGGCTGAGAAATTATTCTTTGTGATATGAATGTATGGCCCTCATAGATTGCTTCTTCCATGGATGCAGAAGTTAGATTTTTGATCTGCTAATGGACTGTCCACTGCCTTCAGCCACTATTCTTGCAGCTGACAGTAGTAAGGCCATTATTAGATATCCAGCACAATTTATCCACAGTTTATTGCTTGCCTAGAAGGGGCATATCACATGCAGACTTTCCTTCCTAATATGCACTACAGTACTTCCAGCAAGGTAGCCAAACATACTTTTGCCCTTATGAACACTCAAACATTACAGTACTCGATAGATGAATATCTCCAGCATAATTTTGCAGGATCCCATTTATTAGTGTACACTGTGCACTTAAAGCAAATTATATAGAGAGACAAACATTGTCTATTAATTTGCATATACCATTCTTGATAGTATTTTAAGAATAACTATGTATTTGACCGGGGTGACAAATATTTTTATGTAAAAACATGCTTCAGTTTTATCTCAACAAGATATACAGCTAGCTACTTCAGACATCTCTGCTGACATTACAAGGGAACTTGTCTGCTTTTTTTGGTCTTTCAAATTGCACAAAAGTTAGATTTCCAAACCAGCCTAATAGAGACGATGTGGATTCCCTTATAACATGAACATGTTACTGCACTCTTTTTTTTGCAGGTTGTATTTCAAATACTCAGCTGAACTGAGAGTGTGGATGGCTCTGTAAATAGAGCTTGGAGAAACTGGAAATTTATATCCACACTGAGTTTTGACATATCATTTACTACCTGATATTACTAGGTTTGGTTAGAAAAAGAAAGGTGCCTACACAGACAGACTTTTCTACAAGCAGAAGGAAAAGAATGTTCCTTTGGTGGGAATAACCACCATCCACACTCCTCATCACTCCTGTCTCTCAAAGTTGAGGAAGCTGGTCCTTGCTCAAGAGCAGTCCTTTTTTCTTTCTCATCCCTCAGCAACCCACAACACACTCACCAAAATAAGGAGGCAGCCTGAGGCTGCACTATCATTGCTTAAAGAAGTATTTAATTTATTGTTCAAGGTTTATCTGGAGCTAGACAAAAGTTAGGAACTCAACAGACATGAGGTTCCACCTTTTATTTCCTCTAGGTCCTACTGTGATCATTCTTTACGTTTCAGAAAATTCAATCATACATGCATTTTCCCTTAAGACAATGATAATTTTTTGAAAAACCCCACACTTTTAACTCAGTCAGCAGCTAAATTGACAAGAATATGCATACTTTACCACCTTCAGAAAGTAGGTATGACTATATGAGGATTAAATGAAAATTAAATGAAGTACGTTTATTATTATGATTTTTTATGCCTTTCTCTGTTGTGACCAGTGATTTTGTTTCACGGTAGGAAGTAATAATTCATCAACAAATTAATAGGGCTAGAAATGTACAGTTGTCCTTTTTCAGTGCTATCTTATAAGCCTCTAATTTCACCTCAGTCTGGGTCTTCTGGTTAGTTTACCTTAATGGTAAACATTTAGTCATTTTAGAGCAATAGTGGAGTTTGTCCATACTAATGTACACCTTTTTTATGCAGTATTCTGTGAATTATTTTCTTGGTATAATTTCAAAAGGTGCAAATATTAGCTGGAATTTCCAACTTTTAGAAGATAAAATTTGGGACAGGGCAATGCCTTGTTTCCTCTTAAGAAAACTGCAATTTATGGATGCTATTTGGTTGATTATGACTTTAGAGTTCAGGGTCAAAGCATAGAGGTTTAGTACAGTTTAGGCAAAGCAATCTTAGTTATAAAATATGTCTCTCATAAGTCCCCCCTGACACAGACCAAATATCAAGGGCTGTTACTGTCATTAACTTCTTGTTGTCTTGATTTTCTTCCAGTAACATAAAAGAATGTGTGAGTGGCTGGTCTCCCATACAAAAGGATCTAACTGGTAGTCTTATTTGGCTTTTTCCCCTAGATCCTGTGCAATTGTTTCAGCAGGAGTGTTTCATATGTTGAGTGAGTGCTGTATTTAGGAGCACATGTACGTAATCTCCACAGAGTATTAAAAGTTCTGAGTATGGAATACATAGTTATGTGAAGCATTTATAGGGTAATATGTAGCCTTATATACCCAATGTAACATATGCCTAGCCCTACTGCCTTTATGAGTATAGCTTTCCTCCTACTTTGTCTTTCACTTCTTGAGTTTATTCCCGTATGTTTCCTGATTTACAGTGTCTGACACTCTGCTCCTTTGTGCTAATCTGTAAGCACAGACTCCAGTGCTCAAAGTGAAGGATCCCAGAACATCAACGCAAACAGACTGAAGGAGGGGACTGTAGTGCACATCTGGTAATTAAGAAATGTCCTCAGAGTGTTAACAACATCAACAACTAGTATTTCTTAAAAAAACAAACAAACAAAAAACCAAAAACAACCCCAAAACTTAATTACACTGCCACTTCTCCTGTTTAGACTGCCAACTGCCCTGAGTACCTGGACTATTTTCTACAATATATTTATGTCAGCTTTTGGAAATCAGTTACTATGCACAGGTGGGGACAGATCTGCAAAAGCATCCAGTTCATTTGGACATATGTATGCATTGGAACTCTCTCTTTTGGTAGTAGCTCCAGTTGTTCTGTAAAGACATCCTTAAAGGCCTGGGCCCTTAAAACTTGGCCTTGGGACAAATTCTAAAAAGCAGACCCTCTGGAGTCTACCACACTCCTCCAGGTGCAGTGTGATCTGTAGGTATTATGGTATCTTAGGAAATAAACATCACCTCATGTCTTTCAATATGTAATTCAATATAGGCTTTTTTCGGTGTGTAGCTAGGTCAATTTTTGTCTATTCATGAGATGCTCAGCTCATTTTTTTATTACAGGGCATTCTCAGATCCCTTCTACTTTTCCCCTTTGTTCACAGTTAGCAAAACCCCCAGTTACTCTATGACATCATTGTGTTACTTCTGACAAAAACTAGCCCATGTAGTCCCATTTTTGGTGAGTTTTTACATGGAACTTTCCTATCAGTGTGAGTTTTTACATGAAACTTTCCTATCAGTTTTGTTCTCATTAGCTGAAGCAATAGATAGGTATCTCCAGAGTAGTTAGGAATTGATTCTGTGAGGTGTGGGAGGGAAGCAGGGTGAAAAGGACTGGGGCCTCCCTGCAGTGAGGCTGGAAACCCTGTGAAGCCAACGCGCCTGCAGTGCTACTGCATTTTTCCATGTCAGCTCAATGGGAGTTTCCACTTTCCCCCTCACTTTGTTCTCGGAAGGTGCTACCACAGTCAGCAAGAATTTTGTGTTTTGGCTATTGTTAAGATGAAGAATCCAGGATTCTAGAATTGCATAAATGATGAGTATACTTATGTAAAGATACTTATGAGAAACGACAGAGAAGGGAGAGTGGCTGCTCCTTCAGCCCATATTGTTCCTATGTGCTACCTGCTGGGCTCTTTGTTAGATGGTAATGTCCTGCTCTGCAATAGCTGAAAGAGAGGCTAAGTACGACAGATTTATTCTCAACCTCCCACCAAGACACCAATTCCAGTTTCAGCAGCTATTTGTTCCCTTGCCTTAAGACTGTTCCTTCCTAGGTTTGCCATGTCCCTCCCTTGCCGCGATGCAGGGCTCCGCTCCCCAGGGAAGGAGAGGGGGCAGCCTTCGGGAAGGAGCGTAGCTGACTCCGGAACAGCGCGGCTGGGAGTGCTTTGCGCCTTCCCTGGGCTGCTAAGCGTGTAATTTGCATCCTCTGAGCACTGGCTTCTCCTCGAGTCCCACTCCCACGCAGTCAGCGAGAGTCGATGGCTGGCGGTGACGGCCCGAGTGGGGAGCGCAGGACTCGGCTGGCTCAGAGCGCTCAGCTCCCTGCCAGGGGGCAGAGAGAGAGGTGCGAGCTACAGGAGGTGGAATTCAAAACTGCACCACTCACGATAAATAGCAAACTGAGCCTGCCATAAGGCAAGCAGATGGATGTGGTGCCCTTTGGTTCTTTCCAGCTACAAAAGTAATTCTTTTTTCTTGAGTCATGCCTAGCGATGGTACAATTATTTTTGGACCACCACCAGGGCAGCACTGATATGACGGTCGTTTCTGTGGTACAACTTGTGGCAGAAGTAAGAAACAGTGGGTTTATACCCACTGCTTTTTATTTTTACATGTTTTTCCAGCTCCATTTAAAATTTTATTATTGTCAAGTAAGACAGTGCATGACTCTGAGTGCCCAAACTGAAATACATTAATGGACTCTGAACCTTGATAAGCACCACAAAGATTGTCTGTCAAAGATAGCCATATAAGTCTGTGGGACACTCCAAATGTACTTTTTTCCAGTACCTTTGTCCAGACACTTGGGTATATTTCATAGACATTGCTGCCTAGAGTTGTGTACTTCAAAAAAAAATTACTTAGTGTATTATTCAAGTAGCAAACTGATATGGACATCATCAATATTGATGTGATGATGATTTTTGCATTATTTTTATGTACTGATTGTATTATGATGTGTTTGCTGGGTAGTGTTTTTAGAAATGGGACCCTAGGATACATCTTGAGTGACACCACTGGAATGGCTGGGTCCCAGCACTTAATTCAGCTGAGGTCAGGGCACCAATTTTTAGGCAGAGCGGGGAATACAGAGCTGAGGCTCTCCATACAGTTAACAGTAAGGAACATTTTCCTTTAAGACAGACACCAGTCTAAGCGTTTCCATTACTCTAGGCTGTATATAATTGCTGCCATCACTTCCATCCTCCTGTACTCACCTCCATATGGGCTACTTCTTGCATCCTTACCTCCAAATGAAGTGGCTTTTTAAGCGGCCAGTGACACTTCTTTGCTTCTGTGGTCTCATGTGAAGGTGATTTTACTCTAGAACAAGCCATTAGGAGATGTTATGTATGTGGTTACTTTCATCCTTTGAGGGGATTTACTTCCCTGACAGCTGACGACAGAAAATTTACTTGTCTTCCTAAGATCTGCAGCAAATAGGAGACAGTACCAGAGGCTCTGGTGCTGATTTTCAGGACATTTGAGCAGGATTATAAAGCTGTATTTCCTCCTCTTCCCCTTGTCACTAGCCATTGTGACATATGGTCAGCATTTGACATGGCTGCAGCTGAGCAGCTCTCCATGTAGATCTGGGCTGCATCTGCCTCCAGAGACACAGGTGGAATGTGAGCCATCTGTCTAATGCTAAACGCAGAGACAGCCCAGGGACTGTGCCCTTATATGACTTTTTCTTTTCTTTCCTTTAAATAAATAGATTAATCATTCTTGATCTTACAAGTTTGAAAACAATAGAGGTTTAGAAACTACAGCTGGGAAAATGTTTTGGGGGGCTCCTAAGTACAATAGGGTCATTGATATATGGGAGCAGGTCCAGTGGAGAACAACTAGGGACTGGAGCATATAAGAGGAAAGACTGCAAGACCATGTGGGTTTTTGCAGCTTGGAGCAAACCCAGACTTAATGGGATGTTATAGAGAAGATACAACGAATCTTTCCACCTACAAGTTGCAACTGCTATATATCAAAAAAGCTTACCATAATCAGAATAGTCAACGCTGGAAGCAGAAGGGACTTCCTTCACCATAGATCCTCAAAGTTTCAGGGGCTCTGAGCATCCAAATACAAACTTGGCTCTTCTTTGAGTGAAGTGTAGGAGCAGATGATCCGCAGACCTCTTTTGGAAATTAAATGATTTGATAGTAATTTAGCACATGGCATGAAGGCAGGAAACTAGCAGCTGCATGCTAGGGGATAGCATGAGCACAGGGCAGCTGAAGCCATGCATAATTTATATCATATGATCATCATGACATGAACTATTTCCCTGCTCTTTAACCAGCTGTGTTACTAGACTAGTGCTACCAGATCAGGTCAGATCAGTGCTGCAGTGTTTCTTGTGATGGTTGTGGCTTGCCAGTCTTTCCTTCAAGCAGTGAGATGAATATTGGTCATGTGGTAACTACTCTGGCACTATTTACACTAGGAAGGCAATACTCAGTCATACAACAACTGCAGCTGAATTCATATCTTATTATGTGTGACTTTACCATCCTGCAGTGACTATGGTACGCCAGCCTCAAGAAACTGAGCGGTTCTTTAACTTTTGGCATTTAAAAGCTTGTGAAAATATTAAGGCAAACACGTGTTACTTGTATTTCAACCATCTTACCCAATGAATTAGCATCATTTTTTGCCTGTGCAGTCCCATGATGATCATCAATTCACTGCCAGTGGCAGGGACTCCCTTCTGACTCTGATGCTTGAAACAGAGAAGATCCACCAAAGGCCTCACATACCCGAGAAGCTGAAGACATCCTTTCCTGCCTGAGGCCGTGAATCCAAGCCTGCACCCATATCAGCCAGTGCCCTTGATCTCTTTTTTTCTGCAGATATCCTTGTCCCAGAACCCAGCTCTGTGAGCTTGTGGAGTCACCATTTGATTATAATTTAAGAGACATTTGCCTGGAGTTTACTCTCCCTCTCTCTTTCTTTCTCATAATCTCTCAAAACTCTTTCCAGCCCTGTTTTCCAGAGTTGTGCAGAATAAAACATAAACCAAAAATACTAGCTCAGCCAGGCTAATGTTTAAAGATTAGATTTTAGAGTTCACATATGAGAGGGACATGAAATAATGGAGTCAGAGGCCATGGAGAGGGAACTTTGGATATGCTGGGAGAAAAACACATATAATCTGTTCATTATAAATGCTGGAATCCTGTATTGACTCTATAAGCATTCAGACATCTGGACAACTACATATGTTGCAAAGAATACTGAAATCCTTACTGAAAACCAAAATTTTTTGCTGTCAAGGTGGAAGACGTTATTTTATTGCACAAGGCAATGACAAGTAAGTTCACAACCCTTGACCTGGAAGTGTAATAAAACACCAGCGCTGACACAGTATCAGACAATATATAAAAAATGATAAAAAAGATAAACAGGAAAGGGGCATGGCTTCATAAAGGCATGAGTCATGGGTAATTTAAGGGACTCTGGAGTAGTTTCTGCCAGTTTCATCAGGCACATCATTCAGCTACACCTTAAACCCAGCCACTGCTTCTGGCCAAGTGGTTCAAGAGCTGTTCTGCTGGATGGGAGTCAAGCAGACAAGGAAGAAACTCATCTTGTTGGCAGTATTTAGGGATGAGTCAGGCTTTTCTTGTCTGGAAGAACTTCTACTTCCCCCCGTTTGTTGCAAGGCTGAGGGGTTGACATCTGGCTGGGTAAGCAGCTGTTTGAGTGTGATGGGGAGCACCAGCACTGCTTTCAAGCTGAACCAGAGGCTAAAGGATAGGTGCTCAATGAATGTCATAGCTTCTACCCAGCAAGGTTTTCTCTCCTACCATCCACCCATGTCAGTTTGACTCCTGAGCCTATGGGTGTAGCCTTGGGCCACCATGGCACTGTCCCAGACAGGGCGCTGCCTTTGAGTCACCACCTGCCACACAGACTGACCATCAGTCCACCAAGCAATAAACTGAGTAATATTTGATATGACAAAGTGAAAGTAACAGACAACACAAATAACACATGCTGTACCTGGTGCTCCCGGATGTCCTTACTCTGTAACCCCACAGGAAAACCTGCATGGGTGCTGTGGTCAGGACCAGGCTTTGAGCCACCCCTTAGGTGATCACAGGACTGGGAGGTGCCACTAACACTGAAAAGTCTTTGCTTTTAATCTTTTGTCCCTGAAAGTGCTGCTGTTCATCTTTTAGGTGCTTATGGGATGCAAACAAAAGCTGATGGTTAACCTCAGCTGTCTAATGCTCATGGTAGCAACCGCCAGAGACATTTGTCAAGAGTTTTGTTCTCAAGCACAGGGAGCACTGAAGTGTGACAGGAAGCAAGGAGAAAATGTGTGCAAAAACAGGAAAAGGAGGGGAAACTGGGCATGAATTTAAGAGGTTGGGGCTGTGCTGGGTTAGGCAGAAGGCCAGACTGAAGCTCAGAGTGGCAAAGATGAGGTGGCATATGATCTCAGATGTGATACAGAGGGTAATACTACAGGCAGCAGTACTGTTAACTGCTAGGAGTATTAATTAGTATAGTAACTACAGGCAGCACTCAGGCTGTCCCGTCCCTTCCATCAGCTGTGCACTTCTCCCTGGCATGAGGGTGCCACAGAGGTTTGTGAGGAGATGGGGCTGGGAATCTTTCTTTTCATCCTGTGAAAATGTTTGGGATTTCAGAGCAGGATAACAGCCAGCTGGAAATAGAGGAAAGAGCCAGATCCAAAGTGACTGGAAACTCCTAGATTCAGTACAGGAGTGACTTTTCTCTGTCAACTGCTACTAGGAAAAATGAAGAATTCAACATTTTCTCAGGATAAAGAGTTTATCAGAAAATATTGTCCTTATTTAAGATCAGCAGTAATCAGAGAAAGATCTTTCCTCTGGTCCTTTTTATGCCTTCTTCCTGGAGGCCTTTGGTCTCAAACAACAGCTTGGGCAGGGCTCTGGAGCTCTGCACATGGCCTCTGAGGAAGCCCAAGAGCATCTGCAGAGGTGGGGAACCACCAACCTTGCTCGAAGAATCAGCTGCCGTCACAGAGTGATGATATACCCCTGCTGAATACCAGGGAATGGGATGAATCCCAGGGAAATCAATAAGCTCTAATTTCCCAGAAGCTGTTAATTTAAAAACTAAGGCAGATGAGACTAAAAGCTTTTCAGTGGAGAAAATGATAAATGCAATCCGTTGTTGCTGCTGCTGCTGTTGCTATTATTACTATTAATGAAGAATGGCTCTTTCTTCATTATAATTGCCTTTGAAATGTTTCCCTGGTAGAAGCTGGATCAGCTGCTTTCCCAGAGAGGGGGATTTTTCTGACGCCCAGTGCTGTGGTGTGTCAGTGCAATGTAAGGCATGGAGCCCCTGCCCTGCCAAACAGCATTCAAGGGAGAATGTTTCTCTGGAAATCCTGCTCCCATGGCTGCTCTCATGTGCCTGGGAGGGAGCACCACTAGCCTGAGACAAGGGCATAACCAGTCCTGTAGGTGAGAATTCCTTCAGAACTTTGACATGAGGAATGCAGCACACACACCCTCCCAAGCCTCCATCCTATGAGAGGAAAAAAACCAAAGTGCCCCAACACGTGTTGGGCACTGTCCTAGGGAAAGTGATGGATTTCCTCTTGCTGCAGACTTCCTGCTGCAGTTGTAGGGCTGTGCAAAGGGAGGCACCATACAGCCCAGCACAAGGCAGCTGAGCAAAAAGGCCATATGTCTTGGGCACATTGTTATTGGATCATTCTCACTGCTTGCTTGTCCTTCTGCTAGGGTAAGCTGTGTTCAAAGCAAACCCCCTGCTTTCCTGCAAATGCAGTCATGCTGACATTGTTTTGCTGGAGGCATTGCTCGTAGGGCAGGAGGCATTCATAGGGGGCAGGAGGTGTGTGGTCACTCACCCAAGACAAGAGAGATATCCCCTCCTGAGCAGCCTGTGGGACATTACCTAGCCCCCCTTAGGCACCCTTCAGCCTTGCTTAGATCCCTACAATTCAGTCTAAGGCCTGTTGTGGCTTACACCACTTGCTCAGTGGTGCCAGCCGAACCTGGAACACAAAGTTTTCCACCCTGAGGGCTGGAAAACCCAAAGACAGATGTGGTGAAGGTACTTGAACAATTTTCCCATGCCTCAGCAGTGAGTGACAGCACTTGGGACCCCGGGGTGTTCATAAGCTTTCATGGGTGCTGCCTACACCAAGAAGGACACTCATATGCACACTGGTCCCAAGGTGGGAGTCCAATAGGAATTCTTTGAGACACTGACCTTTTGTGAGACAGAAAAGTGCCATAAGTAACAGCTGTGATAGCATGCAAAACTAATGTCCAGCTAGTAGCATACATCCCAGCAGAGCTTACTTGAAAATAACTGCATTTTCATTTAATTTTCATGTAGAGTGCTGAAACAATACTTTTTTTAAGCACTCCTTTTGCTCAGTGGTAGCTGCTTTCATCCTCCATGCCGAATCTCTTTCATATCCTAGCTGTTTTTTTTATCAATTGGGGTGTAACTTCACTTACCCAGAGACATGCAAGGTGCTTTGGTCCTTCAACTTATTTTCTTAGTAAGTGCCCTGAGAGTGTTTGCTGAAGCTTGCACTGCATATTAGCCACTTTCAGGTCAACTACAGAATCCTACTTTGTCAAATAGAACTGTTGAGACAAGTCTGAGTCGGCTCAGCCTTTTGTTTTCAAACAATGTAACATAGAAGCGTATGCATCTTCCTTTACCAAAGAGAAAAAAAAAAGGGCAGGAAGGCAAAAGAGATGCTTGAAATATTTTCCTGAACTACACAATGATGAGTGCTTCCGTGTTTGGTGCAATCTCTTTCTCTGGCCAAACATGGTAAGGAAGTGACTCTGCTCCCCACAGCACACGCTTGCAAATATCTCCTTTCAGCAGCAGGAGGAAGCGAGACATGGCTGCGTGTCTTTGCTGCTGTGAGCTTGAGTTCAGAGAAAGCCAGCAGTCCACAGAGACACTGTCTTTGTATCAAATAAAGGAGGAAGTGATTAAAAATTATTTATTTCAAAGATAGGCACAGATTACTTAACTGTTCTTTGTTTATCCCAAATGTGATAATTAAAACAAGATCAAAGTTAGGATTTCCATAAATCCATAAGCCCAGAGCAAGCAAAGGGGTCTTACCAGCACCCCAACCCAAGGCAGGGATTCAAACACCTGGGGCTGATGACAACCCCTTTCTGGCTTCTAGACTTTCCCTCTGCTCCTGATCACAGGAACACAGCACCTAAAACTTGCACAGAACCACATCCGTCCCCGTTTCTCGCCCGAGGCTCAGCAGCTGCTCTGACCCTTTACACTGAGGCTGCACTGTCAACCCAAAACCAGCAATTCACCAGGGGAACTGCATTAAAGCACATTATCACTGCAGTATGCCCTGGTGTGTTTCTCACCACGGTCTGGGAGCTCTGTGGAAAGGAGGAGGGTGCTCATTGCTGTGGCTTTTGCCCTTCTCTTATCTATGGCTTCTGCTGCCTGTGGCCACCTTCCCAGTGCTCAGCTTCATGCCTTGGAATTTGGCAACCTGAATTGGTAACTTCAAGTGTGCTAATCTGTGAATTGGATCCTCTCCCTTTTGTCAAATTGTGGTGTATAATTTTACTCCATGGCGTGAAAAGCCTTGCATTCACCCATTTCCACTGCATTCACTCAGTTTCTGGTGGAACTTGCCCTGAGTAGAGCTTTGGAGCCTCAGCAGATCATAACCACTGCAGAGAGGATGGGTCTGGCACTTGGTCTGGCTCCTGGCTGCAAGCACACCCAGGGACCTGGCGAGGTGATGCTGAGCTGGCAAAGGCAGTCAGGGAGTCCTACATCTAGAAGTGACCTATGTTAAAGCTTGAATAAAGGTCAGCTGCCTCTGAAAACTCTGGGCAGGTTTCCTTGACTATAAGTGTATTAAGTTAAAGCCCTCCCTGCATCAAGTCACCAAAGGCATCATCTTTTACTTGTCACAGAAGAGAGGTCCCTAAAAGTAGGGGAGAATAAAAAATATCAGGAGCAGTAGACTTTGTTTTGCTTAACAAAGCACTGTCTGAAGTGGCATAATGTCAAAATAATAAAGAATTGAAAGAGAAGAAGGCTGCTAAGGGAAACCTGTGGACTACTTGATGAGAGGAAGGCTGGGATCTGTTGATTTGGACCCTGTATTTCAGCTGGGCTCTGCTCAGAGCCACCCTGTCTGTCAGGGAAAAGCCTTAAGCAATGTTTCTGAAAGATAGGGAGAGATATCTTTAGGCACAAGGAAAGGAATACCCACAAAAGCCAGCTCCCTATTTCTATCCCATATTCAGAGCTGCCAAGCTTCATACTCAACTATAAATCTATTGCTTTCTAACCATAAAACTGCCTTTTTGTGTTTTAATAGGAAATTATCTGAGAATCTCACTTAATGGCATTTTCAGATGATTTAAGAAAAGGCTGTTGATTGTAGACCTCCATGAGTGGTTTGGTAAATAAATGCAAAATTGAACAAAAAGATGATTTGATGTTTCCAGTGACAATTTGGTGGCAATTTTCAGAGATACAATAGTTCTGCATGCAAAATATATTTCTTTTTATATCATGGCTGGAAGGAATTGGATATCCTACTTTTTTTTTTTTTTTTTCTCTGCAAATTCATCCAAGAAATTTTGTGGTTCAGTATTAATAATGCTGTATCAGAAAAGCTCATTGACTACTGCTTTTTTCTCCCATTAATAACACCTTCTGGAGGTAGTTCCTGATAACTGCCTAATGTATTGTAAACCAGCTCACTGCCCCAATATTTTTAAAGGTAATTTATGACTGTAATATCCTGTGAAGATTAGCTGTTTCAAAATTCTCACACTTAGAGTTTAAAAACACAATTTATTTCCAAGTCTTAGAAAGAGAGTGAAAAATAGAGGATGGGAGAAGTTGCAATAAATATCTGCTATACAATTTCCAAGGTGTTACTTAACTTGTAAGTCACAGTTGGTAGCTGCACAGTTGGTAGCAGAAAAATATTTTTGCCAAAGTTAAACTTTTAAAAAATATACTGCATTCGGTATTTTCTATCTAGCTTTTTCTTTTCATTATTTGCATATTATTTGCCATATTTATGCAATTCAGAATGCATTATTCTTATTATTATTCTTTATGTTATTGAGTAGAGGCAGCTCAGCTTCAGTCATTTTCAAGTTCACCAGAAAACAAGAAAAAATTACATTCATACATCCTAAATTTGCATCTTCTGATTTTTAATTTAAAAGATTTCAAACAATAAACTGTCCAACAGCCTCACCCTAGAATACAAGATGAGGTCTTACCTTCATTATTACTTCTGTCAAGAGCAAAAACCTGTGATTTTAAGCCCAGAAGATTATTTTACTGAACACTTCTTTACTAGGCTTTCTGTGAATAACCTAATGGGCCTTGAGCATTGGTGAAATTTTAATTGCAACTATTTATGTAATGAAGGGAGATGGTTTCACACAGGCATTAGAGTGGGAAGCAGGTGAACATGTCATGGGGAGCTAGGATGAGCAAAGTTATCAGTGATGTTCTTCAGGAACGCGCTTGGAAACCAGTGCAATCCAACCCTTCTATTTTTCACCTGGCTACAAGAACGTGGTCTAAGCTTAAGGCATTTGTCAGTAGTGTGAAGTGGCACAGGGTCACTAAAGCTGAAAAGGATGCAACATCATTCATCAAGGAGGACCAGGGGACCCATCAGAGCAGGAGAAACAGGGTGAATTACAGAAGCACAAAGTGCAAAGCCATGAGCATGGACTCATAAGAAACTAAACTTGTTAAATGACCTGCCAACTTCCTTCTTAATGAGTAACCAGTTTTGGAAGATGTGTGAGGGGATTTCTACCTTTGTCTTTAGCCTGAGAGGCTGCATGCAGTTAGGCATGAGAAGGTAGGTGAGCAGCTCCTTTGGCATGCTTTGCTCATTTGCTCAAGGTTAGAATAATTACCTGAACTGGGGTCATAAACCAGTTTTACCCATTAATTCAGGAGGGACTTCTGGGAGGAGGAAAATGCAAAGTTTGAAGAAACAGGGGTGAGAATTCTCAACTGGCACCTTATAAACTCAGTATCAAAGCACCCAGAGTGGTAAAACTGGAGCTTGATTTCTCATTTTCTCTGTAAACCTGGAGGACTGGCCCTTGCATTTGAATGGGGATGCTGAAAAGGCTTTTGTGGCTTGTGGTGAAGGCAGTGATCAGGCTGGATAACATCTCTCCTGCCCACTGCCTGTGACTATGGGGTATTGGTCAGCCTCAGACAGCACTGAGCTCTGGGTGCCTGGTCCCCTGGAAGAGCTACCATGGTTGGGACACTTTGTGCTTGGGTTTTGTGAAAGAAGCAGCTGGGGACCCTCATGCTGCCCAGCAAGAATTGGGTGAGGGTGTGCTAGGCTTGGCGCAGCCTTGGTGATCCAGCCTGACTGCTTGTCTGTAAGTGACTGAAGCATTCAAACAGAGGCCAGTCCCAGAACAAACAATGCCTTACAGTCTCTAGAGCTCCAGGGGTTTTCTCAGAGGTACCAGGAGAACTGAACTAGCCCCATCCTGTGTAGTTTATAAGATGAGCTCACACAGGTAATTGCCAACTTACATACAATACTGGGAGAAGCACTCAAGCCATCAGCCCTTTTCAGGGCATTTACACTTCAGACACAGATTAGAGAGAGAGATTTTATTATATTAGCAGACCAGGAAAGAACTAGAATTTTTTTTGTTATAAACACAAAAGGATGATGAGAGCCATTGCCATCTAGAAGAACTAATGTTTATAGAACTGAACTGCAAACCAAAGTACCTTAGGAGCCGAGACCTGAGCTGTTCTGGATCACCCTGTTAACCAGGTCTCTCACCATGCTGCTTGCTCTTTCTCTACCTCTCTCTTCTTTCAGGAGTTCAAAACCAGTTCAGTGTGTCTCTACTCAGGATATTTCATAAGGAAAAAGGCCTTAGAACGTAGTCCATTCCTTGGTGAGGTGTGTCTTACCTTGCACATGTCTAGCAGAATAGCTAGGTGACTGAAATATATTATTAAGAATAATTGCTGGTGATGAGCAATTGCAGAGTACCTTTTAAAATGTACCCTTGTATGGAAGGAATAATGGCTACAAAAATATGGAAAAAATAATGATTCATAGATTTTTTAAGTGAATGCACTCAGTACCACAGTACAATGCATACCTATGTAATAAAAATGGTATTTTGCATTAAAAATTTAGTCTTTTTTGAACCTGCAAAATATCATGCTGTATTGCAAAAATCATTTACAATAAACATCACAGTGACCCTGTAAGAATCATTTATATGCTAATATCAATGTGGTTTTGGGCTTAATTCATTCTATTTCAGCTTAGATTGAAAAGATTATTTTTATCAGAATCACAAGCAGAGGAGCTCGTAAGAATATTAAACAAAATTCCCAAGTGCCAAGAGGGAAAAAATAAAGAAAAATGCAGAGGAAAGAGTATTTTGGAGTGACTTGCTGAAACTGAAATTTTGTGGATAATTGTATCCATATTCTAGATGTGCCCATTGTGCCTGTTATTTTTTAAATTTTCTTATTTCAGATGCTCGTATCTGCTAAAAAATGAATTTATCCATAAAGCTTGCTGTAGAGTTGAAATTTTCAAGGCAAGCACTTATCTCAGGAAATATCCACTGCTTTTTAATCCAATCCAGCTACATTTTGTAGTGCTAATATTTTCGGTGAAGTTTGCTAACTTTGTTTTAAACAGTGCATTCCAAGAAGCAGCATATTAACAAGAAAAGTGTAGGAATCTCGATGACTTGATGTTTTTCAGTGCTATGCTTGAATTTAGTCACTGGGCTCATGATTTCAGGTATTGTTCCTTCATACTTGCTGGGAGAAAGAAGTCTTGATATCTTTCAAAACTTTAGACACAAGCAGTGGTAATATGCAAAACTGGAGTCAAGTCCGAGAGTGGATTTGAAAAAAACCATGGGTGTCTGTGCCCAGCACCATTTTACTTCACAGAGAGGTTTTAATTATATATTCTGAATCATGTACTGCTAGTGTGGAGAATTTTTGATTGATAAATTTCAAGGTTCAAGTTTTGTAATTGTCTGGAGACTATGAATCCTGATTTGCAACATTTTCCAATAGCTCAATTTCTATGGTATCACCTGTTCTGTAAATCAGCATTCTTTTAGGCAAATTGGAACAACCCAGTGCATCTTTTTCTGAAGAGGATGAGGAGAAGCTCACACAATCCCTCATTCTATGCATGTGTGGAGTTCAGGGAGCGATCTTCACTGTGGGGCAGGGACAGGCAGTCAAGGCAGTGCCATTTTCAATCAGAACATCTGTTTGCAAAATGAACATCAGTTCTTAGACTTGTGTGTGTTCTACATATTATTTATATGTAATATAAAGGCAGTGGGCATAAGCGGTATGCAATGCAATGGGTTTGATTAGTAAATCAAACCCTCAGGCTGTAGGTATTTTTATACTGGGCGTTGAAGAAAAGCCACAATTTACAATTTATGTTGCTGCTTTCCTTTTCTGACCATTCCATACCAACCCAGCACCAATGCTTGTTTACCCAGGATGGATGGAGGCTGAAGAAGGCTGAGGGAGGCTGACACATCTGGGTCACAGTGTCTTTGTCCTCTGAAGTTTCACTGCTCAGTACTTTGCAAGTTTTTCTGCAGCCTGTACCTGACCTACAGAGGCAAAGAAAGGGTCACTGGATCAGCAGCTCAGGGCTAATAATAGCTGCTGACTAACCTTGAGAGGCTGTGGTATACACCTACCCTCTATCACCGTGCTGTGCATCCTGCCTGAGGAGCCAGGCAGCTTGAAAATCAACAGCCCCTGCCCCTGACAGCCAGATAGCCCTGGAGCTGCAGAGGCTGCTTTGCAGAGGGAGGCCCTGAGGCCCGGGGCAGCTGGAGCAGCTACAGGACCCCGAAACAAAAGCTGAGCACTTGTAAATACATGATAGGCACTGGGAGGTTGTCTGCAACGTGACGGTGTTCTGTGAAGTGGGCTCAAGTATTAATCACCTCAGAGCACTAAGGATAAAGTAAAAATGTTCAGATATGATGTTTTCCCCAACTTTTTTCTCCAAATTCTGGAGCAATGCTGTACCTGTCTGCTAAAAGAGGGTGCTGAGCACACAGTGGTGAATGAAAGCAGACATGCTGCTCTGGCACCACGTGTGACTACTGCCTGCACTGCTGGACTCCCTTTCCTTGCTCACAGCCCTGGCCAGAATCTGCAGCAATCACTTTTGCAGCCAACAGCAGTGGAACTTGGCTGCAATATACCTGGGAACCAGCTTTCTCATCCATCCTCCTGGATTTATGCAATAGCCCTTTTACATCTCTGCCTCTGCAGACAGTCAGCCTTAATCCAGCTCATGGGGGTCACTGGTTTTGATTCTCTTTGTGCAGCTGGAGAAGTTCTCATACAGTAAACTTCCCAGCTGGCAAAAAAATGTTGGACTGCATCATATTAATCTATGTGAAGGCTGGAAGCAGCCACATCTTCACAGACTTTCCTCTGTATCTACAAATGAGAGCAGGGAAGACCAAACTCCAAGAACTGCTCTGAATTTTAACTCAGGAAATGCTTAAGCAAGTGTCTAATTTTGAGTGCTCAGATAATCCTGTGCTTAAACTTGCTCTTTATGTTGTCTGACTGTGCTCAAAAGGTCCTTGGAACTCTTAATGAATGAGGACCAGGCATATTGGGGGAGATTAATATAACAGGTTGAATCCTGCTTACCTCGTGCACTCATGTCATTCCATTCATGGCTTGACTGCTCATATAATTGAAATGAATAGGATCTGACCCAGGCATTGCATCTAGTTGGAAATAATCCCTTTTATGGTTTTTGAGAGCACTTTGCTCAGACTGCTTGTATTTGTCTGGCCTCTAAACAGATGGATTGCCTCCAAACCTTATCAAATTCTGATTAAATTGTTGTGTGGGAGTCAACAGGTACATATTAAATAGGCTGTGAGATTACCTTCCATCCTGATGGCACACCATACGTAATTAGAAAAAGAGAAATGAGGCTGGAAGAACATGACAGAGCTCTGGCAGGAGCTCAGATGGAATGAGAAGAGTACCTAATGCAGTCTGCAGACCTTTGAGTGGAGACCTAAGGTCTCCACCATGGATTGATTAAGCTGCATCTTTTATTTTCCTTCTGCCTGTTTCTCATGCAAACTGCATGCAGAAGGACTGAGGGAGTAAGTCCTTAATGTGGCCCAAGCAGCAAAAAGAGAAAAAATTGCTTTAAACAAATGCAACAGCTGTAAGAGAATTTTGAGCTGGAGGATAAGGAAGTTCTGAAATCTTAGAATAGGAAGGAACGCCTGTGTTTTACTTGCCGATGATGGTTGTGCTTCCTGTTGTGACCCCACTGCAGTGCTTCATAACACCTTGGGAACTGCTCAGTCTAACATTGTAATGAGGAACAGGGATTCCCAGTTCCTCCACGCTATCAAGGTCTCTTTGTCTGGTCATGACAAAAATTGCAATAGGAACTGAAGAAAAAATAAAGGCAAAATTCCCCATCAGCTAAATTGCCAGCTTTGTATTTTCAGAGCTAGGTTCCATGTACCTCAGTGCAGGTCCTGAGTAACACTCGTGTGGTTCCTGAATGGAAATGGCCACACTGATTTTCAAAGGGCTTTGTTAAAAGTCATCTGCACAGCCAGGCTCTGAGCTGCACTGGCTGTCAGACCAGAAAAGCAAGGACAGGATGGGAGGCTGCTGATGGGAAGGCAGCTCTGAACCGTTCCAGGGGCTGACATCATCTTATACCATCTCCTCATGGGTTGTTCTGCCAGAGCAAGAGGCAGACTCCAATACATTATAGTCCTGTTTCCAACTCCTCTAATGGGTGACCCTTACTGTGCACTTGAGCTGTGGTGAGTGCAGGTGATGAAGGGGTAAGGAAGAGAAAGAAGGAGTTTTTTTGGCTAAAGAACCTTTTTTGATATACACCATAGCTATACATGTCCACACAAACTCAAAATATTGGTTAAATTCCTTTGGGGATCATTGATTCAACTTTCCAAACATAAATAGATACCTAATTCTCTGCCTAGGCTTTTATACTAAGTGGGCAGGAGGAAGGGACTCCAGTCTAAAGACCTGCAGCTCTGCAAGAGGCATGTGGGTAGGAACATAGTATTTGCACTTTGATAAGGCATAATAATTTACTGCAGTTTAAACCCAGAGCATTTTAAAGTAAATCTAGTTAGGCTGTGTTCGCTAGCAATACACCCACACAACAAATACGATGGTAAGTGGCAATGAGATAAAGTCTGGAAAGGCAGCTGTGAAGCAAAATAAAATATCTGTAATGATAGGCAGCACATAAGTCATACGAACAGTTTTGAATCATCTTATCGCTGGAGACACATCTTGGATGGCTTGTACTTTGTCCTACACCACCAGTGAGACAAACAGCATACACAGAAAAGTTGTAAGCTAGTGTCCACTAAGGAGACAATAAGACATGTCCAAAGAAACTGAGAAGAATTTGGTGGAAGAAACTATTTTAGAGCACAGCTTGTGATGTTTACCAACGTATTTGCTCCACTGAAAAGCTGTATTTGAACAGAGAAATGCAGTTTGTCTTGTGCACCTAAATTCCTAAGCAGAACAGAACAAACTTTTATTTTCACAGCACAGTAATTTCATAAGTAATAGGTCACGGTCTCCAACATTTATCAGATCTCAGCCCTTCCCTTTTCTCCATTTTCTCTTATTCTCTTTCACCTTGTTTTGTTTGTTTTGCTTTAGGAAATGTGAATTTTATTCCATGACTAAAACAAAACCATTCTTAGAAGAGATTTACCTGTCTGTATCTAACAGACCTTTTCTGGCCAAAGTTATACTAAAATTAGTCCTCTGCAGTAACTGATAAATTTGCAAGAAAAGTGTATTTTTCCACAGACTACCACCATCATTTCATCAGAAAAGATCCTCATCTTCACCAGTTTATATGCTGTGAAAAATAATTATGAAATTGCATGGAAGACGGAAACCATTCACTGAATGGGTTTTGGCAACACGTGGTATACAGATTTCCCAGAGCTACTCCATCCATCCATCTTTTCCTAACCTGGATGGACAAGCTGTCATGATCAAGACCTCCAGCAAAATTACCAGCCCCTGCTAGGGGTTGGGTAGTTATGGGGTTTTGCACAGCAGAGAATCTTTCTGTGCTGAAACTGAAGCAGTATTTTATTCCTTTTTGGAGACTTGGGATGGATCCCAGATAGTTGGAGGGGCAGGGCCATGTGGCACAAGAACAACAAACGTGTCTCGTGGCTAAGCTCAGGTGCAGAACACCCTACCTCCCTTCTGCTGTGCTGCAGCCTCTTAATGTCACCGCTGTGTAGATGGCATCAATCATCAATGGCATCAACTGCTTTTAAAGTCACTCTATCTAAGGATAAAAAGCACTGAGGTTATAAAATATACTGCTTTGCGTGGACAAACAAAAGCAGCCAAAGTAGGCTTTTGAGCTCATTTATATCTTCCATGCAAACTTACTAGATTAACTAGAAATCCTAAAAGAAATAGTCTAAACATGGATAAGAAATCAAGATGGAAACTCACTTTCATTTCAGATGAAGCTTTGAAAGCGTGATCACTTGATGTAGCTCAAGAGCAGAGCCAGAAGTAGGTTTTTACCTACTAGGCCAAAAGGAACTCCGAAATCTGCCTTTTTCTAGCAAAATTTTGGGCATGTTAGCTGCAGCTATTCTAAGTTTGAAAGAGAAAATTTCATATAAGAATTTCGAATCTGAGAACCAGGGCTTGACTGGGGAAGTGCAACTACATTGTAGAGTTAAACTCTCATCCACCTAATTTAGCCTTTATACCTTTCAGGTAATTGAAAAGGCAGAGAAAGAGAAATTTAAACAAGATGAAAATTCAGAGAGCAAAGTTTAGACATGGCCTAAGAACATGAAGAGGAAAATTATTAGAGACTTTCTGTGGTGACAGAAGTCCAATGAGGAGGTAGAATGGAAGGATAGAGATGGTGGAATGTGACAACAGTCCTACTGTACCTACTAGATCTTGGAGAGTAAAATTCCTTCAAAGAGGAAAGGTAATATCTTGGTTTCTCTCAGCCTCTTTTCAAATTAAGTATGAGTTATTTTACGGTGATTCAGTTCCTGGCATAGACTGAGAGAAGTTAAAAATTAATGATTTATGGGAAGTGTGGTGCTTATGGCAGAGAGTGCAGCCAGGGTCAGCCCTGCTGCTGTACAAAAGGACCAAGCATCACTGCCTGGATTTATCCTAGCACTGTCTCACAGCAGCAGGATGGTCTGGGAAGCCCTACAAGCCTTGCCCCACACTGACAGATGTATTCCACCTCCAACAAGAACAGCACTTAGAGAGGAAGGGACATTGTCCAGTTGAATGGTGGTACTTTGATTTAGTTCTTCTCTTGCATCTTCTTCAATCAGGGCTTCTGTGATAACTTAGCTGTGACTGAAGCTGTGTGAGGTGATCTGCTTGGGTGAATGAGAGCACGGGCGACATCTGTGCTTCCCCAAGGTGACTGTTAGCAGGCAAAAGGCATCTAAAATGGCATGGGCTTGTTAAAAGTAGTCTGCAGTCAACCACCATTTAATGCTGAATCTGTCTGTAAAATGTCTCCAAATGCTTCAGAGCTGGGCAGTGTGTAAGAGGCATTGTCCCCAGAACAAATATATCAACAAGCCTGTACAGCTGCTTGACAGACTGGGGCTGTTCTGCAGTTTTCTCCTAGCTCAGGTGGTTTTCTTAAAGGGATTACCTCCTATGTCTGCAACAAAGGATCAGTCAGTGCCTTCTACAAAACATATAGAAAAGGCTCAATCAAAACTACTGAAAACCCATTTGTCAAAGCAGCTTTGAAATGTTACAGGTTCAGCATTTTCTTCTCCATGTATATAAAATATGTTTGATATAACTTTTATAAAACCTGAGAGTGGGGGTTGCACATATATAATTAAAAGAAAGAAAAAAAAGAAAGAGAAACAATGAAGTAAATGCTTCCTGGCAAAGACCAGCAGAAGAATGTAGCTGCCAAAAGAAGAAGCTGCCTTTGATTAACCTTTACATGCAGTGTGAACTCGTGATTCTTTTTATTTGGGTCTCATTGCAGCAAATGCATAAGTCCCTGATTAATATGATTGCTTTAAAATATTTTTCTAACAGCCTCCAAATATAAATCTGCATATTCAGGACATCTGAATGCTGGTTGTCTTCCTGTCCTTCCCATAAGTACCTCATGGAGGCTGTTTTCTACAGCATGGGGGGCAGCATGTTCCGGTCTGCAGATGGGCAGCACTGCCTCTCCTCCCTCCAACAGCTTTGCTTTGGTAGCCATATCTCCACATTTGGTAGCCACATGTCCACTCACAGTAACAAATGAGCTTGTACGAGGATGGAAGTGTGAGACCTGTGTGATGGGAAGGGATTTACAACACCTGGCTGTCAATGTGATTGCCAATGTGAGAGTGGGAGGAGAGGAGAGGAGAGGAGACTCTTTTCTTCTCTCTCCTTCACCTCATCTTCATCACCTTCACCATCTTTCCCAGACCATTAATACCTTGTTCCACTCAGGAAGTATGCTTCCTCAGACAGGTGCTTGTGGCTCTGGAGCAAGTCTGGCAGCAGGAGCAGGAATAGGCAGGGTACCCTGCTTGCAAAAAGCCCTGGCCCAGTGTGGCACAGCAAGAGGGTCTCTGTTGCACCCACACCAGGGTCTAGTTGCATACACAGGGTGTATCTGGGGATGCAGCATTTTAAGGTAGCTGCCTAGTCTGAACTAGCCATTTCAGCTTCTTCTCTGGTCAATATGCAGAGTCTCATGGAGGTGTCTAAGGTGGGAGGGGTGGCTCTTCCTCTGGAGTTGTCTGCATATGTACTATTAAGTGACCATAGACAATCAACTCTGACTGGATATCCAACTTTTAGATAACTAGAGCTGCGTAATAGAAATACCTCTCGAGGGCATAGAGATGAATGGAGGGTAAATAATTCAGATGAGTGGATCATAAATCATTTACCCCTTGAGAACTCAAGGTCCATCAGCTCTTTCCACAAAGGGTTTGGGGGCATTTTATTATTTTTTTTCTCAATAGGCACATATTTTTGTACCGTTCTCCTATAGGTGTCTGACTCAAGTACATAATTCCAAATTAAATTATCATTTAATGGAGCTGTTCCTGTGCTAAATACGTGGAGGCTTGTATTTTGGAGCTAGAGGCTTTGTAGACAAGTCCCACGGACCGCTCATTGTATGCGTCATTGCACAAATCCTGAATGAAGTTTCTCAGCATGTGATGAGCTCACAGTATATCTGTCCCCATCTTAGCAACCAGGGCTATGAGGATGTTGAAAGTGCTGAGTGCTGGAGCCCAGACTCTGGCTAGAGCAGCAGGAATTTTTTTTGGAGCACAAGTGACAAGGCAATTCAGGATTTATGTTACAGAAAGGGCTGTGGTTGCACCTGGCTCCTGCAATGAAATGCTGACCATTTCCAGAAATGCTGTAACTAACCGTATTAAGCCTGGAAGGTTTAGCTGGAAGATTTGTCTGGCTGGCTGCTAAATGATAGAACAGAGAATTTGTATTCCAGTCTTTTATTACTGATTAGGCTTGGATGGCAACCTGTTGAAGCAGCTTAGCAGCAAGGCACTTCCAGGCATGCTCAACATTGCACCTCTAGGAGCGGAGGAATTTAAACCACTAAGTGTAAGGAAGAAAATTCCCCAAGAGTCAGAGCTAGTGGTTTGGCATTTGGGTTTTTTGTTTCGGTTTTATTTTCCAGTTTAATTTTGGATGTAGGTCCCTATGTCCTCCCTAAATCCTCAATGTATTTCTTCAGAAATGGTCATTGGCAAGTAAAACATTTCGTCCTGACAGCTGTATTAAAAACTGTATCAAATATGTATCAGAATTGGGATCTGAAACTCACTTGTATGAGTTTCTCCTCTTAGCTGGGAGCAACTGAACTGAGATGCAGCATGTCTCCAACCAGAGTATTTCCCAGAAAGATGAAATAATCATGATATTGAGCCAGAACTGAGACTATGTGAGATTGGGGCCTGATGTCCTACTTTTTTTCTACTGTCTGCCAAGCAGAATCCTTTCCTTTTACAGGTCCTGTTATGCAGGTGGATAAAAGGCCCTTTTTTATAGTAACTGTTGTCATGAACATGGGGGAATTACTGACTGAGGCCCAAAGCTACAATGCTAGGACTCTGGCACTGGTGTGCACCACGCAGCCAAACTGCATTATTGTCACGAGTGTGTTTCTGGGAAATGCAACTGTTAGTGGTATGGTGGACAGAAAAATAATTTTATTAAAAGATTTGGTGTTACAGAGAGAAATGCATGCAGGGACTAAGAAAGACACACAACATAAGTGCAAAGGGCAGTATATACATTCTGGAGGATGGAAAGGCAGGAACAGGACCATTAACAAGAGGAGATGCTGTCTTTTCAAAACAGATAGCCAATATGAAACACCTTGGTAGCTTCATCTGAGACTGAAGCACCAATACAAGTCTTTTAGAGGGGTGAGACCTCTTTTTGAACACTTATATTTTCTTCGCATCATCATGAGATTAGGGTATATTGAATGTGTGGGATGTTGGCACACTGTGATGACAGTGGCCAGCAGAGCAGGTCATTGGTGATGGATCTCCAAAACAAGGGATGGCAAAGTGGCAGAGAACTGGGCATTACTGCCTTGGAATTAAATGATATACAAGAAAGAAGATGTTCTTCTGATGACTATGATGACTCAGTGAAATGAGACGAAAGGTTTGTCAGTTCTGAGCATGCCAGTTATTTCTTCCTTGCTTTCAGAGCACAGTACCAGCATATTTAATTGTGTGGTTACATGCATAGAGTAAGCATGCTTTGCAGTTTGTGTCATAGAGCCCATGAGAAGTCAGATCTCCACAATGAGTATCTCTGTGTGTGCCTGTGTGTGTTTGTATTCCTCCTGAAAGGAATGATGCCCATCAATTGCTGCAGGCAGACTTTTGGGCAGGGATCTGGAGGCAAAGGGGGAATTAACTCACTGACATCTCCTCACCTTGGTAATAGAATTTAGCCTGGAACAACTTCTTGAATATAATCTGTTTAAAAAGACAAAAGACAGATGTCTTATTATATCCAGAAATTTTTTATTTAAACTATGCTTCCAAGTGAAATGTGCCCTCGAGGAATCTCTCTAGTGATGTCAGATGCTCGCATGCCTTGCTTCTACAGAGGTGGTGAAAAAGGAGTAGAAAAAGCCAAAGCAATTGGGAGCCTTCCCCCTCATACCACTGTAATTACTGCACAGAAAACATTACATGTTTGTCTATTCTCCCTAAAGCACTGCTGCATGGCACTCTTCACATGAGCAGTGAATTTCCATAAGTGAATGGTGACCTACATTCAAGGCAGAAGCCTTGCTGCTTGCTTTTGGGAGTGTGCCCTGGCTGCCTTCCAGATCAAGCATGAGATTCTCAGCATTTCATTTCCTGGCTCATCCTCATCGGGTTTTCTGGGGACTGGGTTCACTGCAGAACATCTGCACAGAAAGGTCACTGCAAAAAGAAGGGCTGGAATGAATTTTTGTGGTAGCCTTAAACATTACTCTGACTGAAATTGTAAAAATATAGCCTATCATGAACACAAATCAGTAGGCAGTTAAGAAAGCAGCAGCCTGGTTAAAATCCGGGCTTGTAAAAATCAAGACTGTGATTCAGTCATAAAGAATTTTTTTCAAACTTTATAAAGTCTTACCATTAAATGAGTTCCTGAATTATAAGTTTAAGCTTTGCCATTGATGCTTTGTCTTTCTGTGTACCTATCACTGACAGGAGAAGCTACCAGCCTGTGAAGCGGTATAAGAATATTGAACAGCATAACAAAAGTGCCCTCACAAACCTTTTGTGTGGACAAAACAAGAATGTGTAAACTGAGTGCATGATTAATTTTTTAATGTGTTACACCAGCAAACTGGTTGTGAACTTCCTATTTCTGGTTTGGGTTTTATTCTGCAAGTAAAGCAGTTGTTTGAAGGGCTGCAGAGAGCTGCGGTAGGAGCATATGAATCACTGACATCTTTCAAAGGAAAGCTCCGCTCTAAGTGTGGTTGTCCCAGTGGTGAGGTGGCACAGAGACTAGACAGACCAAAACCAAAGCAGAAATTAAATTAGTTGAATCTGCTCAGAGATAACCATTTCTAGAGAAATTTAGACCAGCTGTTCCTTTGGATTCTCAAAGTAAAACTAGACAAATACTTCAGAATAAGCAGCACTGGCCTGACTAACATCCTCTACAGCTATAAGGGTAATTGAATATTAGGATGTGTTGCTTGGGCTCCAGAAGAGAGTTCCCTCTTCCAAGTTATCTCTCACTAATGTGAAAATGTGCAAGGGCTAAGGGAGAACATTCCTCTCTGCTCCAGCCTATCACACTGGAGATAAAAGAACATAAAGAGAAACAAATAAAAAAATCAAGTCAAACTATCTACAAAGAAAATCTCTCCAAACTTACAGCCTAAATTCTGAGAATTCTGAAAATCCTGAACATCTAGCAAACCAAGGGGAACTTTTCTAGGCTAGTGAACAAATAGGGAAAATATGGAAATGAGTCATTAGGGTCAGGGCTAGTTCAGACTTCAGATCAAGTGGGGTTTGTTTGAGGCAACTGACTTTTTTCTGTGGCACAGACAGAGGAAAGGCTGACGAGGCAGAATGAAAATAACAAATGACCGTGAGTCCACAAGGATCCTCTTTCCCAGTAAGCTGGCTAATTGCTGGGAGGCTACTGACTGTGTAGAAGGGCTATGCTATGTTTTTTCCAGTTTCTGAGCTGCAGCCAACTGCAATAACCATACCTGAAGCTACTTCGGCATAAAAATGGATCAGGAGTGATAACAGCAATGATGGAAAGCTTTGAGATTTTGCATGTTTTGATCCCAGGCTATTTGTCTTAGCCAGGAGAGACTTCCCGCCTTATTTTTCAGTAACCTTGCTTTCCAGAGTGCCTCATTTAGGATGGCTCTGCCTGACCAAGGGGAGTAGAGCAGGACTGTTTCTGTGGCAGCTGGCACAGCAGTGTCCTTAGCTGCAGTCATGAGAGAGACCTCTGCTCTGGGCTTGGGCCAGGGAATGGTACAGGGCCTGAGTGTGTTATGGCCAAGAAATGCTGACCCAGTGTGACTGGGGCTGCTGCTCAGTGTCCCTTTGAAACACCCCCTCTTTCACTTCCATTTCTGCTTTTGTGCCTGCAATGCACCACCGTGTTTTACTTATTTCTCTGTCTTGTGCTCTCTGCTTCTCATTTTCTTTCTTCTCCCTCAACTCTTTTCTCCGCTTGTTCTCCCTTCTCATTCTTGTTCTGTGTGTGTTTCCTCTCTGGTCTTCTTCAAAAATTACTGCAACCACTGTCCATGATCAACACTCAGTGATCCTCATCCTTCTGGAACACTGAACAATGTTAGGAGCTCAACCACCACAATAAACCTGGTGGATGAACTTAATCCTATACATTTTTCTGGCTGCTATGCTACAGAAAAGGCTGGTTTGTGCACAAAGATCTAAGGCTTGCCAGATGTGCATTACCTGCAGGAATGCAGCAGCCAAACCTATACCATACTAACACTAGCTTCTAGGTCCAATACTAACAGAGGCTGTTAGGTCCAAAGTTAACACTCTGTTGAACCAGGATTTTAATTTACAAGAATAAACAAAACTGCAGAGCCGCATTGTTCAATGAAGAATTCAGTGTTCTCATTTTTCATGAAAAATCATGGGAAACTAAAAACCTCACTGTGCCACCAAGTACAGCATGAAGAAAGATAAAGATAAATTAATAATACTGGGCTACTTTCTTTACCTTATTGCCTGGGGAAATCACCTAAAGCAAATTCGGATGATAAAAATTTTTGCAAGAATAAAAATACAAAACAGTTTTCAGTTAAAAAAATATGTCAATTCTCTGAAAGTTTATTATTTCCTTGTTCCTTAAAAGAGAGTCTGCTGGGGTTCCATCTCTTCTCCTGGTAATGTGAGAGTAAAAGTTTTTCTGAAAAAAAACAGCATGTACTTGTGTCCTGTCTCACCATTCAAGAAATGTTTCTTCTTCTAAAGCAGAAGAGCATCTTTTACAGATTGCTGTAAATTCAGAAACCATGCGTTGGTATCAGCAATCCACGCCTCGCCATAATTAAACCTTCTGTTTCCTTCCTATCCAGCCTGCTGGACTGGAACACAACTCTAACGCTGGCATACCTTCATCACACCTGTATAATCCACAGAAATACCCACTAAACTGAGAAGAGGCATTATATATTGTTAATACATATAGACCACATTAGGACATCAATACAAAACTCGTCTGGAAATAACTCTTCCTTGTATCTACTCTGGTTTCTTAAAGGAAATAACAAAAGTCTAGTTGCCACCTTGATTTCTTTTAGGTTGTGGTTCTTTTTAATCAAACCTAAAAACCCAGTCAGAGTGAGGGAATATGAGACAGATCAATTCTTCTCCAAGTGGGGAGTGTAGAATAAATTTCAGATGGACGAGGGAAAATACATCTCACCTTTGTTTCCATTCTTTCTTCCCTGGTCTTTGGGACCCCTTTCCTCTTTGATAGCCATAGGATAAAGTGCCGGAAAGAGGGCACGAGGAAAGCTCAGGTTTTGTGTAGTACCTCCCCTGCGAGGTGGCATAGAAAGCTGAGATGGGGACCACAGAAGCTGTATCTTCCTACCAGTGCAAAAGCAGCCCTACAGGGACTTGCCCAGGGGAGGAAGCAGCTGATGGGATCAGGTGAGAGTGCAGAAGCTCCTGCCAGCAGCAGGGATGCATGGCACAGTGACCAGGGCACCAGGCTGAGCCAGAGTCAGCCTCACTTTTGAAAAAGCTGGTAATGGAAGGAGTTTAAAATGTTATCTTTAATACCGACTTGATTGTTACTTGGGGACATTGTGACTTTTTATTACATTAACTAATTGGTTTAAATGGACTGTACAATCTGAAAGAAAAAAAGAGAAAGGCGTGGGCAAGACTGCATGGTGCAAATACATGTTACTTCTGAAAAGGGGATTCACTCTTCCTCCTTTTCTCTCCTCCCCTTTGCCAGGCCTCTGACAGCAGAGTACTAAGATAACGCTTTTGCTTGGTATGGTGAATATTCCACCTGTCACATTCTGTGGGGAAGCAAGGCACCCAGATGCAGGGAGAGCACTGTTCTCAGCAGCGGCACGTGCGCACTAAGTCAGCAGGCCTGCAAAACTCTACCCATGTGAAAAATGACAATCTTATTACGAACAGTCTCTTCTTGGGTCCGCAGAGGGTGTATCACAGAATTTGTTACAGCTGGTAGGGTGGTATGTGCTGCAACCTTCCAAAAGCATCTCCAACAGAAGCTGCTGGGTGGGTGCCACACACACACAGCACACCAACACTAGATAGCTTCACAGATGGCCAACAGCAAAGAGATGGGAAGGGTCCTTGTGCGGTACTCCACAGGATAAGCTTATTTCCACCACCCAGCACAGAGCAAACCACGGACCAAGAACAAGAATCAGCGAAAGGTCCGGGTTTAAGTACAAGGGGAGGCTGGGGCGGGGAGAGCACCAGGGACCAATCATCTGAGGGCATGGGGGTGGTGCACAGGCAGGGCTTGGGTGAGGGAGCCAATGGGGGAGCAGGGAGGGTGTGGCTGGGGAACAAGGGCCAATGGGGGAGCAGAGAGGGAGTGGCTGGGGAACACGGCCCAATGGGGGAGCAGGGAAGGGAGAACATTCTAGGGCAGGGACATATATGGCAGAAAGGGGTGGGGATGCCAGTGGGCCAACTGGGGAGGCAGAACTGGGGTGCATTAACATAATACAACAAAGGTCGCTGGGAGATGTCTCTTTCTGTCACCGTCACCAGGGGAGTGCCTCTTAGGGTCCTTCCCTTCAGAAGCCTCTCATGCCCCCTGGTTAATAGGCCCACCAGCCTCCACAAGAATTTGTATGGATTTCTTAGTATTTGTGTATTCTCAATAACTCTGTAACTACTGAGTTTGTTTAAGGAGATTGGAGTTCTAGGCTTGTTGAAAAAACCTAAAGGAACAGTATCTTTTCTAGCGCTTTTTTGCCTACTCCTTTGTGCAATTTAGTAACCTGGCTTAAACACTGTGATAATGATTTAATTGCCTACACACTACCTGTCAATGCTGCTTTACAAAACCACATCCTTCTTGGGTTTCCTGGATCTACGTCTGTGAGTAGCCTAAGTTGTGGCCTCAAAAGAAGAAAGGGAAGCTTGTTTTTTTCTTTTATAAAAGATGTATTATGTTAGGAGCTGGAAAGTTCTCAGGGACTCAAGTTGCTGAGGATATGTGAGAGCAGCCATGCAGGGTCTTGCCACTAACACTGCATGCTTGGATCCTGCTTCTCACACAGAATTGCAATTTTGTGTGTATGACTGACATGTAAAACATTGGATATGCAAAGCCAGGATTTTTGCATTCACATCCCCGTTGCATGAAAAAATGTAAAATTTGCTGAGACGTAAGATTTGTACGACATGCAACGATTGAATTTCTGCACTGCGATAAAGCTACATTTACACATTACTTTCCTTAGTGCTTTGTAAGTAGAAAGATAAAATAGTACTGTCAAGAATGGTTTGGAAGATTTCAGAATAAGAAATTTGGTGCCCAAGGATTTAAAAATTGCTATTGTACACAATAAGCTGACAAATGTGAGTGGGTGGGAAGGAAGGTCAGCCTGTTCCTTGTGCAAAATCATGATCGATAAGAGCAGAGTGATGGCTGGGGTGCGAGAAGGGGGTTATGTTGCAAAGAACTGGGATAAGTGAGACAGCAATAAGTGCAGTCATTATGAATCAGTTCAGATCTTAATCATTACCGTATACCAAAAGGGCTGGGGATGAAAGAGGCTGTTTTTCTCGTTTCTCCCTCCCAAACTGTCACCAGCTGCCCTACCCTTCTGCTTTAGGGGCACAACACTGCAGTCTTTCCTTCCTTTATCAGATTTCACCATGGGCTGTTTTCTTCCTGACACACTATTTTGTCTACATCCCACTACTTGCACCCTAGTGTGACTACACAAGTAAGTTCTGCACATCTTCCCTACCAGAGCCTCATCTGGTCCGTGCCAGGCCCACCAGATCCCCCATGCCTCCCCTCGGATTTCGAGTGCATTCACTACAGTGTCCACTGCTCTCTAGTAGCAGGCTCTAGTGCAGCTCTTTAAATGCACCTTTAAAAACGTTCTTTGTTGTGTTGTCTCCAAAAATCTGAACTACAACAAGGAAGTGATACCTTCAGCTTGCTGTGTTGCACAGTGTTGCCTCCTTTGCTCTCTTACTTGATCATCCATGTCCATCTTTTTCACACCTGCTGCTTAATGGGACCACAAAAAGCCTTTAGCAAGCTCTCTGGCTGGAGCCATGCATAGCAGAAACCATGGATGAAGTTGCTGGGCATTACATCTATTGAGCCTGTAATAAGCGGAACTATAAACATCAAATATTAAGAAATGTTTGGGCTGGTCTGTCTTGATTGATCTGTTGGAATAAGCAGTGTCTCAGCTGTCCTGGCTCTTTGCAGCTGACTCAGAACATGTTGTTCAGGTCCCATATGCACTGGTAAAAATGCGAAGTATGAAAGTATGACCAATGCAACAGGTTACCATTTATTCAAGAATCAGTGAATACACTCTTTAGATTTCTCTAGTGATAATCAAATAATAAGAGGTCAGAAGTTGGGAAAGCATTCAGGGGAAAGTGTTTAGACTCTTGGCCCAGATTGCTTGTTTCCTTCCCAGTCTGTATAGCAGTTTTCTTCCTTTCACAGAAACAGTTTCTGTTCTGTGTCATGCAGCTATACATCTTCCTGGGGTGTGACATGTGCATGTTCAAAACCTCCTGGTGACAGTAAGCAGAAATAAAGCTCAAGAGAACCTGTTTCAGTTAGCCAGCTGGACATCATGCAGGTACTGTGGGGGTAAAGCCTAGTGCCTTGTCCATGGTGAGTTTTTGGTCCCCTGCTTGCAAAGGATTTGCAAAATCTCTTCTGCTGGAAGCAGTGTGTCATGTTTGCAAAAGAAAAATCCTCCTCTCGCCTTTTTTCGTCTATTATCAGTGATCTCTGATATGAACAAAGTGAAAGAAACCCCAGAGAATAAAAAGCACTGAGAATACTGCTTTAGACCACAGAAGTATTTTGCAGTTCCTGACTGTCAAGTTCACAGCCAGGACACAATCTGTATTTGTGGCCAGTCCTCCTCACTTCCTCAGCAGCTCCTCAGACACTTCTGGGCATGCTGGGGAGACAAGCCCATGCCATGCAGGGCTCTGCAGAGGTGCTCAGGAGGCTCCAGGAGCAGCACCTGTAGGTCAGCACCTACATGCTCCTTCACTGGAGATCCTGGGTGGACTTTCCCAGGGGTTTAGACAAGGGAGGGGCTGGGGACCACAGGTGGCGGGAGAAGAAGGAGGGGCTGAGAACTGGAGGCAGAGCAGGCAGCTGCCCTCAAAAGACAGAAATAGTGATGCCAGTGAGTGGAGCTTGCTGAAGGATGTCTTATCTACTGTTTCAGGAACTGACTGTGATTTCAACAGCAGTTTTGATGAGGGCTGATCAGTTACTTCCAGCACAGCCCTGGTTTTGGCTCTGCTGCTAACTCAGCTAACATCTGTAATAGAGCAGATATGCCACAAAGATACAATGGCACAGAGCAGACAATGCCATAACAAGGGTGCCACAAGTGCTGGAATGGGAAAGCAGAGCTCCTTCTTCTTGTCTTTAGGTACATTGGCCCAGTTAATACCTGGAACCGCATGGAGCTGGTGCACTTGGACCCTTGTATCAATGCACAGTGCTTTTCTGGATGACCACTATGCTGTGGGTGGGAGACACGGAGGGGAATTTTCTTTCCGGATTATCTTTCTCCAGCCTGCTTGAGGAAAGCAGTAATACTCCTGCAAGAAGCAGTGTCAGATACACTGTTCTCTGCTGGAACTGGAGATGACTGCAAACCTACAATGACTGTGTTTACAATCCTTTTCAAAGGATTTCTTTCTGGATCTTCTTGTCAGCCATTTAAATGTCCTCTCCCTGAGTTGATTTAGTGAGGTGTTCATCCTGGGAATAAAGCAGTCTTAACAGTGTTTTGCATTCAAGCCAATATCCCTTCTTCTACCATCATCACCCCAGGATTACTTCACAGCCAGCCAAAGACAAAAGCCTGTGACAAAAGTGATGACAGCAGTTTCCCAAGCTAACATGTCCCAGGGGCTCCTCAGCTGGGCACCAGCTTGCCTGTGGAGTGGGGAGTGAAGGGGCTTTCTCCCATAGGGTAACCCAGAGCCTGGGGCATTCCAGAGGATGTTTCTGCTGCTGAAACACAGAGTGGGGCTGGAGGTTTCATGGCTACAATGCTGGGAGGGCAGTGGTCTTGGCTGACTACTCCTCTCTTCAGGAGCAATTAGTCAGCACCACCAAGCATGTGCCTAAGCCTGCACGCACTGCTAAGGATCCATTCCAGGAGGGACAAAATGCATCTGACAACATCACTGCAGCTGTGAGTCTGCTACACTTCTGTGTGGAGGGCCCTCTTGCTAAGTACCACTAGCAGAGTAATTTACTGCTGCTATGTCAAAAAACATCATCTGTGCTGTGGTCCCTGCAAATTCATCCATGGCACTTTCCTTCTGCTTTGCTCTCAGATATTTTCCCAGTGCAAGAGATCTTGCTTCATTCCCTCTTTTCCACAGAAATAAAACATAAAAGCATGATAGAAACATGTGGCTCTCCTGTGTAAAGCTCCATTAACCAATGCTCTTTCAGGGCTGGGTGAATCACCCTGAGCAGGGACGTTTCTAAGCACACACTGTACATGCTTTAGAGCAAAATAGGAAATACCTGCATTTCAGGCTTACAACAGTCGTGCTTGAATCAAAGCAGAGGATTCGTAGCCAGGGTCATGCTCACAAGAAAGGGCGAGGTTGCTAGAAAATCAAAATGATAAAGCTTCCTGTTTTTAGAGATAGATTTCAACAATGATTATTGCTGCCTCAGAGAAGGAAATGGATGCCTGCTAGCTGAAAAATACCTCACTATATCTCCTTGCATTCACGTGCCAAAAAGTCACAAACAACAAGTGAATTGTGCTGGAAATGAGGAGGCTTCCTTTTGGAGTTTTCATCTACAGTAAAATTACTACACACTTGCAAAATTAAGGCTGCTCTGTTTTTGCTGTTATGCAAACTTTAGGCTTTCTCCTAGGCAACGCAGAGTGCCCCTTAGAACTAGAAGTGCTCAATGTCTTATGACTTTATTTTCCTTATATACACAATGATTAAAACAAAAGACAGCTGTTAATTTCAGGAAAAAAGCCATCATGCAATAAATCTTTTGTCCTGCACCATAATGACACTCCTCTTCAGACAGACACAAATGAGCATAAGAGCTCTCTACATTTGGTGCTACTTACCATAAGAAGGTATCCTTTTATTTCCAAATATATGGGAAAGTGTGTTGGCTGCACATCACAGAGCTGCGGATCGTGATACATACAGGAAGTGAAATATCATTTTTTCTTCTTAAGTGACACTTCACCACAGGCATGACGTGCTTTCTGTGTTTTAGAAGCATAAAATCATGGAATGTTTTGGGCTAGAAGAGACCATAAAGATCATTTCATTGCAACCCCCCTGCCAGGACCAGGGATGTCACTCACTAGACCAAGTCACTCAATGCTCCATCCAGTATGGCCTGGAACATTTCCTGAAATAAGTGCCCACCGATTATTTTTCACCAGTGTCATCACGTGCTTTTGTAATACAGGTGACAGATTTCATGTTTGCTGTGAATTGCATTTAGTCAGTCAACCAAAAGGGTCTGAATCACCTCTTCGCCACAAAGGCTCACCTTGTCAAAGATGAGAGAAGCAAGGCAGGAAAGAGGCAAAGCACTGAGTGTCTTCCTGGTTATGCACCCCAGAAACCATTGGACTTTACTCCAGATGGGAAAGCACAAAATCAAGCCTGCATATCATCAGCTCCTCTTCCCCTTGGCTGTGATGAACATATGGTTTGATTCTGCACCTGAGGAGCACTGTAGATGGGGCCTTTCCCACAGCCACGCTGTCATATAAAGTCCTTCCTGAGGACTTAACCTGCACTATGTGTTTCATTGAAGGGTAGTTATAAAACAGAGTGGACACCTGTCTTTGGAATAAAGTTGGGGTTCATTTAGTCTGTCCTGATTCTGACTAGAGCAGGGTAAGTATTCATAATGGATTAGAACATTTATAATAAAATTACCTTCTTTGAAAATGAGACATGGGATATGTTCTTCCCACCATGGGACATGTTCTTCCACCAGAAGCTGTGGAAGTATTTCTTCAGTCAGTGTCTCCCCGCATGAAGAGCATTTCCTGTTTGTATCTTCAAGACTCAGGGTCACTTGAACACTCAAAGCACCACCAAGTGTCCCCCAGCTGCAGCAGAGCACACATCCTCACAGGGCCATAGCACCAGAGAAACAGATCCATAAGACAAGCTGAGGAGCTGCTGCTGGATGATGAGGCCTGGATATACACACTGAGGCAGAAGCATGCAGATTTTCATTGCAATGCTTTGACTCCAATTGCAGTACAGATTCCAAAGTGTTCAGATGCAAAGGGGATCCCGTCTGGATGCATTAGCTCCTCTACAAACCAGTCTCTGCTTTTGTTTTGAATCACTCCGAACCACGCAGTAGCACAGAATTCATGCAGGTAAAAAACACTGAGTCAGCCTGCTCGGTTTAATAATTTCTCAGGCTGTGCAGGTAAGCTCCCTTAATATCTCTGTGGATTTTGAGGGAGATAAGATTTTATGTGCCAGGTGTTGTAGAGGATTTGGTGATCCTCTTGATTTCAACAGGGATACAAAAGGTTGTACGAACAGTTCTTTACTGAGTCTCTCCTACTTGTCTCTGTTTTTCGAGGGTGAATATAGATTCAGTGTCACCTTGAATTTATTTTTTTCAGGGTACTTGTTGTACAAGTAAGTAGGTAATTGGATACAAAAAAGGTAGAAAGAAAGTGATTTGCACAGATTTGATGTTGCAGAAACAAGAGTACTTACAAAAAGGTGTGTGAATTCAGGGTCATAGTTCTTCTTCTGGAGTCAGTTCTGAAGTTCCAATCTGGAGCCAAGTGCACTTTTCACAGCATTTGCTAGGTTTAGCACATGGATAATATGGTAATTGAAAAAACATTTAAGAAGGGTTTTCTCAAGTTCATTTGCTTTTTGAAAAATGTCTTCAAATTGGGAGAACTCAGATTGGTTTATAAAAAGTTTCTCTGCATTTAGAACCTATTCCAAATAAAAGCTTGTGTAAGGACGAAAAGGTATGGCTGGAATATTTCCTGCTATTGTAGAAGTTCTGGGACCATGAAATGGATAATTTATGTTTTATGTGGGAAAACCATGTGTGGCCAGATGTCCTAAGGACAGTGGGAACTATTAAGGTCATTTAAAGCAACCTTTGCCTGTTCAAATCCCACAACGAATTCAGCAATTATTTATGAGCATGCTTATAGTGCTGAGTGAAAGTGAGGCAGGAAGAACACACAAGATTGCACCCTCATCACTTGCCCTGTCCCATTGCTAACTCACCTCCTAACCTTGATTTGGGCCATTCCAAAAAAAGAAATTTCTTCTGGAATGGAACATGAGACTTGGCTTGGTGGTGAGAGACAAGACACTGGACTTCCTTTATGCAGTCATAAAGACACAGCATCTCAACCAACTTGCAAGACTCATCCAGTCCCATGTAACCTAGGCATATTTAAACAAAGAAACAAAAAAAGATTAATTTAGAACACTTCTAAAACTATCAGTAAAACTGTAGTTCCATCATGCATGGAGCTGGTGTCCTTAGCTGAGTACCATCCAGCTGGTCCATGGCACAGAGAACTGATCTGGTAGAAACACCAGATTACTTTGGAGGAGATGACCTCCATAAGGACTGGATGCCCTTGATATATTCTCTCCAATCTCAACTATTTCGTGATTTAAATATCTGTGAAAATATCTTTGTCCCAGAAAACTTTATGCCTCATGGTATACACTTGCCCATGCTATTCTAATTCTGCCCTGACAATTTCTTTCTCACAGTTGGGATAGCATGAACACAGAACCAAAAGAATGAGGTAAACACCTTGCTGGGAACCATGCCTTATTGAACAGAAGTGCCATTTTATGCCCAGAGTATGTCCAAATCACACCTGACTGCTGGTATGTATCTCTGATATTGTTCATCACAGGATCATGTTCAACAGTCGAATGGGAGCTGTAACTTTTCCTGGCAAAGTCAGGCAAGGACCCAAAACAAAGCAGCCAGACTCCTTACTCTTATTAGATACCCTTGTTTCTCAGCTATGAGCCCATATCTGGATTTTCTTCTGCGCCAAGCACTGAATTCAACTTAAACTTACAGTCTTCCCATTGCTGCCACTTTCTGGCCACTGGACTTCAATAACCTATAGTGGTATTCTGGTAAGGTGGACTGAGGGCTGGTATTTTCAAGACACAAGATTGTTTCTTCTAAACTTGTGGCTATGAATAGACACATGCACACACCAGAAGGCCAAGCCTCACTGAAGAGAAAATAACACCAAAGGACATTCATATAATCATCAGTCTGCCTGAGTTTTTAATAGACTGTGACCCTTGTTTAGAAAAAGAAGCCCTTCTGCAGGCCAAGCACATATGTAAATACACACCTGAAACTCAAGAAGTTTGGAGCAGAGCATGTTTGCTTCACAAAGAATCCTGGATTGTTGGAACCCTGGAAACTGAGAATTTTGAACTCTCTGTGCTGGAAGGCACTGTAACACAAGAAAACCCTGCATTTGATCTGAGGCCTTGGGATAGGCTTCCAAAATTGAGTGATGACATAAAAATCACACATGTGTAGTTTGACTAGAAAGTGTGGTGTCATGGATGAAAAAATTCAGATTTAAGATTTTGAATATAGTAATACATATATACCAAGATGGAGGCTTTAGGGTGGTGGCTAGATACTTCTTTTACACTTTCTTCTTCCTTCTTCTTCATGAATTGAGTTGGTGTCTTATAATTGGATAAGAAAATCTGTGCTGTTGAACTTAGAGGTTTGGATATTGGGTTGGGAATCAAAATAATTTACGTGGCAAATCATTATTGAACAGATTGTCTTTGAAAAATCTTTGCAGGAGCCAGAGAATTGCCATTATAGCCTTGTTTCACCTTGTTAGCAGAGCTCACAGCTTCTAAGACTGTAACATAGATAAGAATTAATAAACAACTGAGTCTGAACAAGAAAAAAACCACGTCTCCTGTATTTCATCCCAGCTACAGGGAGTAAGGGTGAGAGGCTGGAAAAGAAGTCCTCACCCCGACACTGGATGCCCTTGGGATAAGGTGAAGTAAGATTATTTCTTAATAGTCTTATTTAATATAAGGGAGATATTTTTACACTGCAATGTAAACACTTCAGAAAAAAAATAACATAGGGCTAAAGCGTGCATTGCAGGCTGGGGCTAAAACCTGCTTAAACTTTGGGATTTACTTCACCTGGGTTTTCCTAAAGATCCTGAACAGTAATAATGCCAATGTATTTCTGATCATGTGTATCAGCTTGTTAAGACTGTGTTTCCATGAGTAAATGCTTTGAAACCACCAGCAAAATTTGTTGTTACTGCCTGGATGGTTCTCTAGAACTGGGCAGGACCAAATAACTCCCAGGTGACCCAGCATAAGTATGAAGAATGTCAGGAGAAAATATTACACTGAGATTTTGGAATAGTTATACAGAAGGCAGTTGCACAACCAATTGTATAAATCATATTTAGCACCAGCTAGCTGGAATGAGTCTAGTTTGCCATGCACACTCTGAGTTGTGAGAAGAATGGCAGGTCATTAACATTCACTACATCCCTTCTTTTTGTATTCTGAGTTACTTTGTCATAAGATTCTTGTGTAATTTTACACATAAAAGTTGTTTCATGGGTTTGTTGGTCAGTTTAGCTTACACATAAATGATCTTTTACAAAAGCTACTTTCCTCCCCTGCACAGGCTGGCTATTTAAGAGCACAGTTTGGTTGTACTTTTGAGTAATTGTTAGTTCAGGATATTAATCATTTTATAGGAAGAACATGCAGAGATTCCTCAGTCATATGAAGAGTGTGTTATGCATATCATGTAGCGCAGACTCAACAGCAGAGATGGTCACAACTCCAGCTAGGTGGAGAATTACTTAGACTTCTAATAAACAGGAGTGAAATGACTGCCTAGCTAGCCCAAGGTATTTTTGGTCCAAGCAATAAACAAACAAGCAGCCCACCTCCCCACAAAAAAAACCCCCGAACGAACAAACACCCCCAACCTCGAGTAAAGGAAGAAGAAAGATGTCTGAGGAGGTGTTCACCACAATTTCTGATGGATTGTTCTTGTGTGGACAAAAATACATCTGGGGAACCAGGTATGTTTGAAAGCAAGGCCAAAATGAGGAGGAGCCCCTTGCAAAGGCCCCTTGAAATCCCAGAAGGGAACTGCCTTCATTTGTGACACATAACAAGCTAAGTTTAGAATTAGGAAGTTTACTTGAGAAGCAAGTAAGTAGAGGACTCCTCCAAGTCATTAGCAAATTTGGATTAGGGAGAGAAATACTTTAAACTCCTGTCCTAGACACCAGCTGCAAGCCCCCACTAGGAGAAATTCAACAAGTTCTCTTGTTCCAAGAAGCAGTGCCACTGCCACAGCAGTGCACGAATCACAGTATTTGGACAATAAATTAAGCATAAGTTGCTCATTTGACATATGGCAAACAGACCACCATTTATGATCTTACAGTGCCCAGCAATAGATTCTCATCCAAAATTCTTGCAAATCCTGAAGTTACTAGAGCTGTATAATTATTTACCTCACAAGGAATTAGTGACAGAGGGAACTGATTTTTGAGTAATGAGAATTTAGAGTTTCTTAGTTTTGATTTTGTTGTGGATTTTTGTCTTTTTAAACATATTTCATGTGAAGATTATTTTGCAGTAAAAGCAAAACTCCTAAGCACTAACCAGGCTCTGAGCTGAAAAGCAGTTTGATTTCTCTTCTGCTTTTTAGCAGCCACTGGGATTGCTTTTACTTTCCGAGAGGCAAAGTTGAGCAACTGTTGCAGGGTATTCATTCCCAGCAAGCAACCTGCTTTTAAAATTCAAGCAAACATGAGTCTCCCCTAGTGTCTGTGAATTCCAGACATCCAGCTGGGTGCTGCTGATAATGAAAAGGAACTGACAGCTATGTCCCAGCTGTCCCAACACAGAGTTAACTTCTCTGTTTCATAAAGAGAAAACCAGCCCCAACTCTTTCCAGTATCCCAAGGCAGAGCAGGTTGACTGGACATTAGAAATGGTATCTGGCATGGTGAAAGTAGAATAGTAAGAGAACTTGCGCTTCTGTGAGTGAAAAAAAGCAATAAACTTTTCGATATTGAGTGAAGTATGAAGCAATCCATCAATTTCACATGCAATGTATTTCCTTTCCACTTGCATCCCCACCTGCTGTACTCGTCTGATCCAAAATACCAACACTGGGGCTGGATGCACCACAGGGCGTGATGAGAGGATGATTTCTGTGGACACAGAGAGATACCTCTCCAGCAGTGCCAGGCTCCAGCAGCTGTGTGCATCCATGGGTGTCACTCTGAGCAGGTACAAATGTGGTTCTTTGTTCCATCAGCTGCTCTGCATGTGACAGGGGCTGTTTCAGAAACAGCAGTTCCTTGTTCCTTCATGCCCCAAGGATGAATTAATACATACTTACTTAGTAAGATATCCTCACGTTGAAAGTCTGGCTTTTCAGCCACGAGGAGTTAAAATTGACATGGCCTTTCCAAAAGAGCTAGCAATTTTGGGGTTGTGTTCTTGTCCCCTCCCTCCAGTTTCTGTGAGTGGCACATGCCAGTCCTGATGTCCCTCAGTACTTTTCCTTTACCTCTGCATGGAAACAGCAATGGTTTGGTATGGTGTGTGGTGCTGCCTGTTTTCCTCCTTGCCAGCTGATTGCTGCTCTTAAGGCACACAGTACAAACCTGCTAATCATAACCTTCCTGCACCAGCTGTCCTTATGAGTCAGGAGCCTACTGCTGGGGCTGCAGCATCCCTCAAAGATACTTGCAGCCTCAGTTTGCTGTGCTGAATAATTTTTCTACGTGAATTAAGTCTTAATTTTTTAAGCTTCTAAAAAGACCCTTTTTTTTCATTTTGGATCTCTAGTCTGTGACCCCAGCAGAGACATTTTTGCATGGCCTGATTGCTTCTGCTTCCTAATAATTATTTGGTAATTACCTGTTGCTGGTGAGTGTTTGCTAATGATTAGCACAGTGGTAAATGGGTGAACACCTCCTCCCTGTAAGAAGCATGTAAGATATCTATAGTAACCATGGAATAACATCTAGTGTAATACTAATGCAAGTTAGGGATGGTTTTAAATAATCTGCACATGGCTTTTTGAGAAGGAACTCAGCATACCTGCAATCAGAAAAAAATATTTTAGATGAAACCCTGAAATTTTCCATGTTCCATTTGGTAAATGTTGTCTTTCCTCGTCAAATAACATTGTTTCCAGTAGTTCTCTGCTGTTTAATGTTATTCTACTTCAATACCTGCCATTAGCATGTCCAGATGAATTAAAGCAAATCAATACAATGGCACAGTATGTTCTAAAGGTGATACTATGGGATGTTTCCACAGAAAAAACACACAGGCATAGAGAAATCTGGGGAAAAATGGCCGGGAGCAAGGAAATATGGTTATATGGCCAGATCTCCTTCCTGCACAGGCTGATGGCTGCACATAACCCAGGATTAGTCAATGTGAGCTGCTCTTGCAAGATGTGTAGTGCAGTCTTGTCTCTTGTCTGCTGGAGCACAGAGGGAGAAAGGAGGTGCAGTGGGCATTTAGAGCAGGAGATCCACCCTCTGAGCATCCGTTTAGCCTATGTACACACTTTCCTTCACAAAAACGCTGTTTTGCAATTCTGCCTGACCATTGCAGATGCCTGGTTCCTGTAGGGCAGAAGGAGGAAGTAGGATTTACTGACGGTGTCTCAAAAACATGGTTAATTTTTTTAGTGTTTTGTCTTTACCACCCAATGATGCCCATTGATATCAGAGCGCTGCATTCCCTTCTGTTGTACACACACTAACATGAGATTGAGGAAAACATCTCTGTGTTCCAGGCTGGTGCTTTTATTCTCCTCCCCATAATCATTTCAAGTACCATATAATCTGTGGTACAGAAGTACATCTCCTTAGGTGCAGGATGCTATCCTCAACATGAACAGGCTGCCCAGGGAAGGGGTTGAGTCACCATCACTGGAGGTATTTAAAAGATGTAGATGTGTTTAGGGACATGGTTTAGCAGTGGACTTGGCAATGTAAGTTTCACAGCTGGACTCAATGATCTGAAAGCTCTTACCCAACCCAAATGTTTCTATGACCCTATTGATTCTATGTTGTGCATAGAACTTGCACCCGTAGATGCTGCCACTGCTGATGCAGTCCTTTCTGATCTTTGAGCCTAAATTAAGATTGCAGTTTTCATGTCTTTTTCTGATTTATTAACCATAATCTCATTTATCTTATTGTTCTTTCCACTGCCTTACCAGTGTACCAGAGCTGATGCATTGATATCAACATGCACTGAGGAGCAGATTTATGCCACAGAACATTTCCCAGGCAGCAGTTGCGGGGTGGCTGGAGGATGAACGAAGGAAGCTACACTACAGCACAAAGATCTGAGCCTACTATTGAACCAATATCTACTTTCATTGAAGATATTCTACAATACATCAAGGTGCAGACACAATGTGAGTGAGGAAGAAAAGAAACAAAGCATCATTATTCTGGGTTTGGCTCTCTGGTACAGCCAGGACCAGTGTGGAGATATTTGGACATAGGTTACCAAAACATTTCACCAAAAGACAGAGTGGAGCACTGCTAGGATCTCAGGTTAGTGTGATGTGAGGACTAAAGATGAAAGCTGTGGGGCTGGCAGGACTGACAACAAGCAAGGCTTAGAGGAGAATCCCTTTCCCCACAACTCACTGTCTCCTGTTCCCTATCAGCAGTATTGTGCCTTAGAACTAAAATACAATATGCATTGGAATTTCAAAATGGGAAGAGCAGTGGGTTTCTACAAGGATCCCCTCATCCTTTCTAACAAATCCACCTCTGATTCATAAGTACTGAAAGTAACCCACAGGAGGAAAGGAAAAGTGAGATGTTAGGCGATGCTAATCGTCTGCCTTATGATGCTTTACACAAATAGGGTCGAGGTCAGACTGGAAAAATAGTTCTTACATATTGCCTCTGTTGAAACAGCAAGGTTAATAACCTTAGAGAATATCTAATGTATTCCTTAAGCAGATGAAATAGACACAAACCCACACACTGTTCAGATAAACCTTTTGTGCAAATATGAACTCCTATTCAGAATTTTATTTTGAACATGATTATGTATTTACACAAATATTTACAGTGCTAGCGAATTCTGCAAAGATCCTGCTGAACTAAAATCTACTTGTAGATTTGTTAATGAATAGCAAAATAAAAGTGGTTTTAGACACTGCCTCAATTAATGAACTGTCATATTTCCGGTACTCAAATACCATATTGCTACATTCACCAAATGCATTGAGAGGGTAATAAAAGTGATTAATGAACTATAGCAAGTGACTTATTAGAAGGAACTAAACATATCAGTCTTGCTGACTCTGAGGGAGCACCTGCAAATATTTATACAGGAAACTGTGAGTTCTGAAATCTGATGTACTGCTGAATAAAGGTTGTACCCACCAAACAGCACCACTGAGGTTGACAAGGTGTCTTCTGGATCACCACACCAGTACAAATGAATGATGAAGACTGCCAGACTTCAGTAGAGATAAAGGAGTTATTAGCCTGGTGCCAGTTCAGGGATAAGATGGTAAAGAAGAGGAAAAAGCCCAGAACTTTAACGGCAGAAAAAGTGTTCTTAAAGGCACTGTATATGAAGATTCCGCCAGGTGAAGAAAAATTCCTGTCTTTGGGGTAAATAAAACAGCTAGAACGTCTGTTGTCTGAACTGGCCTGTGATGGCAAGAAGATGGTGAAAACTGCCAAATATTTGTTGATATCCTCTAACACTTTTGTGTTTGCTGTGACATACAACAACCCAGGTTACTTCATACAGGCATGAAGAATCTCAGCTTTGAAATGATGCAGAAGTTCTTAGAAGAGACTATACATTTTTTGTGGCTCATGTCTGTGGTTCCTCACCCTTCCCTGGACTATCAAGAGACTGCAAAATGAAGGCTGATTTTGAACCTTTGAAATATATCTAGGTCACTCCAGCAAGTGCAACAAGGAGCTTCTGAAGAGAAGCTTAGTAAACTTTCTGCATCAAGAATTTAAGCTGCAATGATAAAGCAGAGAAATGTAGACATGCCTGGAGATGGGAGGGTGAAGAAGGAAGAACTCGTTCACTCTCTCTTATGTTCTCCACTTTGAATTTTATATTTCCATGGATTCAGGTTTTCTGGATGCATAGGAGTCTTCTCCCCCATTCTCACAAGTCATGTTATTGCCTCCTTCCTTCCTGTTCGTTTTCAGCTGAAACAGGAAAGCAGGCTGTATGTGGCTGGCACTCAGAAGAGCAAAGGAAAACACTTTTATATTGTGCCCACAGCTTTTAATTAAGGCTCCAGCAAGATCTTTCTGCACAGGGACCGAGATTACCTTGTACAAAACTGAGAGGGTGGGATGTGGGGGATAATGAATCCTAAAACACACAAAACTGTATTCATGAAATCAATTTGGGCTACTGGGAGGCCAGGGAGCTTTATGGAAATGAGGCGACCAGTAAAGCAACGTCTAAAGACTCCAGGAACAATGGGCTCCACTTTCACAATCCTGTCTGGGAGGCAAAAGCGAAGCGCAGGGCTCGGTGCCCGTGGCTCCTGCATCTCCCTTGTGCTGGCGCAGCAGCTGGCCCTGCGCAACAGGAGGTCTCTCCTTCGAGCAGCTGACCCAGAGAGGCAATTTCTGCGTGACTGAGTGCCTGCACTGCCGGGGCTCTGGCAGTTGTTTGTTTGTTTGTTTGTTTGGGGTGGGGCTTTTGATTTTTTTGGGGTTTTGTGGCACCACCACCCCACATGGCTTTTGACTATCAGGCTAAATGATTTTGCCGCCCCCCCTTGTCTTTTTACAATCTCATATTGTTGTGGACAATTACCAGGGTTTGCCTTGTCATTGTTTCACCAAATGCCATGTTAACACATGTTTTGTGCTTTGCAGTTTTCTGTCCATGCCTTTCACTATTCACTCCTCTTGTTTTTTTTTCTTCAGAATTTTATCTGTTTTGTCTGAGCACTTTTCATATGGAAGCATTTAAAACTGTGTGTAATAATATGTTACCTACCATAGCAATTGTAATTTGAATGGTGAGAACAGGAGACTGTTAAATGCTTCAACATCAAATTTGTTGTAGAGTATCTTAAAATATGCTCTAGAAAATTTTTGGACTATCTTCAAGCAATAGATGGAGGATGCACTTCCGAGTTGCCAGGTAGAAATGAACATAGCTAGCTAGAAATGAACAATTCCCACCTGAATTTTAGACGGACCTGGATAAACATGATTTTGGTCCTGCTCATGCTCCGTGTACATTGCTTCCCACAGAAAGCAGCCCAGTGCTTTCCCACAGATCTCCCAGTGAGGCAAAGCAAGGGGGCAGGACTGAAGGGCCCAGGGGCTTGCAGGGAGCCTCGCTCATGGAGGGCTCACGGGCTTAGTGTGAACTGAAAGGGGGAAGGAAAATAAAGGGAAGAAGCCAAGGTTACTGCGACACATCTCTGGGTGGTACAATGTCTGTGGGTGGTAGCACTTTAGAGCCCAAGCTAAATTTTTCTCATTAACATGTTGTGACTGGCTATTGTCAAAAAGCTTAACTTTGTAGTGACTGCTGGCAAAATATTTGGGAGTGTGGTGAAGAAGAGGAAAATGCTTAACTTACAATCTAGCACTGCAAAGCAGAGTGTGATTTGATGCACTGTATAACAAGTGGACGAACTATAGTATAAGACAGTGCCTCAAAAAAAGTCTTAGAAAAAAAGATGTAAGATACAACACGTTACCTGATGTACCCTCATCTTATTTAGTCATGACCAGGACCAGGCATATTTAAAACCTGAAAAGCAAGCCTTATTTAAGGAAAGGCAACAAGTGCAATTTCAGTTGTGCAACTGCACAGTTATATATTGAGGCCATCCTCAGAGTTCTCTCCTGCTGTGATGACAGGGATAAAAGCAGAAACAGGAGCTGGATGTAGCAATTTCTAGCTTCCCCTCTTGCAGTGAATTCAAACTTTTGGCTGGACGGAAGTATAGATGACAAGGCAAATTGAAGAAAAAATGAAGATTTGAAGGCAAATGTACCTCCTGGCATCCCTTGATGCCGAATACTGCATTTCATTTGCAGATTTCATCGTCAGCTGTGCAGGTGCTAAACTTCAATCCTGTCCTGTTTTCTCCTCTATCCTGCATGCATTGTATGTAGAAAACTGACTGTTGCTTGAGAAAAGGATGAGAGTGGTGAAATAATGCTTCAGCTCGGTTTTTCAGGTTTTTCAGTTCCCTTCTAACAATATGGAAACATTGTTTTTACAGTCTTTATCGGAAAATCCAGAAGGGAATTTTGCCAAGTACTTCCACTACTGGAAACTGAGATTTTGGTTCAAATCCAAAACTGAATACAGTTTTGTGAAGTCAGCCTGGGTCCCCAGAGACTTGGTTCCTCCTGATACAAACACAAAATAATAAGTTGTGGCCTTGCTGCAACCAAGATTTCACACGTGTTCCTATGTGACTTAAATGAGAACAGCTTATCACAGTCTGTACTGATGCCTAACCTCTTTGCAACCAAGCATCTTGGATAAAATCTTGAAGTGACTTGAAGTAAGCTCTGGCTTTGGCCTTCCCCTCTGTTGCACCATGGCCTCTCTCCTACACTGACGCAGAGCACTCTCCTCCCTGCCACTGGCTTTCATGAAACAGGTTTTGTTGACACCTCTTCCTCCTTTCAGATTTTGTTGGCACCTGTGAATGGGCTCAGATCTCAAACAGTCAGGCAGAGGCAGACGGAGACACGCAGACAATGTGGTTGCACAAGTGTTATTTCCTTTGGAAACCAGACAGAACAAAAAATTCTCTCAAAGTGCATTTTACGAGCCTGCGTATTTCTACTCTTTGTCTACTTGAATCCACAGTATCCAATCTGAATAAAATATATCAGCACTCCTGCTGATGCTGCACTGTTTCGCTAGTGGGGACCTTGTGCAAAAACTAGCATTTAGAAAAAGGTACCATAAATGTCTCTTTGTCTGTGATAACTAAGTATCAGTAGGTGTTAATCCATCTTTGCTAGTGAAGCTTTGTTCAGCAGCAGTGATAAACACAGATTGGAGACAGACTCCATGGTATTTTTACAAGACATATTATTTTGATGCCTTCCTCATTTAACAGTCACAGAGGATCATAGGATGGGTGTTGATATATCCAAAATAATATTATGTCACGTTTTAAATCCTTGCTAACCAAACTGTGAAGTCAAGCATTTTTATTTCAGATGTATTTTGAAATCCAGAAAAGTTAGTAAATTTATCTCAAGACTAATGGCTTTTCTTCCAAACAAGTGAAACCTACCTATGCCTACTTTACCCTAAATAAAACAAACAAACTAACTAACTAACTAACTAACTTACTAAGTAACCTCCCCCAAAAAAAGAAAAAAATTCTTCCCGATGATACCAATTTCTGTTCCTTTACTTGGTTGTCTTGCATTTTTGCCAGATGAACTTCTTTAACATTAGTGTTCCTGTGAAGCTAATAAAATCCTTCTATTAATCCCTATCCTTCTCTTAAATATTTCCATCCCTAAACCATGCATACCTTTATTGAAAATCTGAAAATTATGCAGACAATTCTGTTAGCAGACCACCAAGAGCATGCCCTTCTCTTGTGAAAAGAGCTGGGGAACATGCTGTGTCAGCAACCCTGTGTAAACAATCTCTGTTATTTTATACAGCATCTTTTTTCTGCTCTGGTAATAACAATGTGAGTTTTGTTTGTGACTGTGGCAGGATTTTGCTTGTTTATGGCTTTTTTTTTTAAGTCACAGCACTTCATAACGATCTCCAACTCTCCATTTTACTCACTAGCACTTTCATCGAAACCTCTGGAGAGTGTGCTGGAAGTACTTTTCCCCACTAGCTTTCTTTTTGATTAGAAATTCATGCTTTCGAACTGAAAATCACCTCTTCACCAGTGGAAAGAAATAGTTTATGGCCAGGTTCATTTAACAGTGCTTTCTCAGGAGCAAAGATCAAACATTTTGTGAAGGAGGGACTAAGGCTGGAGTTGCTTTCCCTGGCATTACTGGTCAATGCTGAGGCTTTGCTAAGGGTTGGCCTGCACAGGATGACACTTCTGCTGTTTCCAGAGATGCTGGGGACTCAGGGACATGCTCTGCTATAGAGCACAGCTCTATTTTCCCAAGCACTCCTTTTCTCATTAAAACCTTTGGTCATGAAAGGAACCCAAAAGGGTTCCCAGGGCAAAGCGACATGGCCTCAGCACCACACAATGTTTATCCAAGGGCCCTTTCCAGAGCCCTGGTGATGCCTCAAGCACTGGGGTATGTTTAGCCTGATCCTCTCTGCAGAAATGTCTCCTGTTTTGACTGGTGCAAAATGTTTGCTTTTTTACTTCCTTTATTCTTTAGGATCTCTTTAGTGAGAGGATCTGTTTTTCTTCCACAAGTGGCCATCCCTAGCTCTTACGCTCCAGGTTGTGAGGCAATGACACTGCCTAGCTTCTCTCTCAGCACCTCTGCAAGGGACATGCGTTGCAGTAATGCAGTCCTGGAGCTCAAACACTTCAAACATTTCTTATTCTGTTTTGAACCCATGTCTATCAAATTAATTCTATTAAAGAAACATAAACAGTCCAACACTTTTCAAGTACAGAAAGTGTTTCTTGTCTCTGCCCCATGTATTGTTGCTGCCTCAGTAATGCTGAGCTCAAGTAATACCTTAGTGAGGACAGAGAGAGACACTGTCCTGAGTTTTACTTATTTATGCCTGGCCCTCTGTGGCTTCTCCTTCGATGTCACTGTCACAGGGATGACATTATCATGAACCAACATCCAGCTCAAAAGGAGGAAGAATTTGAATTGGTTTTACGCTGATAACCCAGGCATCCTCTGATGCAATGTAATCCACCAGTCCCAGGCAGAACCCCTTAGGGGTGACATTGCTGTCCTTGCCCCAACAACACAAATCCATATACAAAACCTTATCACCAAATGTGGTCTTGGTGTTTTCATGCAGATGTTGATGTCAACCAGGTCTCCTGACAGAAACTGTGCCAGTCCCTCCAGTTCACCCTCTCAGCTCTCCAGCTTTCATCCCTTTATGAATATTTCTTCCAGCTCTCTGGTTAAGGATGAACTTCTCACAGGTGTGGAGCACACCACTGTGTGTCCATGGCACAGCCTTGAACAGTCCCAGTGGAGCTTTTTACCCAAATGGCTGTCAGAGTCACAGACAAGGAAAGAAGGAAAAGCAAAGGGACTTGGCTGATTCAAGAGTGAATCCTTCATTCACCCCACACTGCTGCCTTCCCTGCAGGCATGTCTAGGATAGGAATGAACCACAAGTTTCTGATTCATTGCAAAATCTCTCAATTAGCTGATACTGAGGGATTTGCCTTCACCCCAGTGCTATGCTAACCTCCAGGCAAAAGATGCTCTGATCCCAATTTCTGCTTGTTCTGCTCACGCCACCTTTTTTCCTCTTGGCCAAACAACTGAGTGAGGCAAACAGGCTTATTAGTGATAATGTTTTCTATGTTTTCTGAGAAGCTGGCATTACCTGCCTCAGCCTGTTGTGTGTGGGAGGGACCTGCTGGTCCTGCTGTGAATAACCACCACTGGTTCTGTGTAGCTGAGCAGAGTGCTGAAAAGCTAATGATGATGAGAAATGTTCCTCCCACCCAAAAGAAAAGGCACAGTCTCTGGCATCATTTACATAGCTACCTTCAGAGCTGATCTTGACTGTATCTGTGTTCAATTTTTTAAGTGGCAGAACTAGAAATGCATTTACATAAGCAGAGCATCCAGAATATGCTATCCAAGAATTGCCATATCTGAAAAAACATTGAATGGATTTTTTTAATGGGAAAGTTTATGTGTATACAGTTCATTAAAGTTTGGGGGACAGTTTGCCTCAAAAGTCCCATAAAGAAAAAAAGCAGAGCTCTCTACCATGAACTTTATGTGCTATTATATTGTTGAACCATCTAGTTGCATGAAAATTCAATTTATGTTTTCCACATAATTTATTTTCCATTTAAATGGCTTTTTAATTACTCTCTAGGCAGTAAGCAAAATCAAATATAATTTATGACACTTTTAGTAACAAATCCATTGTTCATTTTCCTACAGAGCTGAACACACCAGCAAGGCAATGCTGAAGTAGCTTTTATTCAGACAGCTCTGATGTTTTCTAAAGAAAATGTGTTCCAGGTCCAGAGCCTGAGAGTTAGAAAGCATCTTTGTTTTAGGAACGATTCACACACAAATACATAAAATGCCCTCCCAGAAAAAAGGAAAGGTGCTAGCAAGACTTTTGGAGAGACTGCACAGCACAGTAACACAGCAATTGGTATTTTCATTCAGCAATGTTGGCTTTTGCTCTGAAGAGAAACTGCCACAGTGCACCAGACATGAATAAAAATCATCATGAGTAAATAGCAGGCTATTTATTTGGAGGTCATACTTCCCTACTATCATTCAGCACAATGAAGTTACACGTAAGTTAAATAAATTAAATACATTTCTCATTTGTAGTTTTATGCCTGACTCCACAGTCCCTGATGCCATGCAATCATGTAATGAAAGACAGATGCTGCTTTAAAGATCTTGCAGCCGAAACAAACTACACACAGAAATGGAAGATGTAATAGAGATGCTGAGTTATCAGATCTTATTAATTTAATGTTTGGGTTCAGAGCCATGCCAGCAAAATTTTATCTGAAGTGCTTCAATTAGGAAAAGAATCACCAGGGCCACATGTAGAAACAATGGAGAGGGAGAGTCCTTGCAGAGGGGGATCCAGAGCTCAGCTCAGTGCTCAACAAAGGAGAGGAGCATCCAGCCCTGGCTGCTGAGCACAGCAGCAGGGTTAGCACCCCCTGAGCCTGGCAGGAGATGGAGGAGCCCACAATCCCAGCCTGGTTTCTGCACAGGCTTGTGTCATTTCCACTCTCCCTGCAGCAGCAGGACACATCTGCTGCTGCCCACCACCAGCCATGCATGATCTCCACCAGAGCTTCTGCTGGGCACTGATCCTCATGCACCCAAGTGCAAGAAAGGCCAACACACATCAACTTACCTAGAGATTTTAGATGGGTTTTTTTCTGCTTAACACTGAACAGTTGCTGCGTGCCCTGGATGCTATATTTGGTTGATGTTCCATGTCTTTATATTTTCCTTTTTCTGTCGCTTTTGATTGATCCTATGGAAAGTTTTCTGAATCATAAATACACATAAAAAACAAGGCCCTTGTTTTGTCCCCCATGGAACAATTTTTTTCTAAAGCTCCATTATACTATATTTAATAAGAAAAGAGCTGTGTACCTATCATAGCACCACAGCGAGACCACAAAGGTTTTATCTTGAATAACATCCAGAGTTTCCATTTTTCCAGTGGTCTTTTTGATTAAATCAAGAAGTAACAGCAGGCAAAAACCTTGCTGCTTTGCGACATTTTCTGTGAACCAGGTAACATTCAGATATTTTGCTGAAAGATATGTTATTCATCAAAATTATGGTTTACAGAAAGATAGAAACTATTCCTAGAATTTAACAGATCTTGTGATTTCTACAGGTAGAAAATGAATACTAAGGAAAAGGAAAAAAAAAGCTATTCTCAGTACTTTTCAAAACAACATTTGGAGTAATATATTATCTTATTTGGAGTAATAAGCTAATAATAAAGGGGGTTTAAATACTGAAAGCTGAATTTAGAATTTACTTTTTAGATCAAATAAAATATTTGGTTTCTACCGAGCACAACTCAAAAAATTGACTTTTTTTTAAAAAAAGTCACATAATTTATAAAGTGTGTTTTAGATATAATGTTATTCAGCCATCAGACTGAAAAATGCACCACTCTGCTCCCAGTTTGGGCATCAACAGCTGATTTAGCCTCAGGAATAATCACAGGAAAACTTGGCTTCTAGGCCCTGGTGTTATAGAAGTGCTATTGGTAATTCAGTATCAGAAATATTTCAGTACAGGCTACTCTGTCTAGCACTGCCAAAATACTGCACAGAAAACATACTGTGCTTGGTAAACCAACAGAAAGCTGCCACTTTTCCAACCCAAACCTCACAGGACTTTGCAGCGCGTGTCTCAGACAGGCACAAGCAGGTCGGGCATTGCTAATTTGCTGTCTCCTTTAGACCTCAGAGGAGCTTGGCTGTGGTTGGAAAGGGAAACAAATAGTAAAATCACCAACAACACAAAGTGGAGGACAGGGTAAAAAAGAATTAAAGCTGCTCCACAGACATGATAATGCCAACTACAGAGATTTTACAGCAGTCTTGGGGCACCTGGTGCTGACTGCAGTGGGGGACTGGGTACCAGCTAAGGGAGGTGACTCTTGTACTGCAGTCCATGACTTCCTCAAGCCTGCGACAAAGTCTTGGTGTGAGAACCCTCCTGTTTGTCAGACAAGCTTTGCCCTAAGCATAATCACTGCTGGTGGCATCTGTGACCCCCAGTGACAAAAGGACAAGTCAAAGCCCAGCATGTCTTGAATTCCACAAATTGTCTTTTTCTTCCTCCCTGCTTTAAAGAATGGGGAAAAGGATGATGGTATTGGCTCTGGAGGAAGTCCTACAGGCCAGTAGTCTGAGAGCCACCAGCAGGCTATGATCCAGCTGTTGAACTGAACCTTGTGGAAACCAAATTCAAAGAGGATCCACAGGGAAATGAATTCCTGAAGCCAATCACAAGTTGATTTTTGGAGTACATTGCACCTTGGAGTTAATTTGACACTGCTATAGGGTGCAGACAACCAAGGTTTAAATCCCTGCACCATCTTTGATTCACACAACTACATCCCAAAGTTCTCTACCTGAAATGAATGCATGCAGCTGCCTTATTTCCTCTTTCTGCAGATATTCTCTTGTGAGTGACCAATTGCATATGAAGAAAGAAAAAATGTGTCCCGCCTGCTATGAGTCACCATTTTACTGCAATTAGGGTACAGCTATTTCTGTCCCTCACTCAGATTTCCATCAGGGATTGAGCTCTGGAGGTGTGCTGAGTCACTGGCATTTTCACATTGGCCATCTCAGATGGATAGGTCCCACTCCCTTTTGTTCAGAAACGAATCACTGGGCCTGACAAGCTACTCCTAATCTTGTCAGAGTGGACAAAAGTTTCTGCACTAGCATAGTAGTTTCTGATGGAAAGCATTTGCAATTAAAAAAAAAAGAAAAAGCCAAAACCTGACAAGGTCTAGGTATGCTGCATGTGCGGATTTGATTATGTGAACATTGCGTGTGGTTGTTTTTATTTTAAAAAGAACAGATCAAAAGGGTGTAGTATATCTCATGATTTAATCTCCAATGAATTCAACAGGAATTACTTAATAAATTTAACTGAAAGCAACAGTGAACCACCAGTGCTTCTTTTCACTTATTCTGACACTTTACATTGTTTAATTCTTACAATCAAAGCTACTTATTCCTACCATAGAAAGGAAGTAATGGAGGGCTTCATTTAGACTCAACTCTTTATTAAGAGCTCAAATAACTTCAACTTTATGAACATGTCAATCATCTGTTCTAGTTCTGTAACATCTGCTCTAGCTATTTGCTCCATTTGGGGTAACCAGAGAGTGATAATTTTTAAAGAACCTCCAGGACTTAGAGGTAATTTTTAAGAAGGTGTTAGGCTGACAGGCTTTCCCACATTTAAAAGCATAAAACAAATCAAAAAATGGTCTCACAAATTGCATCAGGGTGAGCCATGTAATCCCACTGGATCTAGTTCTCCAGAGCACCCAAATACTGCACGGATGGAAATGCATCCCCTTCTCCCTCCCTGGGGTCATTGCTGCCATTGGGTAGGTTTTGGAAGGAGCCCTCAGATCATACAGGGAACTAAGATCAGTCACAAGATAATTTTTCATTTCTCTTTTAGGTTTTGTTATATCTTTTACTACTTTTTAAATAGTTCCTGAGAAGGAAGAAGGCCTAGCTATGTATAAATAAAAATACATAGAGGGAATCAGCAAAATGGGGAGTTTTTTCTACAGAATTAGCTCAGTTTTAATAGCAGGCACATTTGGTTTTTGTTCTTGTGTTAATTTGCCATGGCTCTGCAGGAACCTGGAATTTGACACGTACAGGAATAATCCTATGCTAACAGATCTGACATAATAAACCACCACATTTCTGTGGTATTTCAAAATATGTAAATAATTTTTAAAGTCTGCTTTACTCATATTTTTTTTAATGATGAAATGTTGATGACTAATTATTCATAACGTAAACTGAGTTGGGAGTTCAAACATCTACACATAAAATTCAACAGTCTCCACATATTTTAGAGAACACAGAGGACAAGACTGAGAAAGCCCAGGGAAATATTGCCACCAGCACTCATGGACCCTGTTGCTCACCAGTAGTCATGAGACTGCTGACTGAAAAGCCATTTCACTTTCTTCTCTCCAACTGGAGACAAAAAGCATGCTGGAAAGGTCTTGCAAACAGCAGCCCGAGGAGGAGCCTGGTACAGCAAGTAACACAAAATGTGCTTGCAGTTGTAGTTCCCACTTAGCTGAATTAGGAACCAGCTTATTTTCTGGGTGCATCAATGCATCCAAAGCTTAGCTGCTCTAACATTCATCAGCTGTGCTCTACTCAAAGCCCAGTTGCAATTCTCTGTGAACAGAAAATGCCAGGCATTCTGAGAGCACCCCCAGCATTAGGGAAGGTTGTTATGACCCAGACTGGCTGGGAGAAGAGTGGTGATAGCCTGACTGGAAGCCAGTATCCTCCCGGGCTGTATCTGTGCTCAGCACTGTGCCTCGCAGCTCTGACTCCCCAGGCAGACAGAACAGCTGAAGAGCAGTGCCATTCCCAGCTGTCCAGACTCCTCTCAAATGCTGGCAGAAAAATGGGCAAAGGTGCATTCCGAGGGGCAGCTGGGATGCAACAGCATTCCTGAGGAGTGCAGCCAGGCACTGCAATTCCCGTGTAACCCTGCAGGGAAGGCAGCAGCCATCATGCATGCCACCCAGTACTTTGATGTCTCCACCTTGCCCAACCTTTAAAGGAGGCGTCCCGGTTTGAGACAAATTCAGAGGAGACTATCCCCTGATAGAAAGCAAGTTGTTCCCTCCACCACCAGGTTCGGGAAAAGAAAATATTTCCTCGGAGGAAAGCGAAGAGGAAAAAACTATTTTTTAACAACACACAAGAAAATAATAATAATGCTAAATAATAAAATCTCTCCCTGTGGAGAGAAACTTGTAAGAGTTCTAAAGTCCTTCTGGGTGAGGTCTCTCTCCTCCCCGGAGCTGGGTGGGCATGGGGGACACCCCTGCAGGTCAGTGGAAGGCCTCCCAGTGAGGTTTCAATGTTCTGGTGTTCTGAACAAGTCCAGAAGAGAAAAAGAAGAAACCAAAGTCCCAGGAAAAAAACTCACTCTCTTTTTTGAAGAAAACAGAGCCGAGAGCTGGCTGGAAAGCAAGGAAGGTGCTTCCTCCCCTCTCTGCTGCGGCAGCTATCACTCCCCACAGCAGCAGAACAACAGAGAGTAGTGGCCTTGAAACACAGAACTGCTTTGAAAAAAGTTCCTCTGGCTGTTTTTTATTTCTCTCCCCTCTAAGGCTCAGTTGAAAGGCACAGAAAGGCATAAGATTCATTTTCTGGGCACAGAGTGGGCGATATGGGATACATCACAAAGTCACTCCAAGAGAGCAGGTCTTACAGCATTCTACTCCGATGGTTGCTTTTGGTTTGCTTATGCTTAGAACCATTTACAAGCTCCTTAGCCTTTCCATAATTTTTTTTTCCTTCTTTCTGTCTTTTTTTTTTTTCTTTGTTAATTATGTTTTCAGAGCTAGTGCTTACCTCCCGTGAAGGTATTTGAAACTGTGCTATGTATTTGACAAAAAGCTGCCTGCCTGCCTCTACAGTGTGGGCTCTGTGACTATTAAAGACGGGAGAAAAAGTGAAGCCTGCACAAGGAGCTTCAGTGTCCAAATCACCGTGGCAGGCAGGCAGGCAGGCAGGCAGGAAGTCCCTCTCAGAGGCATGCCGCAGGCTGTCCCACAGAGCTTGCACAAGGCCTTTAGAAATTAGAAAATAGCATCATGTGCTTCCTGCGCACATTTGAAACTGAAGAGGCACTTTGCTACCCCTAGCTCCTCCCCTGAGCTCTGGCAGGGGCTCAGCCAGCACAGCTTTCAAAAGGGGTTGGCTACACCTCTGCAATTCCCCCTGCCACACCTGCCTTTCTTCAGTACATAAATACACTTGGGGCTTTTTCTAGCCCTCCTTCCAGGAAGATTTTTACACTGTTTGAACAATTAAACATTTATACAATTGAACTGTTTCATCTGGAATACTGGACCTGATATGCGATGTCAGCATCAGGTACAGACCTGGAGGCCTTCTTCTATTAGGCTTTTTATTTTTCCTCCAGTACTTCTAAGACACAATCAAACGGTACAATTTAAGACAAAAAGACTTCTCCTTCATTATTTCAGTTTTGGGTTCTTCATTGTTCAGCCTCAGTTCCAGTATCTGTTAGGATGGAAGAAAAGATATCTTTGCAATTTCTGAAGGCTGATGAAGGCTGGGTTTGGGTGGGAAGTCTGCAGTTAGCGATTCTGCAGAAAAGTGAGACCATGCCTACAGCTTATCGGCTATTTAGCTCCTCAGTTTGCAATTCAGAAGGAGCTGGCTTTCAGATATAAAACTACTTTCTCAGGTGTTCTGCACTTTCAAGTAGAGAGATTGTAGCCAGACCTCAAAATATGCCAAATCCCCCGTGATCTTATCTAATTACGTTCATGGACAATTGCATCTAATATGACAATGCAAGATGAGTCTATTTGAAAATCTGTCTGCAGTGGTAGGACTAGGCACCGTAAGAAGAAAGATCTAACAGGAAAAGAGTTTCAAATACTAATTAAGAAAACCTGTCTTTAAAATGGTGTTTTCCGGGAGGAATCCCAGCTCTTCATAGTATTCTTCTATTTTTCAGAAAACCCCAAAACCCAAGTTTTTTGTCAACAAGAACCCAACTGTTTTTAAATAAAAATTTAGTAACACTAAGCACATATGTGTGCTAAAAGCATGCATAGCAACATGCAAAAGCTGTTCTAGTCTGTCTCATGACTTTTCTTCCCTGGATAAATACCATTCCCACAACTTTAAAAAAAAAAAAAAAAAAAGAAAAGAAAAAGAGGAAAGAAAACCTGTAGACTCCCCAAACCATCTCTTCATAGCTACTCTAATTTCTGCTATCAAGACTCATTTTTAACCCTCAGCAAGCAGCCAAGCATGACAATTAGAAAGTAATGCATTAAGAAAGGCTCTTTTGAAAGTGTCCATCTCCAGGCAGTACTTCCCCATTTTAGAGAGATTATGGCAATTGTGATACAGACTATTGGCTGGCAGCAGAGGGTCAGGCAAGTGGGAGTATTCCTAATCCTTAGTCCTTTCTTTGGCCTGTGTGGAGCAGGGGGAAAGGTAGATTTTTTCCTTAGGATCCCATTGGCTAACAGTGAGGAAAGAACTGCCAAATCATGCATGTGTGGACTGGGAAACACAGTCTTGGTACACCTAAAGAGCTTTCAGGCTACTCTGCAAAGCTGACTCAGAATTTCATTTTGAGATGGAAGAGGTGATCCTGGTAAATTGCAGTGACTCTCTTTCAATGCTGGACTGGAGCCTTTCTGATAACTCCTCCCCTTTGAGAGCTGTGGCTCATGGCTGCATACTCTCCCTAGCTGCTTCTCCTAAAGCAACTGTATGTGTTGGGTTGTTGCAAGAAAACCCACACGGGTTTCCTGTTGCTCACAGTTCAAGATAAAATTTGCACACAGCATGAGCTCAGTTCTTTACAGCAGTTGATTTCTAGTATGACTGTAGTGAAGGATCTACAATTAACTCCATTTCAACCAGCTTATAACCTCTCAAAATAATTAAAGCCATTTGGCACAAAAAGCATCATCCCACCACCTAAAAAAGAAAGAGAAAAAAATTCATAAGAGCACAAGATGTGGGTATCTGTGGTGCCTAGAACAGCCTCACTAAAATGAACATGGCAATGCTTCAGATCAGAGCAAAGGCTGATAGTAGCAGCCAGAGAAAGAGAATGTCTTTGCAGCAGAGTAATCTTTCCACTGCAGTGGATTGCATCCCCTGCACTATCCTCTCATAATGGCTTCTCTTCAGTTTGTTCCCCCTGGAAACAAGAGGTGCCTGAGGCATAAGAGGGAGAAGCAATCAGTGTGTGCCAGCAGAGCAGTGCCCTGCCTGCCCTGGGTGTGGATGCACAGGGGCAGCCCCCAATCAAACTACCACAGAGGAGAGGCTCTGGCAGTGCAGAGACACTGTGGGCTGGGGACAAGTGGGACATGGCCTGCACAGGGACCTGCACACACATTTTGACCTGCATGGGGTCTGCACTGCAGCTCTGATGTTCACCTGTGTAAGCTCGTGCCCAGAGCTGACGTCAAGGAAGTTGCTCAGATACAAATTGCCTTGGAGATAAGAATCACCTTGTCTTCCCTCATATGAAGTCCCACTGGGGATGCTGCTACCGTGGCTTTGAGGTTTGTGTTTGTCAATGCTTCAGGCAGGCACTTCAGAGAAATGCAAGGAGACTGTACTACTACACAGAATTTCAGTATCTCCCCTCATCTGACAGACCAGGCACCCTTCAAAAATGGCAGGAAGGAGCTGGCACTGCTTCCAAAAAGTGCTGTTCTAAGGACCTGAAGGTCTGAGATGGCTGTTGCTTGATGAGGGTACAGCACCCCTGTCACCTTTCTCCAGCAGAAAGCAGGAAGTAAATCTGGGAGTGGATCACTTTAAATTTGTGTCAACACAAGCCTCTTTCCATGATGAGACAGGAAAAAAATACTAGTTTACAGAATCTGAGAGTTAAACATACCCTGAACTGCTGGTGTAAGGGAAGTGAGACTGAGCATCTGTGTGAAGCATTATCTACCTGTGCTACAAGGAGAACAGCACTTACTCAGCCATTTTTTCTAGCCTTGATCCCAGAACCCCCAAAACTGAGAGGAGAAATGTCACTTGAACCCATTACCAAATGAAGCCAGCACTGCTCAGAGAAACATGAAATGTTGAGCTCCGTGTTGATGAACAACCACATTCGCTTAGACACCACTATGCAGTAGTGGCATGTAATAGGTCTGCAGTGGTTTTAACCTCTGTGGCATAAAATCCTCAGGTTAAACCTAGAGTTTACTTTGTGCTCCTGCTGCTTAGTTTCTCCAACAGCATCCTTTGTGGGCTAGTGAAAGAATGCATGCACTTCAGTGTCTTTCTTTTAAATGTTTAAATCTTTGAAACAAAGTCCAGAAACTTTCTCAGCTGCCTCATAGCATAGAGGCTGTTAAATTCCACAGGTACTTTGCTCTATCCCTGTGAAATTCTCCAAGTTCTTCAAGTCTAGCTCCCTCTCTCCAGAAGTGTCCTAGTCCTGATCAGACTGAGCAACAGGACATGTTCCTGTTCCCTGAGCCCGTTTTAGTCAAAGTATTCCTCCTCTTTCCTCCCTTAAGAAAGTCATGTCAGCCAGGTTTACCTTGGAGATGTCTGATGCTTAGCAGCAGGATCCTTATGGATTTCAAATGCTTCATTAATATAAAATGCTTATACAGCAACTACTACTTCCTTCTGTTATCACTTCATGTGCTCTGCCTGTGCTCGGGGATAATTTCTGCCTGCTTTTCCTAGACATTTCCCTTTCTCCTCACTGTGACATATATTGAGGGATTTCTGATTTTATCAAGAATTTCTTCATTCTTGGTCAGAGTTCAGCTACATCTGCCCCAAGTGCCTGGACACCTGCAAGGTAAGCCCAGCCTTTCAATAAAGACTGCCAGAGGACTACAATGGATGTGCACAATCTGATGCACGTAAGTGGCAGAGTCACTGTGCTCTGCACCTGAGACATCCATGGCAGCCTTTTCTCATATGCAGTTTGCTCCTTAGCCTGAGGGAATTCCCACTCTCCAATTTTCAAACCCTGTGTTATTCAGGTTGGGACCTGCTGATAACACCTGCTGATAAATCAAGATCACTGCAGAAACTGAAATGCAGGGGATATGACACAGATAAATTGGAGGAACTGAACTCAGTCTGCCTCATAAAACACACAACCAGCCAAACGTTTAGTTATTTGAAATACGTGGTGGATGAGACTTCACCACATGCTAATTTGCTCTCGAGGCTTCATATTTGATGTGAGAGTAGCAGCTTCTTGGGCAACTCATGCAACCTGGTCCTTTTGACTCACTGTCCACCTCTCCTGTAGCAAGAACAGGTAATTCTTGCCACAGGACATGAATACTGTGCTAGTATGGCAGGTGACCTGCACTAAACCTGTCACCAAGGCACAGGGGCACTCCTACCATGTGAAAGATGTGTCACCAAGTAAGATGGAGGATACCTGCAGAAGGTCATGGGCCAGGTTCCTATTACATCCTGCTCTTGATCCAAGGCTGCAGACCACGGAGTGACCACAGAAAGCAGGCAGCAAGACTGACCACTCTTCACCTGACCCATGTTCTGCTTGTGATCACTTTTGTGATAAACCTAGCAAAAAAAAAAAAAAAAAACAAAAAAACTTCAGCTGCCAGCAAGACAAGCCAAAGAGGGAACTGGGCAGATCAAGCCTGATCCAAAGAGAGCTGGGTGTAAATTAGAAAAAAAAAATAAAAAAAGTAAACAAACAGTTCACCTCCAGATGTAGTAGTTTAGATGCTTGTTAAAAGTGGCATTGAAGTAAGGTTTTGGTTTCAGGTTTCACCTAATGTTATAGGAGAGAAAGCTACTGTGGAAAGCACCTATTCTGCTCCTCCTTGGTCCCTCCTGCCAGTTGTGGTGTGGGTTACAGACCTTGCAGGGTGAGTCAGTTCAGCTGTCAGAGTTGGAAAGGATCATCTGTGCAAAACAGGAGACAGGGAGACAGAAAACATTTTTAATTAACTCAACTGTTACATCCTATCATCCTCTATCCAGAAAATTGCGAGGTCCAGTTTTGAGCAGAGGGAAAGCCCAAGAAGGACCATTTGGAAGGTCTATTTAGTTGAAGTGTAATACAAAACCACATCCTTAGGGGCCCAGGTAAGGGAATGCAGCAGCTGAGTCTCAGGTACAGCAGTCTTTCTCCCAACTTCTTGTGGGAAAGTCACCCTTGCCAACAGGGCAGGCGCATTTTAAATGTCCACAGCTGTTTGCACAGTAATCTTCTATTGTAATCTTCAGTTTGTCATGTGAGCTCCTTTTAAGATGTCACAGTTCAGCTGATGTGTCAGGCCGCTCAAGTCCCTGCAGCAGGAGACATTTTCAGTAGGTGGAGGGTGGGTGTTCAGAGAAACAGTGTTTGATGTGCACTTCCACGTGCAGATCACTACGTGATGCTCTGCAGAGGAGAGAGATCAGCTTGAGTTTTTAAAAATAAACACAAAGGTACATGCCTGATACATCTCTTACAGGGTAGAGGCCAAACCCAACACTGGGTTTCACAAGAGATGGGTTCTCTATCCCCCAGTAGTGCTGCAAAGAGGTGCAGGAAACACAGGCCTAAATCCTAGGACAGCAGTTTAAGTGGACAATACAGAAAAATACTATATCCAGAAGAAAATCTGGGGCAAAATAAAGGTTCTATAAGCCTTCTTGGAGGCTTCCTGCTAAATGCAACAAAATAACAGAGATCATGAAGAAAGCTGTCAATACATCCTGTTTCCTGGTTAACCCATTCTATTCTCTGCACACAAGTGCAAGTGCAGCTTCTTTTGTCCTCCAAATGCCACCTTAGTAGCTGGAATTTATTTTTTTGTTGTTTACCACAACAAAATTTTCTTTGTAATGAATTAATGTAAACTGGCTTTTTAGCACTGATAGGCACACTTTGTGTAAGTGTGTTTTGTTTACACGTATTTCAAACTTAACTGTGCCTGCCATGAGCTCTGACACAAATAGATTTCCCAAATGTTAAGGGTAATCCAAAGTCACTAATCACTGGCAAATCCTGGCTCTAAAGGTACCTGATTTAAAGCCCTTTAAGGTCAATAGAAAGAATTCCAGTGTCCTTCAATTACACCCATAAAACACACATTCATGTCTGTACAAGTTACACAAGCACAGGGATGACAGAACAGGGTGCAGAAGGATGCCAGACTTCTCCCGTAAAATGTTGTTGAAATATTTCTGCTCTTGCTTTCAAATCACAAGTTCATCAGGCCCTCTAGGTTTGTATGTTTCTGCATTCATCTTTACTCTCAGTGATGGAGACCTGCTACTTGTTCTGTACAGCTTTCCCCCATACACAGTGCTCCATGTGTTTTAGAGAGCTGTACAAATATAGGTGATGAAAGGTCCAGCTGCACAAGATTGCTTGAATTCTAAGGAAAAATGTGGGAAAGCAGGAACAAAATAACAAAATTGGCTTAAACCAGAATTTTCCATCTGATACGAAAATTCACTTTGTCTCTACAACCAAGCAGAAACCAGATCTCTGCCTGGTAGTGTTCCCCTAAGCAAGTGCCTCATCCCTTGCCCTGAGGGAATGGTTTCCCTGGTTCTGAAAGACCTAATTCTGCTGAGGTGAATCTCTGGTATCAGGAAAGTGGAGGAACAAACTCTCAAGTGAGAAAATATTGCTAAGACCTGATTCAAAATGCGTGCAAGAACACGAAGGCAATTGACATATGTTGACAAGTTCATTCATATTGCATCAACACAGTCAAGCTTTACACATCCTCTCTGAATTCTCTTTTCCAGTGATACTTCTTCACCAGTACCACTGAACCCTTCTTTTCTTTTCCTCAGATGGCACTTTTTCATTTGTATAATTATCAGGAAGCTGGGTCCCAAGAGAAAAATGGAAAAATATAACCCAGATAACCAGGCAGAGTGAGTGAACATGTCCCATGTGTCACCCACGCTCCTCCATACATCAGAATCAGTAAGGGAATCTATGCATCAGCCAGTTCACAAGCAGCAATACACATCTTCCTTCTTCAGCTACCAGATTTCAGCTCAAAGAGAGCAAAAACCAAACTTCTGAATGTGAAGCTAACAGAGCTCAGCTGCCATTTTTTAAGACACTCTAAAGTTAACCCCCAACCCTTTTATTCTAACTGCAAATAAACTCTACAAGCAATTATTATGCAATTTAGAAAGGAACTCCCCATATTTGGCATAACACTTGGTTCATTCCAGAAACCTTAAATCATATTGACTAACACCAGACATAGTTTTCTTGTGAGTATTAACTCTTTTTTCTCCATATTTGCTGATTCCCATGCTTGAAAAGAGAAAGGGAGAGCCAGCTGGGAATTTCAGATTTTTGTCTGATTCATTCCTCCACATAACTCCTCATCTTCCTAAACATACATCTTTCATCCTAGAAGTGAAAAGCAATGTGTGTATTCCTGCTTTATGGAAATTGTATTAGTTGCACTAATATAAGTCTCAGCTATGAAAATGGGCAAGGGAGCTGGCAAGTAAGTGCCTGCATATAAATTGTTAAAGCCAATTGATAGAAAAACTCTAATCATGGCTCTGGTTTTGCTGTTTCTCTTTATCAGCATTCTTAAGCCTTTGTCCTGCAAGGCATTTGTCAGTATTTACACAGACAGATAGATCTATGTTTTAATGTAAATTATTCTAAAGAAGGAAAGGAGCTGCCAGAAAGAAAGAAAGACAAACAAATGATCGTTCACTTCCGATATCTACTAAGCAAACAAAGACAGGAATAAATCCTTTCTTGCTCATTTTCTTCTTTTTAGATATAGAACTTCAAAGAATCACTCAATTTGCAGAGATAAGTCTGTCTTTAAAAGCAAGTAAGAGCCTGTAACCAAGAATATGTAAGTTGATTAGTCAGGTTGCTACTAAGCTTGGGGAATGAATTACCTCTGTTGCCAAATATAGGCAGACTTTTTCCTCAGTATGATTTAACTGGTGGGAAACATTATATTAAACACACACTTGCTGTTTCAAGGGGAGCTTGAAATTTGTAATATGCCCCGAGTATGGTCACAGGAGTAAAGAGAAATCTTGAAGACAGCATGTTACTGCCTATTAGCAGGCTTGAAGGTTTGTTATGATACTGAATTCTTGTTGCTGCTTTCTAAAAAGATCTGCTGGAAAAGGCAACCCTCATCTTTCCAATGGGAAAGATGGGATATGGGCCAAGAAGTTGTAGGATTTAGGCAGTGCTTGCCTTCAGGTGCTTCCTGATGCCCACCTGAGGAGCACACCACTGTAACAGGCTGTGCAGTTTGGGGTATTTTTCTGCATCCAGACAGTGGGTTTGGATCGTCCACTCTACTCCTCTGGTCCCACACAAGCCATTTGCCCCTCAGCAATGGAACATATCTGCTAGGAGACAGCAGATCTGCATCTGACATTTTCAGGGAAGCAGCTGCTGCAAGCCTTTCCCCTTTCCTCTTTTCCCATTTCTATGTCCTGATTCCCAGACCTTTCAAGAAGATCACCTCCATTTCCCATAACATGCATTTGTTTTCAGCCAGCAAGTAATGACGAGGAAAACCAATGAGCAACAGACATAGTTTCATATTGTTTTAGCTCCCTCAATGCTTTATTTCTTTGCATCCCAAACAGGAAGCCTGCTTTTCTCCAGTCCCCATTTCCTTTCCAAAATGGCTCTTACAGTTCCTCCTCACCTGCTCAAGCACCTATTCTCCCTCCACACCGAGGACAGCATCAAGCCTGCCAGCCCTGTAGCTGTTCTCTCTTGCCAACTCATTCCAAAAAAGCCCATCCCAGCAGCCTGGGGCCAAGGTCTCATTTCTGCTTCCAGCTAGGTTTCCTATCATTCCTGCATGCCCCAACCTGCTCTATGTTCCCCTTTTGCTATGGCAGGGTGTCTGCCCAGCAAGATCACCACCTATTTATAGCCATTTGCTCCCTCTGTTTGCGGTTCACTAGATGTCAGCTGGCTGTATTGCTGATGTTTCTCCTAACATGCTGTATGCAGACACAGGGGCTAGAAATAAACATCCACAGACACACCAGATGCATGAACAGAGGACTGCTGCAGCCAGCTCCTTCCTTCACCAACAGAGATGGAGAAGGGCCTGGAGCAGAAGTCTTATGAGCACCTTTTGATAGACACCACCCTTTTGGGGGTGTTTAGCCTGTAGAAGAGGAAGCTGAGGTCCCTGAGGGAGGACTTTATTGCTCTCTACAATTACCTGAACAGAGCCTGTAGCAAGGTGGGGGTTGGTCTTGTTGGTCATCCAGGTAACAAGGGATGGGACAAGCAGAAATGGCCTCACATTGCAACAGGGAAGGTATAGATTAGATTTAAGAAAAATGTCTTCTCTGAATAGTGTCAGGCATTGGAAGAGGCTCTACAGGGAAGTGGTGGAATCACCTTCCCCATAAGTGTTCAAAAACTTTGTGGGTGGGGCACTTGGGGACATGGTTTAGTGCAGGACTTTGCAGTGCTGCATTAACATTTTGTAGATGTCTTTTCTAACCTTACTGAACCTATGATTCCATGATTCCTGAACCTGAGGAGGAATGGTGGTGGGAGGTGCAGGGTTGGATTTTGGGGTTTCTAGACCCAAGGGTGTTGAGTCTTCAGACTGCCCTCCTTTCCAGAAAGAGAGCATGAATGACATTGAAATGCCTCAGCTCCACCAAGCCTTGCTGTGGAGAGCAGTGCTGCTCCTGGAGGAAGGCCTCTGTGCTTCCATGCACAAGCAAGCACTAGGTCAGCAGCTGGCAGTGGGGGATGAGGTGAGAGAACATATAACAGGAAAGCAAGTTTAAAAACAAAAGGAAGGGGAAGTGCTGGAGCAAAACGTCCAATTTCCAGGAGCTTAACTGTTTAGTCCCTGTTTAGTCCCTGCAGTTTCAAAAGAGCGACAGTGAGCAATGGCACGACAGGAGCAAACATGGGTATTTAATATGTGTAGTTGTTTGCACAGCAGGGACAGGCCCTGTTCCTCTATGTACTGAGCAAACCCAGTGGGGCACACTGCCTGCTCCAGGGGGTTATGTGATGGCTGTGTAAGGAGGTGAAGAGAAAAACACACATGCACAAGGGCAGGTCAGTGACAATGGCATTACCTGTGCTTCGAACAGTGGGAAGGATGGCAGCCTTGGGCGTGGTGGTGTGCTCTGCCACAAGGCCAGCAGCACAATGAAATAATCTCGAGTCCTTCACAAACTGTGGTAGCTGTGATCCCTATCACCATAACGCTGCTCTACCCAGCAAACCAGCCAGAGCAGGACAGACTGTCTCTTTCCTCTCTCTAGCAATGACAAGTGAACCTTCCCGGCTGAGCGAGGGCTTTCCCACCGGGAAGCCTATGCAGTAACATGTGGCTATGTGAGACTTCCTTTTACAAGACAGATGGAGCCTTCAGTTCTCATGTATTTTTTAATATCTCATCATTGTTTATGTGAGTAACTAAGTGATTCTTTAAATTGAGGTTCTTTTATTTCAGGGACAGACACTGCCAGAAGATGTATTTGATATTTCATGGGAAATAACATGATCTTGAAATGGGAACAGCTCAATCACTCTTGTGTTTTACTAAGGGCATATTTAGCTGTCTCCAACTAATACCTCTCCTATTTTTTAAGGTAGGGGTTATTCTGATGAAGGAAATAGATTTTTTAATAGTGAAGGAGATCACCCACTGGAACAAATGGAGAGTGGTGGATTCTCTCTCTGATCTTCAAACTACAAAAGATACACTCTGGCCAAAAGTACTCTGAGGCTCAAAGCAATGGAAACTGGAACATTATGTGGCCTATTAAATGTGGGAAGGCAGAGAAGATCAAGCTTCTGTGACTTTCTCCCCTGTAGCTCCTCCATATGTTCTGTATACATGTATCTTTGTCTTGGTGTAGGTAGAATCACAGAATCATAGATTGGTTTGTGTTGGAAGGAACCTTATAAACCATCTAGTTCCAATGCCCCTGCCATGGGCAGGGACACCTTCTGCTAGACCAGATTTCTCAGAGCTCCCTCCATCCTGCCTGACCTTAAACACTTTCCGGGATGGGGTATCCACAACTTCTCTGGACAACCTTTACTTCTAGTCATCCTCCCCTCCCTAATCTTCAAGAGTTTAGATTTAGAAGGTATCTGGAGATAGAAAATCAAAAGATGTGATATACAGTGCTTGCTGAAGATATATTTATAAAATGCATCCACACAGAGAATGCCATAAGAAGAGCTATTTACTGACAGGTGTCTAGGAAAGATTACCCAATAAATAACATTACCTGTAATACAATTCTGTAATTATGCCATCCTTTACACAGACATGAAGTGACAATTTACAAAGTATCAGTTACTGTGAATGTATCTACTCAGGGCTTGGGAAGAGCTAAACTGGATGATAGTCACTCAGGGGAAAAAATATGGGTGGCAAACTTGAGTACCATTGTGTCTGGGCAGGCAGTAATATTTCCTAATGCACTCAGTTATCTGACATTTTCAGTATTTCAGAAATTTTACACATCTGAACTGCTTCATCTTATCAATGAAAGTATTATCTTAAGAAGCATTCACATAAGATAAAGCAAGATAAAATTAATCTAAAATCAGTTTGATAAATGACTGAAAATCTACAAGTATTTTGCAAAATATTTGATTGCCATCAAGGATATATTTATGCTTTTCTTAAAATGTAGCTTGGCTTTGCTTGGTCATGCATATGAAGAGTCGAGTTATAATATTTATAAGGCATTGTTATAAATAAGCCTCTATTTTCTCAACAATAAACTTGTCTTTATGCTTCCTGCATGACTTACACATTCTAGAATCACCTGTTGTGCCACAGATAGTCAGTGGGAAGCTTTATTTAATTTTTTTCAGTTTTCTGTTTTGTTTTTAGAAAAGTTCATCTTAATTCAGAAGATTTTGCTCAGGAGGTCTAATTTCAAGTCTCAGCAATTTTAACTTTTCATATAATTTAGATACACAAGAACAAGTACTTTGATTTCGCTTTGGGATAGAGCTCCTTAAGGCCGACAGTTGCCAAATAACGCCTATGAGAAGGTCTTATCATTAGGGAAACAAAGCATGGTCAAACTGTTTTCCATGGGAAAATAAGAGCATCAGGTTCCAAAACCCCAGAATCACAAGGCAATGGACCCCAACAGAGAAATCCAGTTCAACCCTCAGGTGACCCGAAATGTCAGGAGCTCATGTCAATTAAACAGAACAAAATTAAATACATGGATATTTTGAAATCAAAATGTTTCAAAATATTTTCCTTCATGTTTATGTTTTTCTGAGACAGAAAATAGCAAATTCAATACTTGTATTAATGACAGAAAGAATTTTAGAATAAAAGTCCTATTGCTCTCAAAGCTTTTAGTTGATCAGAGGGGCATTAGGTGGCAAATATCTTTTGGATGTCATCCTTAGTTCTTCAAGGATCCTTCTGATGCAGTTTGAAAATTAAAAAGACAGGATAGATAGGATAGGCAGGGATAGATTTAAGAGATAACACTGCCGAGCAAATAAGGCCCCAAACTGTCAAACGTGGCAGACAGAAAGAATGTGCTAGAAAAACAAATTATAGTAATGAACACCCTTCTACAAACTGCTGTGAAAGAGATAGAACCCATCCTAATCCCTCAACACTAAGGAAAACAAATGGTTTGTATTTACATTTGATTACATGGAAAACTGAACTTATTTAAATAATAATAATCTGGTCAAATTTCTAAATAGAAAAGATGGAAAAGATACAAAATTCCTAGTGCACGTCTGCCCAGCACTTGCAGGCAGTCATGAGCTGGTTCTGCTCAGCACAGCTTGTCGAGCCTGAATTAACACACCCTGCAGGGAGTCGGTGTCTGTGTCGCCAGGTGCTGAGCATCTCCCTCAGCTGCTCACCTGGCTTTAGCTCACTCTGTGTGAGCACAGACCTACCCTTAAATTGTCCAGAAAAGCCTCAGGTGCTCTCCGTGCCTGTTAAGTGCTCAGGCTCCTGTTGTCATTCAGACAGTAGAGTCCAAGGGGTGAGAGACACACCTGTGCCCTGAATCCCTCTTTAGGCTCCACTGGCTGAGCTGATCAGGGCTCAGGTCTGCTGCTTGAATTTAAGTATTCAGTGTGATTAGACAGTCAAGGGTAATCAAGGGTGGTTTTGGCCCTGCCAGACACTGATATGAAGGCAAATAATCAGGGCACAGCTCTTCACTGCCTGCAGCAGGAGCTGGTACACCAGATTCACAGCACCTACATTACAGCCAAGTGAATGCAGGTGTCTGAACCTGGTTCTGATGCTGCCAGCCTAGGAAAAAAATCTGGAGCTATTCATGCGAGTAACATGTTCTAGATGTGTTCATGTGAATAAAAATTGCCCAAATCAAGTGAATACAGCAGCAGTGGGAGCTTCAATAGAACTACTGTGGGGTTGCACCCACGTGCATGTTATCAGGATCCTATTTAAGAAGTAAATTAGATTTAATAACACCTTTCTGGGAATCAAGTAGTATTAAACTAATGACAGGAAAATCTGAGCTGAATCACCAAGAGTCATTTTTTTTATTCCTTCTCTACCTGTCGCCACTGAAGGCCCAAGTTCTTTCTCACTTGTCCCTGTTGAGGCATAGTCCCACTGAAGTGAAAGGAGATATTAATGTGATTGATGGTGGCCAAAGTCTGACAGCAGAAAATCCTGAGGCAGAACTGTCTCAGTCAAAATGCCACTTTTGCCAAGGAGTGAGTGGAATATCAGGGTTTTCTTTCTGGGCTTGTGGATATCAGGGTTTTCTTGTTGGGCTTGTGGTTTTCTGATTACAAAGTAAAAATTTCATTAACTCTAAAATCTGTCTGGTTTTAGGACTAGATCAAAGACTTAAGCACCCAAATTAAGGACTGCAACAGCTAATCATGAAGAAACATAAATAGATTTAAGACATGAAGGCAAAAGTATCAAATGGTTCCAAAACAAAGGAAATCCCTTCATATCCATTGTTTGCTTTTGAGGCAAAACTGCTGCTTTTCTTTAGTTATTACTGAGACACTGGGGCACCAGTCAGAAAAGACATGCACTCAATACTTCAAGCAAATTTTGTGGGTCCTCCCTGCACAGTTTCGCAACTGTCCCTTCTCATACAGCTTATTTTTTAATTCTTCCCTAGTCCTTTTTCCTTTTTAGCCTCTTCAGTGTGGCATGAGTTTGTGCATGACTCACTTCATTTGATCAAGGTCACATTACTGTAGGGAACAAAGGTAAAGAGGGGAGACAGAGGTCAGTAAGCAGAAGAAGGCGTAGGCAGACTAGCTCAAAATGCGTTTGCATCTCGGGGTTAATACTCCTCGAAAAACCAACATGAAATTAAAGAGTTTCCCCTTCCTCTTCTCTATTGCTTTCCCAGCCATGACCTTACAAATAACATGGTGTTAATCTCAACTCAAATCTTCTCAAAGTTTTGCATTTAGGCTATGTCTTGGATGATGCTTAGACTCCCATCCTAAAATTGTATTATGAACCACTTAGGAGAACTGATTCAGCCTAAATCGAGAGGAGAGGAGAGGAGAGGAGAGGAGAGGAACCACATTTTTGGTGAACCAGCTCCCTTGAGCTTGCATTTAGTCAAGGACCAAAGAGACAGTACAAGGCTTTGGGTGTACAGCCAAGTATGGGAAGAGAGGTGCAGAAGTCCTACATCAGGTTGCTGCCACCTGAGATGAATGGGACAAATTGCTCATGGAAATGCCTTTACCTCTTCAATCTGTCAAACATCTTGAATTAGGTTAAGTGCATCCCTCCCCTCGATGCTGCCTGTGTTATTGTGGTTCCTGCTGAGGTCTGGGTCCAGACTCCTTACAGACACACCAGTGGGAGCAAAGGGAGCTCTTGTGTCCTACTGGGACTTTTTCTCTCTTCCCTGTTCCAGTTAAAAATCCTGTGCACAAACTAATCACGGAGTAACACCTGGCCCACTGCATAGTTAATTAACTTAGAAAGTATTGGGACTATTTACAGTTCTCGAGAGACTCAGATCCTTCTTGGCAGAGAATTGTACAGCAGGGAAATACTTTCTGCTCTACCTTATTTGCAAGCATTGGCACAAGGGTTTTTCTGCCAGCAGAAACCAGCCCATGTTCAAACACTCTGAGCAGTTCTACTAGTAGAGCTCCAGCTAATTACTACGAGGCCCCAGTTCGTGTTCCTTAAATTAAAAAAAAAAAAAAAGAAAAATCAATGCTCTGGGCTATATAAAGATCTGCAATTGAAGTCACAGCTCACCTGGTGGCAGGGATGCCTAATATCCACAGAATCCTATAAAACCATAAGGATGTCTACTGTCCCTGATTTTACACCTTCTTCTGGTGCACTGAACAATTCCTGGCTTGGTTTGTCTCTCAACTGGATTGCTCTGTGCTGGCTTGGGCACACTTTTAAAAATGCAACCCTTTTGACTTCCAACAAAACCAATTTAGTTGCAATGGTCTTCTGTTGGAACAAGGTTTGGGCAGGTCTAAATATCTCATACCTGTTTGGCTGTCAGGTATTGTGTGAGACCTGGTTTAAATCACCAGGAATCCTTCCTGTTATAGTTTCATGTTTAGCTTTGGACAAAGGAATTAGGTTCCTTTAACATACAGTCACTTCCCACTGTGTTCTTGCAGCACAGATGTTTTGTCCAGCTGCATGCTCATATGGCTGCTGGCATTGATTATTTGGAATGAGTTTTGTTCTAGTATAATAATTATATAGTAAAGTATAATTACCTTTCCTTATTCATTTTATAGAATTCTCCACTTTTGAAGGCTTTTCCCATCAGTCAAGAGAAATGCAGGTGCTTAAAGAAAAGCTTGTTTCTGCTCTGCCACCAGGATGAGATGAGGGTATATAGATTTCATCCTTTAGTCTTCCAGGATTGTCTGAACTCCTCATTATGTCCAGCACCTATTTCTACTGCAAAAACTGTTGAGAGGATTTACTATTTTAGGTTATATACTCTGCCACTTTGCTTTTATTTTTTTTGTTCACTGGAATAACATTAATAGCAGTAAACAAAAATCAGTAGAGGACTGTGTTCTTGCATTGGACCCAGGGAAGGATGAGAAGGATGTCACTCACCTGGACAGCTGGGATAGCATCAGCCCATAGCACAGGAGGTTACAATCATTGAGGGGTAAAAAATACACTTCTTATGGCATCCTTTGCCTCCTAACCTTGCTAGGTAGAGTCACTGCATCCAAGTGATCTGTGAAAGAGGCATGTGTGGAGGGGCAGCTAAATCCCAAATAGATTGCCTATTGCAATGGCATTTTCTATGGACGCTTCAAAGGGGCTGTATTAACTAGGACAAGGAAGGAGAGAGGAAGCAGTGTTTGGTTAATGGTTGAACTTGATAATCTTTGAGGTCTTTTCCAACCTGATTGCGTGATTCTAAATGCTTTGTGGCCTCCTGACACCTTAGCAGAATTGCAGGGCCAGAATCTCCTTGAATATCCAGGGCAAATATTGCTTCCTCTGGCTAAGCAGAGGAAGGCACTGTGGAGTGCTTTGTTATACAAGATGGAAAAGAAGTCAGCAGCAGTGGCTGCTGAAATAATTTGAATCAATCTTAGAACGAGATGATGGAGGAGAAGATATCCCCAAATGTTTATATGACAAGTGACATTTTACCAGGGACATTTCTACAGTTTGGCTCCCTCCACTCCTGCATTGCTCCCCAGTATTCACTACATCCAGCTGCTGTCTGTAGCATTTTGTTATGGGAGTAAGTTGACTGCTGCCCAACTGATGGCTGCTCCCTCTGCAAGCTGCTGAAAGGGGTGTCAGATGGGGTAACAGCTCCTCCAGCACCAGGATGGCAGGGGTGGTGTGACAAGGCAAGTCCTAAATCTTCTTCCTTTTACAACCAGACATTGCTGAGGGAAATGCCAGAGCAAAGTCTGTTTTGCTCTGTATTCACAAATATGTTTTGTCATAAAAAGGCTCAAGGTTTTGGGGTCCTGGTCTTTGGCCATGTGACATCCCACAGCTAGTGTGTACTTTGCCAGTACAATGTTTTCTTCATCTATTTAAAAGGCAGGAGTCAGAAGCTTTTTAAACTTATTTTGTTTACAATGAAAATCCACTTGCTCTTAGTTTTTTCTTTTCCTTCTGTTGAAAAACCCTTACAGCTATAATGGGCATTCTGTTTAGTATGAGTCGCTCTATAAATAAATGTGCAATTAATGATGTTCGTTTCAGTGCCTTTCGCTATGCAGATAAAGTATATATTATTGAAAAAGCAAGTCAGCTTTCATTATGGTGACATGAATAAAAACACAAGGGAACACATTGCTCTACCAAACCCCAGAACCTAGGCAGCCACTTCTGTGGAAGGTTTTTGTTTCAGATTTTAGAGGACTAAATATTTCAACTAAACCTCCGGCTGGATTTTGTATATTTACATAAATTCTTTTTTTTTCCTTTGCAGCCTGACCCTGTTTCCTGAGGCTTGAGTGAGGGACTTGGTTTTTGTAGCTTTTGAAAGGCTTGTGTTCGCAGTCCTGCTTTCTTAAGTGTAAATCAGAGACTCTTAAAGTCAGTTTACATGACTTCCACTTGACAGAAGATTGCTGCTTAAAGACCCTTTCCTCCATCGTTAGTAATAAGTATTCTTTAAATTACACATTTTTCATTAACAAATCACTTGCATAATACTAATGCTCCCCACTCAGATTCCTATATATCATGTGGCTTTGAGACTGCAGCATGCTGAGGTCTTCTGGCTCTATTATTTATGTCTCTCACACATGAATAATAACTCTGCTGACATAAATTCATCTAATAGAGGCAACTTTATGCTCAATAAATATTGTGAATGCTTGCTGAGTATCACACAGTAAGAACCTCCTTGTGTACTTCCCACTGAAGGAGAGGAACTCTCTTCTGCATGGAAATCACTTTAAGCCTGGCTCGGGTTTCAACCTGTCACTATGTGCACTCAAGTGAGTGCAAGCCCTGTCCTGACACAAATTGGAAATGAAAGATGTTGACAAAAATTTCAGCTATGTGAGTAATGATTTATGACTGGTTTTGCCCAGGCACCTCAACAATGTTTGTGAATAAAGCATTGGGGTTTATGGTAGCAAATAATTCATTAGAAAGACAATTTCAAGTTGATTAGAGATTCCTGAGAAAGAAAAAGGAAAGGCCAGAATATTTTATGAATCAACATGCACTTCACTTCCCCTTCTTTAAATATCTGTGTAAATAACATGTCAAATTTAGGTCACATCTTTAACCATAGGCACCTGCTGGTGGCATGTTGCCAATCCACAGCGTTGTTTTCAGTGTAAGAGTTTATACTGTGACCACATATGAGAGTCCCATTTTTGCACTGGAACCCAATATGATGTCTGAATATGAAACACAATCATCATGTAAGCTTCATGAATTTTGCCTGTTCTGGACTGTCTTAAATAGGGAATCTTTAGTAAATGAAAATATGAGAGAGAAAAGAAGGCCTGTTATAGGCAGATGCTACATGATACCGAAAAGGTCTTGTAAGTATTCCTAAAATATCACTCTGAGTCTGAAAAGAAAAACAAAATTTCCCTTGCCTTCAGAAAATGAAATTAAAATATTTTAAATTATTAATGCATATATCCATGTGCACTCTTGAAAATATGTTTTTTTCCCAGACTAAGAGCCAAGTGTGTGCTCTTAAATCTTAGCATTTCTGTAGCTAGCATCTGCAATGCCAAACACCAAAAGCCCCACCCTGCAGGAAAATTGTCCCCCCAGATGCCCTTTCATTCCAGACATACCCATTCAGATGCTGCTTTCACAGCCTTTTAATCAAATCAGCCCTTACAATCTTCCTTTCACATCACCATCCCGTCTGTCGCACACAAGCAAGCCAATTTTACACTGCAATTGTCCTCTCATTTCTGAGCATCACATCAGCCCCGTTTTCACTCTAAAAAGCTAAATCCCTTTTTCAGACTGCCATGAAGCTGAGAGAACTTTATATAACCTGCATGTTGAGGAGGGAAAAGAAGAGGCAATTACAGCAAAGCACAGAAGCTCTTAGAAGGAAGAATTTCTTCTGCTTTGCCCTCTGTTTCCACTTTTTTTCAGACCCATTTTGTAAGTGCAAAAAGGCCCTTAAGAACAGTGGCAGTTGTAAGGAAACTAAATATTCTGCAGTTCACCTTTAGGAGATGTAGACCAGAATTTGAAAGGAGACCTAAGACTTTTGGTACTTGGAGCCATTTTTGCTCACTTTGAGCCCTATTTACAAGAACAGGGCTCAGAAGACTTCCATGTTTTTCCATTCCACTACTAAAATCAGTGAGGATCTCTTTACAGCCTTGTGACATTTTTCTTTTGGTGAATGGGGTGCAAACTGGTACGGTGATCCTTGTTTCCAGCTTTGCCACTTTGTCCTTTGTGAAACAACCCTGAACGGTTTGTTTGTATAATGTGAGCATAAAATACAGCATGGTGCTACTGCAGGTTTGCACACTAGTGGCCAGTGACTTAATCAGAAACTGGAAACACTAATACTATGATATATTCCTGCCAAGATGCAGTCTGAAAAACACAGATAAGAAAAATCATATGTGGTGGATATGCAAAGAATATTTTTAGCAATAATAAGCACATAAAAGCTCTCCAACTGGTGCTCTAACAAGGGAAGAGTTGATGAGAAGTGCTAATAGCACTGAAAGAGTGAAATCAATGAGAGTCTCGACTGCAAAATAAATTACAAGAGCAGAGTGTCTGTTTTAAGCAGTTTCCAGATCATCTGGGAGTTTGAAAACCTCGACATAAATGGCTTTACTGACATTGGCAGTGTATCGTTTGCTTAACAACACCAACTCTACTCCTTGTATTTTAGCAAGTGCAGTTCATGTCATAAAAGAGTGATGCAAATTTGTACCCTGACCACATCTGAGAGTCCCATTTTTGCATTTTGGCTACTTGGAATCTGCATGGTCATGCTGGCAACAGCCATGTACTGGCTTTAGACAGCTGGTGTGTGAGATCAGCTGTAGGGTGCAATGGGGCTGCACAACCACAGGGAATTGGAGCAGGCATGAGAAGGACACAGCTCTTCCCTCCTGTCTCAGGATGCTCCCTGATGAGCCATGTCCCGTGGCTGCCCACTAGCCTCAACAGGGCTGTGCTCAGTGGTAAATAAGTGTGAATCTTATACTTCAAACCTATTGCAAAACATTTGAGTGAACTGTACCATTTTCTCAAAAAGTTACTGAAGCATACCTCTTGGTGTATGAGCAGCTGAAACTATCTGCCCATGCGTGGGATCCCAGGCTCTGCATCTTCTCAATGCTTTTCCAGTGACCACAGCCTGGCTTAACCACTTGACTACTGTAGGTAATACAGCTACATCATGTTCAACCAAATCAGCTGTCACATCAGCTCTCCATTTTCATACAAACAGCCAACAATAGTTATTTCCACTTGCAGCGCTCACCAGCTAAATCAAATTTTCCACGTATATTATAACAGCAAGGTCATTCTGTTGACAGTAGCTGAAGGAAGAAGCAAATCCTAAATGCTAAAGAAACATTTTCCTTCACACAAAAGGGATCCTTTTGTTTATGCAGTTCACATTTAAGGCATTTCTAACATATTATCAAATCTGTGATTCCTCTTCTGGTGTGAATGACCTACCTCATGTTGTAAGCTGCCTCTTTCACTGCATTCCACATGAGACAACATTAATTTAAAATTTCACCTTTCTGTAACTGCACTCAATCATTTCTACACATCTGTATAATTTTTACTTATTCAGGGTGTATGACTGGAAAGTCAGATGATTTCTTACTAGAGAAATATTAATGCTCTGTTATAACAATGCTGATTGCACTACTGATACGGGAGCTGTGCACAAAGCAAGCATTGTCTGTTTTTTGTCAAAATAAGCATGGTAAACAATAGACCATTTTCAGTTTAAGCAGAGATATACTAGTACTCATGTCAATGTTCTGCCTGGCCACTGCTTAACTTAATCATAAGCATGCTGCTCAATTAGGTGGATGTCTCTTAATGTCTTCTGGCAAAAATGTTCCGCTTGGTATAAATAATTAAATGCCCAAACAAGGGTTTCAGTCTACCTATTCTGTCTCCCGAGTGAGTGCCTTCCCAAACTAATCTCACTATTTTTCTTGTGCAGTGCAATAGAACTTAATTATTTATGCCTAGCGGAACTGTTTAGCCAGAGGAGATGGGGATAGCGTGCCTGTCTACGCCCCCTCTGCAGCTTGGGAGTTCCCATGGGCCCTTTGGGACATGAAGTCTATACATTCCCATTCCTGCTTCTGCGTGGGGAAGGGATGGGAAGAGTGTTCACACAGCATGTGTGGGCTTCCCCACTGCTGCTGGGTTTAAGGTGGCATCGCATTCCTTTTATTCTACCATAAGTTTCTGCACTGGGTCCCAGAGGCAAAGCAGCCAAGGTTTATGACTCCCACTTGTGCTCCAGAGGAGGCTTTTGGCAAGGATGGGTATATACATGTGTGGAGGCAGCAGCATAGGTACCTTTGTGGTTTCATGAATGGAAGCACAGACCCTGAGAGAACTGACTTGCTTCCTTGTTATCTGCAGCCAAGCAGTGACAAGTAAGACATCCATCAGACATGTGAATCATCCTGGGGATCTGGCCCCTGGCTCTCAACACTGCTCAAGTGCTGACTCCAGGGTGTGTTTTCAGCACCGTCCCTATACCACGAGTAGCTACCACAGCTCATTTGGGATGTTGAATGAATTGCATTTTGCTTGATAGGTGAAGAAAGAGGAATGGGCCCCCTTCTCAAGTATCACTAATCTCACTTACCTAACCTGTCATAAACAAATATTATCAATAACATTGTACTACATCAGTCTTGGTGCAGTAGAACAAAAGTGAATAAAGCAAAACCAGAGGACAGCAGCTGGCCATGTAGCAATGTGCAGCAGCAGCATCTTCTGTTTCCATTTAGGTTATATGAAAAATGATTTTTTAATTTTCTTTGTTCTCTTACTAGAGGAAGAGATCAAAAGACAGTAGATGAAATTACCTCAGTCCTTCAGTAAACTGGCGTCTTTTTTAACATCAACATTTTTGTGACAGTTTACAAAAATCTCAGTATAGGGCATTTTGGCACTTTGGTGTCAAAAGATACAGAAAAAAATGGGGGATTTTTTTGGTTTTGATAGGATTTTTTTGTTGTTTTTTTAATTAATTTTTTGTGGGGTTCTTTTTCTGTTTTCCTTTTCTCTATATTTCCTTCTCCTTTGCCTGCCTGGTTCCTGCTACCTCACCACCACTTCAGGTCCCTTGAATGTATCTAATGAAAATGTTACCAATACATAATGTCTCAACATGCCCTCTCGTAAAAATACCAAACCTATCAAGTAGAAATCTATAGGGCCAGATTGCAATCCGTCCTGCAAGCTCATTATGCTGTGAAGGAGGGAGGGAGAGATGGGGGGAGCTCTCTCAGGGGATTCCTCCTTCCCTTATCTTCCTGCAAAGGGCAAACGAGGAGTGTCTGGTCCGTGTGGACCTGGCGCAGCCGCATGGTTGCAGCCCAACATCAGCAGGTGGCTGGCATGACTCCCTGCCTCATGAGCATGATAAGGGATGGGGGAGCCATCATGCCATTGAGCTTTACAGGCTCTTTTCCATAAACACTCCTCAAAGATCTGCCAAATCCGGGCAGGACCTTTTGGTGCTTGGCCAGAGGCTGAGCCTCTCTGTGCTCCCTGCCCCAGGGCCCTGCTGGTCACTGCAGGAGGCCACAAGCTCTGTGTAGTGCATCCCCCACTTTGCATGGACAGAACATGCTACAACAGCCTTAAAGTTCTCACCTGCCCTTTTTCTGTGTGACTTGTTATTCTGCCTTGGATGTTCCTCCTACAGTGGCTGTGAGGGAAGCACACATGATCCATGGGAGTGGACCAGGTAGGGAATCGCGTGGTTGTCCTGCTCCATGCTGACAGCACAGGCTTGTGCCAAAGTCAGTCTGTGCTCAGCCAGCACATCTCAAACCTTGCTCAAGGGCTGCACCAGAATGTGACTATGCCAGTAGATGAGGGGCAAGTTCAAATCTGTGCCCCTACTCACCATACAGTATAGTTGCAGTCATGGTACCTTTATGTAAATAACATTTAAATAAAACAAAGCCAAAGAGCCTGAGCTTGCAGTTTTCTTGCAGATCCTCTTTTCATGTAGCAAAGCACAGAGGCAGCAGCTTCTGCACATCACTGTGAATAACAGTCTAGAGAAGCAGCCCACACTTCCTCCATACCAGAAACAAGAATGAGCCTAACAATGAGATTATTTTCTCTTTCCCACCATTCATTACCAATTTTTGGCTATAGGCAAAGATCTGAAAGTCAGTAACATGTCAACCTTGCTTGCACTGCTCTTCTATGGCACACATCAGAAGACATGTTATTTCTTGCTAGGCAATACACCCATTGCAAGCCTGGTTCATGCTCCCTGGAGTATCTATAAGGTGGGAAATGCAATTAATTCAAGAAGGAATCCTTCCTGCTGGCAGGCAGCCAGAGATAGCAGAGCTGTAATAGCTTTTGGGCAGTCACAGCACAGAAATTACAGCCATTCACCAAGGACACTCCCCCTGAGCTTCTGCTTTCTTGAAGTAATTGCAAATTATATCACTTGGATTCAGATAGCTGGAGGGGAAACTCAGGCACTGATGAAGACTGAAACAGCCTGGCCTGAGACCTAAAGTAATCCTGTGTAAAAATTCACAGCTGCCCATTGTTAAAAATAAAAACAAGACCATATCCCCCTCTGTTTTCCATCAATGAATTTCCTTTTATTTCCCTTCCCCCACAGCCTTTCCTCCCCTTCCTGCACGGCTGCCTATACCCTGCCAGACACTGTTCCTCACCTTGCAGCACCTGGAGGCAGAGTGACACTGGTGTGAGGACAGAGTGTCCCAGCACAGCTGGTGCCTCACTGGTGGCAGGGGTGGTGGCCCCACAGTGCTGCCATCACCTGCAGGTTTGGCTCCTCTGAGCACAGACCGGCCAGCACAGGCCATCCCCAGCTGTGGGCATGTCACCTGCATGGGAGCTGCATGGCTGCAGAGAGGTGCTGCAGAAACAGCCACCACCTCTGGCCAAGCAAAGCAGGGTCTCTGCACAGCAGGTTGGCTAGTGTGACTTCCACAGATAACATGGGGCTTGGCAGGAGAAAAATCCCAAGTTTCTATTGATCTCCCACTTTGTCATGCCTGAAAGGCCTCATCAGAAGAAAAAGATTCAAAACGTTCATATATTTGTTTCAGTATTCTAAACTGAACATTGTGGCTAAAATATATCGTGAGTAGCATTCAGGGAGGAGGAGATGCAACAAAATACAGCAAGAATTATAGGTAATAATGCAAATTAATTGATAGACTAGATTCTGATCCTTTTCTCACATTAAATAATGGCTTACTGCCACGGAGTAGGATGCAATGCCTCTTGCAAAGAAGAATACTGTAAGAAATCCATGATATGACATACAAAAGTAAAAGTCACATAATGGCATCCTGGAAAAATGTCCTTGCTAAGAGTAAGAAGCCATTCTGAAGGAGGAAGGCTGTCAGAGTCTTATCTGCCCAGAATATCTGCTTGTCTTTTAGTTCATATTACAGTAGCCCTAAGGGTGGCCAGACCAAAATTAATGTTTCACTGCCTTTCCTTGGCAGATGTGCACAGTAACCTTGTCTCAGAGCCTTTATGATCCAAACTGACAAGAAACATGCAGGAGAAGGGTGTAGATGATACTAATTGCTGTATTAGGAAACTCTAAATCAGTTATTTTGTACAAGGAATGACTAAACCCATTGGATGTCCCCAGACTTGTGAATGGAGTCCTGTCTCCTAGCTCCTCCAATTCCTTAACTGATAATTTTTTCTATGGAAATATATCACTACATCTAGTAACACCTTGCACTTCTGTACCTTCCTCTATGCAAAGATCACAAAATAGCTCCCAAAGGGAGGGAATCACCACACACTACACAGTCAGCTTAGTGCAGACATCTAAGCCTGATCTAGGTCACAGCCAGCAGAAAAACAGTTAATGGCATTAGGGGAGCACTGGCTGTACAATGGGATTCACCTCATTGCCCAACAACTCATGAGACAATGGAACTAAAATGTGGAATATCCCCTGTAGCTGCAGGCAGCCCTGCTCGCCCCAGTGCTGGTGCAGACTTGCTGGGCAAGGGGAGGAGAAGGTACAGGGCCCCAGGGGAAACGCTTTGTCCCATGCTTTCTGGGTCTGGTCCAAAACAGAAAGGAAGGGGAAGTTATTTCACTATGACTATTTCACTATGACAGATTTTGGTCAAACTACTTCCTTGGCTGCTTAGGAGACCATATTGTTGCACCTCCCATCCCTGGAACTTCTGAAGCCACCAGGCACCCCATGCATTCCCTGCCTCCACCTCTGCTCTTGCAATGCAATGTTACAAAGGCAAAGAAAAAATGTGGTTATAAGAGCTTATTTGGCACAAGTGAGAAATCACAGGAGACTGTACGTTACCCAATTGGAGTGGGTAACTTCATAATGAATTTTTATCTATACTGTTGTGGTGCAAGTTCCTTATCTAGTGGGTTGCCTTAGAGATGCTGGTCTGCCTCCCTACCCACAAAACTGGGTGCTGGCCTGCTGCCCTGTGCTTTGATCACCTCCCTTACCACAGAAAGTAAAGCCTTCCTTTACACCACTCATCTGTTCAGTGGCAGATGACATTCGTGAGAGCACATGCAATGCACATATATCATTGAATACACATATATCATTGAATACTTATGCCCCACACAGCAAGCCAAGACCCAAAGCTTATTGTGTCATGAAGAGTAAATGCTTCTTGTTAGATATAACATATGGCATGCACATTTTTCTGCTTCCCTTTCTTCTCTGTACCCAGATAGGGCAAAGTGACTTTCAGTGAGCTCAAATTTTGCCTTTACAACTTGCGTTCTGCATTCTTTGAGTTCAGTCACCAAGCCTTAATTGCCCCTTCCCTTCCCTTCCCTTCCCTTCCCTTCCCTTCCTTTCCCTGCACTAAGTGCCAGCTTGTCTATCCTATCCCCCTGACTAAGGTTTCCCAATCACTTCTGCAATCCTTGCTTCTGATTATCCACCACCTGGTTTTGTGCTGCTTCTGGTAATTTTCCACTCTTTTAAACCACACACAGAACCTGGAAAAACTGGTTTCTGTAAACTTTAGGTAACCCTTTGTGCCAAGCCTATTTCTAACTCAGTAGTAGAACATGATGATTTAATGGTCAGGGATTGTTCCCAGCAGAGAAGTTAAAGAACATTTATGGAGGAGAGGAGAGAAGGGAATTCAGACTCAGTTACATGTGGTTGCAAACTTCCTATAAAATTTGTGTTAAGATTCATGTCGTGCATTTATGGGGAGCTATTTCCAAGGAGGCACACCAAGTGTGTTAGCATGTCATTGTGAGTTAGAAAGCTTTTATTTGGCTGGAGATTGGGCTGTTCCAAAGATCGGCGACTGATGGCTCATCAGAAGCTTGAGCATTGAATCATTATTAATGCTGTTACCAGGAACAAATTTTGCACTCACAGGAGAAAGGCTGGAATAAGTCTGCATAAACTATGTGTGGAATGGTGTCAGCGTAGACTGAATCCTGCTGTAGTTTCACACTTGTAAGTCACTATTTCTACTTAGTAGAAACACAAAATCTGAGCCAACACTAAAAATCCAACAGAATTGTTACCATTTTTACAGTAGATATGTTTGTGCTGGTCAAAGACCCTTCATTTACCACAGTCTGCATTTTTGTACAGGCAAGTTGAGCTCCCTCAGCTCTCGATTGTGACAAAGCAGCCTCACATAAACGAGTCCTTCTCCTCATAGGAAGCCAAGGACTCACAAGGAAACACAGCTAGAGGTTCACAGGATGTTGGTAAAGGGATGTCTGCGTGGGATGCAAGTAAACTACAAAGAGCTACAAACACACTGAAATCAAGACAGGAAGCATCTGTGGGGTCACTGAGGAGCCATGGAGAACTCAATCCATTCGATATTTTCTGAGTCATGAAATTTTTTAATGCAATAAAGGGCTAGTTTTTCACTAAAAATATTTTACTTCTTTTTCATTTTATTCTTCTGTCATTGGTACAGCAACTGGTCAAGTTAGATCCTATGTCAAACAGTCTGTCTTCAAAGCTAAGGAAAAAAAGAAAATGCAATTGGAATCTAAATGGTACCCTCTTAAATTCTTGAAATCTGAGTGTTTCCAATCTTTTGAGAGGCAAATGGCCTGTCAAGGAGAAAGAAGACTTCATATTCATGGAGGGAGTGTGATTTGGAGTATGCAAATAAACCCTTGTGAAGTTCTCCAAGAGATTTCAAATTGGACAAAAAAACAAGTGAAACCATACATTCCTTTATTCCTTCAGGTTTTTACCTTTAGATCTTTAACTTTTCTAGTTTAGACCTTTTCAGCAGGTTACACCTCTATATTGCTTTTCTTTCCTGTTCTATCCCATTTTAATCAAGCCGTGAGAAGAGTCATGGCTAAGCACCAGCAGAGCCCACCACCCATCCTCTCAGCTGTGAGTGAAAACCATTTTGAAGAAATGAATAAAGCCTGCAATGAGCAGTAAATCCTTAGTAACCTGTACAAGAAATTCGGAGAAGGCAGCAGAAAATGTATTGCACAGAATAAACTGAAGCTGATGTCAAGATGACCAAGTGCATTTTTTCCATTTCTCACTTCCGTGATTCTGTAGCGCATGAGATCACCTTCCTTTTCTTAAATGATATAAACTTCTGTCTGGAGTATTGTTCCCACAAGGTCCAAAGACTGCATGTTTCTCAGCACTGATCTTAAGTTAACCTTGTGCTGCAAATGTATCCTAGATTTGCCCAGTTTCTCCTATTTTTGGTTCTGCTATTAGAACTATGCCAGAAATGGATTTTTTCCTTGGATAAAGTGCAATAGTCATTATTTAACAAAGACATTGTTAAACTAGCAGGACTGTGCATATAGGAAAAATAAATTGAAAGGTCAATGAATAATGACAGATCCTGTCAGAAGACCTCTTAAAAGAAGAGAAGCTATCAAGCAAGGTCAGAAAGCATAAGCCTTCCCTCTTAAAAGAAAGGGCTTTTTTAAAAAAGGCAGTTTGAAATCAACAGCAGTGGTACAGAAACAACAGTAGCATCTATAAGGGAAGTAGTAACATTGTTCTGTGTCTGGGACACCCATCCAACTTGATAAAAGTTTCATTCAAACAAGTCTCTTTTATTAAGACTTGCAGAACAAAAAGTATGCATAAGGGAGCGTGAAGTGTTTTTGCTATGAGTATGTGGGAAAAGTGGCAGTATCTTTCACCTGGCTTGTTCCAGTGGCATTGAGAGTTGTATATCTCAACTAAGTGGGAGGAAGTTGATCAAATACATTCATTAGTTGGTATTTCTACAGGACATCTGTATCAAGAAGTGTAAGGTGGCATAGGCAGAGAGTGCAGACCGTGAGTTCAGGACGTAGCAGAAGAGCAACAACTCAGATCTGATTAAAGCTTAACATGATCAAAAGCAGTTTGTAAACTAAGGGTGGTCATATTCAAAGTCTGGAAAAATCAGCCAAATAAAACTGGTGCTGAGTAACACACTGTTCCCATAAGCTAATAATTTTTGTTTTGTTGTTGTTGTGGCTTTGCAGGGGGCTGGTTTGACAATAGGAGATCAGTAAATGCAGTTTCAGCACCTGACCTATGTAAGCTGCTAAGCTGAGGTGGTAACACAAAGGGATGGGCTGCACAGCAGGAAGCATCTTGCAATACAGCACTCAGTACACTTTCAGATCAAGATCAAAGGTAAAGCTTTAGCTTCAAATCACAGGCTTACCATTCACATAAAAGATATCTTGCAGAGAATAATTTGCTTCTCCAGTTTTTCATTCATTATATAACTTGTTATCCTTAGAAGTACAGGTTCACATGATAAGCCTTTACAAACATATCTGATTATTAAGATACAATCATTGCTGTATTTAAAATACTCCTTCAAAGAGAAGACTAAGAATAATTCACAATCTGGTGTTTCTTGGCCTATTTCAGAGTCCAGCCTTTGCAACTCATGGCCCTTGCACCTAAAATAACACTTTCAGCTCAGTTGTCAAATATCATCACAACTGCTAAGGGCTGTATTGACATGAGAATAAAATGTACACCTGCTCCTTTCCAGTGGCCGTGCTCTAGCTGCTAGCCAGGCAGCCTCAGACCATGGACAGGCCAGATGCAGTTGGGGATGCCAGTCTGCTGTCAGTCACCTTAGTGCTCTGTCATAAAACATTTGACTCGTGCCAGGGCACCATACTCCTTTTCACTCACAAACTGTGCAGTGCTGCTACCACAGGTGGAGAGTGGAAGAGCATTTACAAGCAGGATATAGATGGAATATCTGAAAATATGAGTTTGCACCAGAATAAAAATAGTAGTCACATCCCTTTTATGTGTGACATCAAACCTAAAATGGAAAATACCTTTCAGAAGATTGTTTGCCTTTATGAAGGTACATTTTGAGTCTCTCAAAATGCTACGCGTAGACTTGCTGCTGTCTCAGTGTTCTACCTCATTCATGGATATTATTAAACACATTAAAAACATGTTTATCAAAGCTAATATTTACGATAGGGGTTCTATCTTAAAATCAAAGGCTTGCCATTCACATAGCTGCAGCTTTCAGGGAGCTCTTGTTCAGGGTTTCATTCATGAGGCTGCAGGCGGCAGGCATTACTGACAATTGTCTGCTGGTGCTGCCCACACCGCAGCTCTTTGTGCAGTGAGAGTCACTCACTGCAAGCTGCAGCTCCAAGCAGAATTTCTTCATCCTGCAGCAACCACACACTTTGTTCCAGATTACCTTCTTTCCTTTTGAGTAGGCAGAATTAGTGAAGTGCAATTAGTGATAATGCCATTTGTCCCCAGGGTCATACATTTTCTTAAAGCATTTAGTCTTTTCAGTATCTCTTGTACTACACCAAAAAAGCTGCTGGAATAGTGGCATGTATTAGTCACAGATGCCAGAAGAAAGATGCATCTCTGCTGCTGAAAGGAAGAATAGTGGCCCACGAGAATTTTATTCAACATGTAAAAATATTTCTATGCAGTTATAATGCAATTTAGTCCAATTCCACTGCTCTCTTGAGAAAATATCTTCCTACTCTCTATCAGGAGGGAACAATTATTCAACACCTTTCCCTTTCTCTCCCAGTGCTGGAGGATAATGCCAGAAGTAAACAGACAATGCTTTGTCCTTTTTAAAAAACTACTTCCAAGCATTCATTCTAAAAACCTGGGTGTTGGAGAGAGCAGATTATCTGTCTGCTGTTTTTTCAGGTTTTACCTTTTTTCCTGCTCCAGTTCCTGGTTAGATATCATCTCTCTCCCTTTCCATTTACTCCAAGTATAAACGAAGTGGATAGGTGTTTTTATTGAGCAAATAATTCCCAACACCTCAAATAAATGGAAGAGTGATTTTTCCTGCTTTCCTCATGAGTACAGCAGGGTAAATTATGTTTACATCCTTTATGTGAAGCCACATTTCAGCTCTTTTATGGTAGTCTGACTCAGATTCAAACAGCATATAGATTTATGTGGAGTTAATACACATTGTGCCTCTTACTCCTGGCATCTGTCCTCACACAGATGCTTTTGGATATCATTCTTTTAACCCTGTGGGCAAATTACAGAAAATTAGCAATGGCTTTATATGACAAGCCAGATACAAATATGACAAGCTGGATACAAATAACTCAGAGTCCTCACTTGATCTATATGCTTCCTTGGGCTTTTTTTTTTTTTTCCATATTCTCTTTGCTACAAACCCCATTGTTGAGGGACAGATTTGCTCATGAGAAAAAGTGAACCCGAAGAGCAGCAATCTATTCCCAGGTGGCAAAACACACCCTCCCATCAGAGGTGGCTGGGACTGGCCCATGAATTGAACTGTACTTATCAACAGATAAGGCTGAAACCCAGCCTGGAGGTTTGCTCAAAACAAGGCAAACTGAAAGTACAGCTCTCACAATCTCTACCAAACATGGCATCGTGATGGGAGGGGCAGGGCTTTATCTGCTGTTGATCTCTCAAAGTGCATTAACTGCAGAATTGCCTCAACTTCATCAGTTCCTTCACCTTCTTCTCTGTCAAATTGCCTGCTCTTTGGTGCAGAATAAGCATGTTCAGCAAGGTCTGGTAGCTTTTACCAGTTTATCTCATGCCCCAAGGGCACACACTGTTCTTTCCTTTAATCCTCTAAGGGAGGGTAGCAGTGCCTCACAGTCAGAAGGAGATTCAGAGGAATGGAAGAATGAAGGATATTTCTTTCCAAAAGTCACATCCAAAAGAAGAATTACAGCTCTGCAGCATACCTCTTAACCAAGTGCTCCAGAGGCACTGGAAAAACTCCCACTGTCACTGCTGAAACCTACATAGCACCAGGGTGGCAGAGACAGCTTTTTCCTTGTAAAGCCTGTCCAAACCTCTCATCTCGGTGAGTGGACCCCAAAAGCAGAGGTCCCTAGCCCTGGTTCCTATAACCAGATCTTCATAGCTCCTCAGAGGAGTACTTCCTCTGGCAGCTCTCAGGTGCTGGTGGGTGTCTGCCACATGGGGTAAGCTGGGGTAAACTGCTTTTGATTGTGTAATGAAATCAAGCACAAATTAGCTCTTCTGTTCAGGGCTCCTGAAAGGTACCAGTGCCTGCCCCACACCAGGTTCACATTAATTAGAGTTGTAAACTCTGCTTGTGGTTCTTTTTGCCTTTCTAACCTTGCAGTTATCACAGTGTCCTGGCTCCACTTGGCTTTGACAACAGAATAATCAGATGCAGCTACTGCATGGCAAAACCAAACATTTTATTTTTCCATGGAGGAGGGAGGAGAAAGCAGACTGTGAGAGAGTCATTGAAACAAACCCTCCAAGTCAGTTAAAACTGGTGTGTTCTGGCCTGGTTGGGAATAGATGGGATGGACTGCAAGAAGTTCTGTGGGCTGAAGTTGTGCACTGTGGTCAGATGTGTGCCAGCTGCTTACATCAACTGGTGTGGGTAGTCCCCATTAGGTCTCCTGTGAGGAGAAAGAACAATCTCTGGACAAGTCAGCTGTCCTCTGATGCAGTCACACCTAATTACCAGTGTCTTTCTACCAACTCTCAGCTGTAGAAAGTGCTCCCAGTTTCACTTTTCCAAGCCTATACCATCAGTCCTGGCTTATTTTTTTGTCTCTGTATTTCTCAAGCACTTACTCTACCTTTGAACAGGGAAAAGCCCAGCTCAAGCCTCCTTCCATCTTTCTGCCTTCCAGCACCAGTGAAAACACTTTACCCGCAATACAAATTCCAGAGTAACCTCAAATACTCTTTTAAGTTCAGGCAGCAATTTAGGTGTGCTTTGGCTACAGGCCAGGCTGGGCAGGGAGGGCAGGATTCCTCTAACTGCAGACTAAGCAGGCGCTGGTACCTGCATTAGTCATTCTGAGTCCTTTTTATAGCAGAGAGGAAGGAACATTTCCAAGGGAGGATTCATCTGACCTACTATTACACTGACCTGTTATAGATGGGATTAGTCAAACCCTTGAGATGTGCTGCTCTTCCTAGTTGCAGGGGGAGCCCAAGGCAATTAGCTCAACTGCTTTACATACACTTAAGACATCCCAAATGAACTTCTGCTAGGGAATCAGGCCTCAGGTGCACGGACATCAGATATTTGTCACCTACCCTAATGCTGCTGTGGTGTCAGCTTCTTGTATTTTGTTTATGCTTCCATGATGTGAATGTGTCTATTCAGAGTGTTCTGAATACTCCTAATATTCTGGTCCTTCCACACTGTTATTTTTGCGTCCCCCTGCAGACAAGGTTGCATTTATCAATAGGGTGAAATGTGCTTGTGATGCTCTGATGGTAGGTGTATGTCCCTGGGAACCAAGAAGGAAAGGTGACCAGACAGTGCAAAGCTAGCATGGTGATTACTGATGTATCAGATAACACAGCACAGCTGGTAGAGAGAGAGAGATGTCCCCTGGGTAACTAATGGCTGCCCCTGTAAATAAGCCCTCAGGGAAAGGCCCTCTGGACCTAAAGGCTTCTAATTTCTGCCATTTCTGTGGCTCAAGAAAACAGATTACCATTCCTGACATACCTTTCTCGAATGTACCCTTAGGCCATCGCAGCAGACTCTATAGTACTGCCACATCCCCAGAGCACAACCTTTGTCTTAAGAGCAGGAGAGATGGAGGAAGACAAATTACACTCTCTACACAATGTTTGCAAGGAAAAATATGTGTGGAGGTGACACTGGGGGAAGAACTACTGCTCACTGACTATAACAATGGCAGCCTCTTCACTTTAATTCACTCAGAAGAAGATAGAAGAAGAAAAAATTAATAGCAAAGGCTGAGCAGAGGACACAAAGGAATCAACCTGTGGAGAAGCTTTCAGTGTTGTGAGAAATACACATTTCCATAAATTCCAGACCACAAAGCTGGAAAACTTTAGCTCGGAGCATCCTTAGATAGAGTTACTGCACTGTGCAAGACACTGCCAAGGCCAGCATCACCAGTACCCACTGCTCTTTTTTTGGGGGGAAGCATTTCTGATTGTGCTCATTCACAGCAACATTGAGAGACCCTGTCAGGGTAGATCAGTAATGCTCCATCATGTGCACTGCACGCAGGAACATAGCAACTTCTTCATGGAAGAGCTGCAGTAATATTGCAAGGGAGGGTAACTTGGGCCAGAGAAAGACCTGATTCATGCTGCCACAGCAGCTCCTTTGTCACTACTGTGTCCCACTTTCAGACACCCTTCTTTTGTCCCCTCTGCACGATGTAAACTTCCCTAGGGCTTGAGGAATGGGAGGCCAGCAAGAGCAATGCAACCTTGTATGGAAGAGTGGACAGAGCAGCTTAAGAGATCACACTCCTCAGACACCCCTGCAAAACTTTTAAGACGCCTTTCAATAAGCTGTATTGGAAACTATCTGGTATTTCCTTCTGAGCACCTAGCTTGTTGGGTTTTGACACTTTTGATCTTGTTTGATTATTTATTTCCATTTTACCAGAAACTATATTCTAACTCTTCTGGTGTTGAAGTGCTTCTTTCTGACAAAAATTTCTCCCTCAATTTCCTTGGACATCTATCCAATTTTACTCTCTAAATGAGTTTGATGCAAGATATTTTCATCTGCTGGTTTAGAGTCAAAGGAGTCAGCAGTGGAGTTTTTTTTTTTCTTTCTGAAAAATCCCAATTCAAGACAAATAGATTTGGTTTTGTCTTTTAATGGAAATCCTAATGTTTTGAGGAGCTCTACAAGAAGAGAAGATGTAATCAGTAGCAATTTGGACTAAATGTTCTTTGCAAATAACATAATCCTAGGCAGTTTTCCTCCTTCCAGGAATTTAAGGGAAAGTAAGATGCAGTCCTGACTTTATTTACACAGCTTTATTTCAGTTTATTTAAAATACCTTGGTTAATTTTCAGCATCTATATTTCTTCACCTCTGTGTGAAAGAGCAGCTAATAGCAGAGTTTGCTATCATCAGAGTTTCCTGATGGCTCAGCTTTTCATGGAGTTTTTCCTTGAGTTTTGTTTTGTTGGGGGAGTTATAGAATGTATTTGCCTGAACATGATAAAATTCTGTGCCTTAATAAACTCAGCTGCACTCAAACTCTGTCAGTGGCGAGTATTGCAGAACAATGACCACAGTGGGGGTCATCTTCTTATTCTCACACTACATACCCAGGGTTTTGTGCATTGACAAGTAAAGAGACTGGGTAGAGTAGACTGGATATCTGACAAGCAGGTTATATTTGAATAGAGAGGGAAATAAAATATTTATTCAAAAATTATTTTATTAAATTGTCCTGCCTGCTACTTGCTGATTCACCAGAAATTCTTGCAAGAGTATTCCGAAGTCGCCCATTTCCTTGCAACCTTAAAAAATTCTGCCTGTCCAGGAACTCAGCCTTGAGGAAGCAATACATAAATCAGTTCAGTCTATCCCCATATTCAGACAATGTGGAAATTATACACACTATGACCTCTAGCACAGTCAGACACTGACACTGGATGTGCACTTAAAAACAGATGTTACCTCTGAAATAATAAAAACCATGTCCAACAAGAATCTTCCCAATTGCTGTGTAAGAAATGTGGCCTCCAGCAAACGAAAGGTTATACAGGATGACATGGATCTTATAAGGCTGTTTGCCCCCGTGCTGGGGGTGTTCACACCCCACTGCTTCTGAGCTGGGGAGTGGAGGAGGTGCAGACAGTGTGGCCACCCCACAGTGCCCTGATGGGGTTCTCAGCCCACCCAGACACTTGACAGCATTATTGCACTGTGGAAGCTCTCAGCAGCTGGAAGAGACACTCTGCATCTTGAAGGGGAAAGAAGCCAGGCTGAACATCGACATCTAGATCTAGACCTGCAGGCACAAATATAGAATGGTTCCTGTGTCCCGTCTGTATCAGGTGGCTTGGCTGTAAGTCTTTATGTCATCAAAGCTCCACCATCAGAGCAAAGCTCCTGCTCTATCTCTGCTAATGGCAGACACCTTGTGCATCTCTTTTTAACTAATGGGGATTACAGGAAAAGCTGTCCTATGCCAGGTTTGAAATGCTGGTATCAACAGAAATTCCTGACCTGATTGGTATGGAAGGAGACAACTAATTTGAGACACCAAGAATCTGGTGGTAATACTTATGGAGAACTTGCAAGTGTCAAATAGTTTCTGGTGTTTATGTTTTTAAGAGGTTCTGATTTTAATAACATGCAATTCCCCAATGTCTGAATTTCATGAAACTGTAAAAACTCTAGATGAAATACAATAAAATGAATGCAGTGAGAGATCATACTGTTTAGAAAAAAGAATCCAGTCAATATCTCTGCATTTGTTCTTACCACAGAACCAATGTAGCTTTACTAACCTGGGTAACTCAAGGACAATACTGCCATGTGCCAGAGAAATATAGGGTTTTTTCCTCCCCTGAACTAAAAGAACAAAATACCTGATATACAACTGTGGACAGATGTATATTCATTTTAGAGCTGAGAGAAGAGAGGTTACCAGGTATGTCAGTGATGAATCTGGGGACATTGGTTCTGACTCCACACTTATTTTCTAATCCCCTCTTCCCAGTTCAAAACACAGCATCCAATGTAGAATTCTTTTTGAAGAGGTATGGCATTCTTATTACATCTTCTTCCACTGACACACCAGCACATGAACTGTAGCAGCAACACAGCTGCTCTGCAAGTATCTACCTCTGCTGTTGGGGGCCTAGGGGGCATCCCTCATCTGACTCCTAAAATACTGATAAACATACTATGGCTCTTCAGTTACCAGCCTGAGAGTGTTTAGTAGATGGCCACACCCACAGGTGTGGATCCCACAATCAGTGTTCCTTTCTCCGTTCAGATGGATGCTGCTCCTGTGTCCATACCCCATGGGGAGAGAGGGAGGTGCAGGGATCCCTGAGCCAAAATCCCAGAAGGTGCCACCTCCCACCTGCATCTCTTCCCTGTAGAAGCACTTTATGGACAGCCTATGTATGTCAGCCTGGGTTGTCCTAGTCTGCATAAAGACCTGAGTGCCCCAGGCAACCTGACCTGGGCATACTGGGGACCGGGTTTTAAAGCTGCTACTTACATGTGGGGCAATCCATTCCTGGGCACAACACCAGAACTGTTCTTGGTTCAGAGGGCAAAGAGAAATAGAGGAATATTTTCCACCCTTCTAACCATCTTAGGTCCAATCAGCTGGAAACTGCAGTGCAGTTTCAGTAGTTTCTGTCAGAGAGAAGGCAGGTGCCTGCCATGGGAGTCAGGAACAAGGTGTACTCTGCAGTGACAGCTGAAAGGGCTCAGAGCTCTGGCCTGGCCACTTGGGGATGAATGTCAAAACAGACCTCCAAGGAAATGAATGGTATCTGCCTTGTGTTGATGGAGCCTTTTGGTCATTGTTGCAGGAATATTTTGTGAGAGTGAAGAAGGGAATATCTGTGCTCATCCCTCTGAGGTTGAAGGAAATGGGAAAACTTGATAAAAACATGAAGACGTGAAACAGAAACATGCTTAAAATTTTCCAGTTGAACTGTTCTGAGTAGTGTCTCTTCTGAGTAGTTTGCTGAATGATCTAAGAGATGGAAACAAATTTCCCTAGTCTTACTAAAGTTTTGGCAAAATAAGATATTTCACTCACTTTTCCAAGAAAGGAAACAAATAGCTCAAGAAAAATTACAAACTGGGAGAAGCATCCAAAGGAAAGGCCATACATATAAATATGTTTATTGATACCCTATTAAACGGTTATGGTAAACTTTTTTTTTTAATGCAAAGCAATAAAATTCATATAAGCAAATATCTTAAATTGTATTCTGCTGGATTTGGGGAACTGTTGAAAGTCTAGGAGGGGTTCTGGACAAATGCATTGCCATTGTCTGGCTTTAGAGCAGGGATCTTCCCTTCACTACAGGTTTCTCTCACACTTTTTAAACTCCCCCTGGAGACTTCTTACAGGTGTTCCCCCAACTTCACATGAGCATCAGAGCTATAGAAAGAGAGCTCTGCCATTTTATTTTGAAATTAAGGTTAGATCAAGAGGCTCTTTTATTGCATGGTGTTGTCATAAGACACATCTGTTGAGTTTTTGCAGCAATGAACATCCTCACCACTTTGAACATCAGATTCTTCAATTTTTTTTCATGTATCCATACATTAACCAGCCTGCCCCTTCCCTGCGTTGACTCTTGCCATGTCCTCATATTCTTAGATAAAATTAATCCATGTCTGCATTCACATCCCATCCTGCCAGCTTTTTCGAGCTTGGCAGAGACTTGAAGAAAATCCATCTGTGGACCAGATTTTCTCTGTTCTAAAACACTCTGGTTACTGCACTGTTAATAGCTATGGCAATTATTTAAATCATCCTGAAACCAGTAGTGATGCTTTTATTTAATAATTCTACCTCACTGTCTGATTAATCTACTCTCAAAGTATTTCCTTACTAATCAGATTACAAAGAGTGTTACTTAATTTTTCCAGCTGACAGTTAGCATGTTGATACCCTCCCTGCTTAGTAACAGAAGTCACATGAGATTATCGGGAGCAGAAAGCAAACCCATTTCTGTGCAGAGTGAGAGCACAGCTTTGTTAGCAGTCCCAGAGCAGTCTCACCCCTATTGACCGCTCTCCTCTGAGGTTTCTTGCATCAGCAACAGCCCTCTCAAATGTCTCCATCTCATTTCAGATCTGATCTGAAAATGTCTTTGCAATGTAGCTAGCCAGTCACCATTTTAATCTTCTCATCCTTTCCCTGCATGCTCTCAAAAATACTAACTCAATTAGTAAATCTTTTAGAGGTATAATTTGAATGCACAATAGTAAATAAAACTTCATGCCCTTGGTCTCATGCTAAATCAGGAAATGGTGTAAAACTGGCTGTCAAACAGAGGGGTATTTGAAGTGCTCTTATCTCAAACCTAGAATAAGGACATCATTAGGGGCAGTTGTTACTGGGAAGTCAGTGCTTGTCCTTGTTTTAACGATACACTACAATACCAAATTTGAATATGTTGAGAGCATGAATGATCTAACAGTAAGTGGGGCACCAACAATTCTCAGTGGCTTGAATGGAAATAGCAGGTGTCTGGTACTTTTCTGGCCCTAAGACAGTAATCAGTCACAGATAATTGACTACTTTCAGATCCAGAAAGTGATTTGCAAGGGATTATATTTCCAATGTACTGTACTAGCTTAACATTAACTGCACTGGAGGAACCAGATTTTTCAAGCACCTACCACAAACTACTCATTTTTGATCATTTGAGCCATCTCCTTACCCAGTACAGTTGTATGTTCAAACTACTGGGCAAATACTAATTATGCCTCCTAATTGCAACACAGCTGCTTCAATTCCCTTTGTTAAACTCTATCCGTCCCTTATTATTAAACAAAACATGGGCCAGGAAAATAGAAAGATATTTTCCTATGCATCTGTCTCTTTCAGACCAAATTCCTTTCCTGAACAAGTACAGCCATGTCTATAATCATATCTAATATACAGTATCACAAGACTACTCACCTTCATTTTGGAGACCAGTCTAGCAGTGAATTAGCTCCTGTTTTGTCAAAACGAGCATGCCTGCACGTTAAGCACAGCATGATTCACAGGCACAGCAATAAGGAAAACCACCCTTTAGGAGGCTTATCCAGCTCCACAAAAGTGCCTGGAAAGAACCTCTCCACCCTGAACAATGGTTTAAGAGCAAGAATCAGTTACCAAGAAGATAAGCACTATTGCTACACTACAAAATCCATCAAGTCTGGAAAGCAAACAGGAGTCCTGACACAGCAGCACCAGTGTAGAGCAGCCCTTCTACCCACCAGGAATGGGGAGAAGTGCTCGTCTGGGCCACTCCAGCAGCTGTTTCCCTTTTTAACCCAGCTCAAAATGATCCCAGCAGAAAAGGTGGCCATTTCATTTTGCAGGTGAATGAATGAATCAGCTCCCATAAGCTCAACTTTCAGCTCCCACATCTCAATCAGCCCCAGAGACGGCTGTGTTTTGTGGATAAAGAAGACAAGGGTGTGAAGGAGGGGAGCTGAGATTTCCCCCTCCCATTTGGTACCCTTCAGGTCACAAACCGGCTCAGCTACATATATCATGGCAGCCAAAGTTCTAAATCCAATTAAACAGAGGCAAGCAGGACAGTTTTCAATTTTTTCAGGAGTAAAAACCACTGAACACCCAGAACTTGTAAGAAATTTTTATAAGCATGTCTGATGCTATCTCTACCCCTTCTCATTGATTTATCTACAGAAATGTGTACAAGGTCATTGCCATTAATGTCCATGGAAAAGCATCTGTCCTAGCAGAGGGCTGTCATTAAAATATTAATGTACAAGAATCAGCCATTACGCAGCTGATGATCTCTTTCTGGACAACACCATTTTGTCTTTCTAAACAAATCTGTTCTCATCAAATTTGGGGAATCATTTGTGCTGAAATCAATGGCCAAGGTTTAATCCCAGAGCTGATCCCTGGAAGATTAGCAGCCTGCCACCCTGGAAAAGATGCTTTCTACCATACAATGCAGCTATGTTAATCCCTTCCATGCCTCTTTTGCCAATCAAGTTTGAAGAAGAGCTAATGCACTACTGCATGTCCTCTGTGGAGGGTCCCTCACTTGCTTCTTCCTTGGATGGAGGAGGAATCTGCTGCTGCTGAGAGATGGGTCTTTGTGGGTAGAGGAGGGTTCTGCAGCATGTCCCAGAGGAATGTCCTACCTGGCAGGCCCTTTTGTAGGAGGCATGTTTGCATTTCCTCATCTCCTCCGTAGGTGACGATTAAATCTGGCCTGTCTGTTCCAACAACTAATTTTTCATCAGAAACAACCTGGCTGGGTAAAGAATGGCTTTGTCTGAAGTTGAATGAAATATTTTCCTCATCTCAGAGAAAAAAAAAAAAAAAANCCCAACAAATTGAGCTGAGATGGACTACATTCTTTTTTCCTCTCAATTTTTTGGTTCGACTGCCACACTGAAAAATCAATTATTTTCACAGCTGTACATCAGTCATTCTTATTTATAAAAATTCTAGTCATACAATCTGAGAACAGATTTTCCCTGCTGTTACATTGACTTTAGCTTCCAGGGAAGCCAGTGTAGATGAACTCTTTGGGTGAAATAAGTCCCTGGAATAGACAGCCTGACACTCCTCTATCATGAATAACAAACAGCAAGTGTTAGAACAATTAGTCACAGTGGACAGTTTATGTGAAATAACCACTGACTGAAATTTCCTTGCTTAAAAGAATTCATAAATCTAATTAGCTCCACCTGCTATGACCTGTTGAAATAACTTCTTGGGCTTTGGCCATAGATGAAGGGGTGTGCTGCTCTAATTTTATTAGGTTTTATAGTATGCAACCCCCATACTGAGGGAAGGGTTGTCTGATTATTCTGGTATACTTCACTCACCTATCAAAAAAATTAATTAATTTATACATATTAGGCAACTTAAAACTGATGTGGAATTGATGCCTGAAGTGGCCACCTAAAAACCAGAGACTAGACAGGAATAAGGGAATAAAGGTAGGTATTTATTTGAAGGGCCTTCCAAGGTACACCCTGGGGAGTCCAGAGGTTACTGCCAAGATGGATCCCAAGATGGACAGCAGGTCACGAGTTCTTCACACTTTTATAAGTTTAGTTCATTTACATATCATTCATTTAGTTCATTTAATTCTCCAATTAAAGCTTCAGTTAATGATGTAATTTCCCCAAGCTTTCTTCCCCCTGCCATTAGAGGCTTTTAGTTTTTACTTTTTGGCTAGGACAGTCTGAGTGTCCTTGAAGAGCAAGCCTGCAGAGGCTTTGTTATGTCCACCTAGCATGAGAGAGCAGAAGCTAACAGACTACAAGAAACTTCAGAGTTACACACTAGGCAGTACAGGATTTGAAATACATAAAAGTTAAAACCCAAGGCATTAGGATTGGATTTTGTTTCCTATGCAGCCTCTAGGTGAACCAAAGTCAACAAATACTACATTGTCTGTAGCAGCTCCTTTCAGGCCAGTACCACATAAATCCTGGCATTTCCAGTGAAATATTATTGCCTCCCTGGAGTTCAGATCATCCCTGGAAGTGCATTTACCCATCTGCAGCACTGGCAGACCTCAGTGTTTTGTAGAGCCTCTGGTTAGCCTGGCTGGCCTTGCAATGATGGCAGCAAACAGAACAGACAGCTACAGCCCCTCTGGGCTCTCAGGCCTCTGCAGCAGCTGGGACTGGTGGTCACTGAACCAAGGACAGGGCTGCTGTCACCCAGTGACAATTTATAGGCCAAGTACCAAGTCCTGGGGCTGTCACTGAGGCTGTTTCAAGTGTCACTGGGTGTGTCACTGTGTTCAGAGTTGTATCACCACAAGCAGAGTCCTCTCATATTCAACATTCCCCCAGTACCACATTTGTGCTAGCTTATAGCCATGTGGAAACTTAGGTAGTTGATCCGTTGTACTTGGGTTGGCTTTCCATTTGTACTAATCCAGGAGAAGAGACTTAGACTGCAGTCTAAGAATGGGTTATATTCCATTATTTTTTACTGTTCTATTCACAATTAAGAAAAACAAAACAAAACAAAACAAAACAAATTTAAAAGTCAAAGCAAAAGCAGAACCAAACAAAACCAAACTGCAAAACAGTATAGCAAAAAAAAACCCCAGGAAAATCTCCATTAGGTCAAAGAAGGGCTGATTAATATGGACTTTTGCAGCCATTCATGCCTTTAAAAATCACCTGCTCAATTTGTTCCAGTTTACCATCCTCAGAAGGCAGTCCTCCTCTTCTGCAATACATTTGAACTGAGATCTTCATCATGGGCATCTTTAGGAAATTAACTACATCCATCAAATGATTTATTTTGTTGGAAATAGCATGCTCAGAAAGCATTATGCTGGTTGCTCCTTTGTCAGTCACTGCCCAGAGGGTTCAATTAGTGCTGTGGAGGTTACCTGCTGACCTTTCATTTTTCCCTACACATGGATTTCCATTCTGACTGATGAAGCCACGTCAGTATAATTTCACCAGCATCTGTAGGAGGGGGCCTGCTGCCACCTCCACCTTACATTAGTCTCCTTTGATCTTTGACTGAAGCATGCCACACCATCAAACTGGAAAAATCATCAATTTTCTTCTTTGATCTTCATCCTCCTGAGCTGATGAGGAGAATAAGTCTGCATTTTATAGCACTACAGCCAAATCCCTTGTGTGCCCTGGGTCTTTCATTCAACAGGGCTTGAGTCACGGGAATTGCATCTCACCTATACCATTACAGCCCCCCCCAGCTTCTGGAGGAGGACAAATAACTAACCAAACATGCAGCTGCAATATTGCAGTCCATCTCACATAAAAAGATCAAATTAATTGACAAATTCAGCTCAGTAGGATAAAAATCACCCTGTCTTATATACTCCCTATATGTTCAGTTGTACAGTCATGGTAGGTAGTAGCAGTTGTTGGGATCTCATCAGAGATAGCATCTTGGTTTTATTCTTAATAATTTATCTACTACATTTGCCTTGGTCAGGTTTTTGGTCTTCTATTTTTTAAATTAATTAAGATGTCTGTTTTGATGTCAGGTGACCTCAAATGGCAAGACTCAGATTTGAAAGGCTGCTTAGACTGGTTTCCATGTAGCTTTGCAAGACTAAGTGGCTTTCAATAGGATATAGAAGATGAAATATCTAAGAAATTATGAAAATGGGTCTCAGTTTTCAAAATCATTCAGGTCATGCAGTATTTTTCTTATTTGTGGCTATGAGAGTGTCTGGAAATGAAATTTTGCTTTAGATTAATACACCACCCGTCAAAAAGGGACCCTAGTCTATGATTGCTCCTGCTATGACACAGTTGAATAAAATTCCAGGATGTATGAGGAAATCTTTAAAATGTAAACCTTAAAAGTTCAATTTTGTAAGTAAACAAAGACTAAAATTGAATGCAGTAATATTTTTTAATCTTGAGATCTTAATACTAATATTTTTTTCTGATGCTCGGCATTAACAGTCCTGCTTTGCATTGATGTGGCTGAGGTTCATGATGTGACTGAGGGGGTTCAAGAGGAGAACTACACCTAACTGAGTTCTGAGGGCACCTGGGTAAAAATAACCATTTCTGCTTCTCCTTGTGTTTTCATCTTTGTGAGTTTACCTAATACATCTCTCTTTCTAAGCTGCTCTCTGACCAGCTTCAAAATAACCAGAGCAAATGCACAGCCTGTAAGTTCAGTGATATTCTGCCTCATCCTTCCAGTTAAAAACACCTTTCCAAGGGTGCCTTAGAGTGCCTCTTGCAAAACACCTAATGTGTTGTTTCAGCTAAGCCAGTTCCTATTATTCAATCTTGTCAGTTTGAAAATCAATTTTCTATCCACCACTGGCATTTCTGCATCTACAGGGTGTTGTAAAAATCTCTTTGAAATGGTAACCCTAAGCTGGGGTCTTTCCATAGCTTCAAAGGCATGTCCCAAGCCAAATTCCTTTGAAATATTTAATTTGAATAATAAACTACTCAAGTACCAGCATATTCAGGTTGTTGTCAGTTAGCTCTGACCAGTAGGAACTTTGATGTGTTAATTGTGGAGCTGGACAAAGCTGCAGACTTTAGTGGTTCTGCAGGAAGCAAGAATTAACCCTTTTACACCTCGCTGAGGAGAGAAAATTTTAATGAAGGACTCAGAAAAATCTCGGGCATTATATCCAAGACCTAAAGTGCTCACAGAGATGTGGCAGGGAAAATTTAAATCCACCCATTTTCATTGTTTATTTCCAAACAAAACAATAGTTACAGTCCTTAGCTACATTGTAGACAAAATGTGGTAGGTAGTGACCTGCAGATTGAATTCTTGTTCAGTCTGTACAGCACAAGCAGCAGAATGAGGATGGTATTTATATGATGCACACACCAAAATATGTTTGAATCTGTTCTTAGCTGCACCATTGGCTTGATGAAATATTTTGGTGGGAGCTGTCCTTCAAAAGATTCCTACCTCCAGGGCGTTCATGCCTCCTTTGTGGCCACCCCTTGTGGTTTCCCCTGTTGCAGTTTTCAAGGCGCTCTAGCTGAGAGCAGGGAGGAGCAATGGGGTCCTTCCACAGAGCAAAGCAGAAAAGCAAACCCCACTCATGTGCTATCCTTAGAGCAGCCCTTGCTGTGTCCCCTCCCTGTGCAGCTGCTGGGGCTGGGCTGGGATGCGTGCATGGGGCAGGTACTGGGGCTGGTGCCCAGAGACACAGGAATGTGGGGTGTATTGCTGTTGGGAGCTGGGCCACTCGTACTTCTGAGGCAGAGCCACTGCGGGCTGTGTCCCTCTTTGGCTGTCTCTAACACTTTGTTTCCCCTCTTCTCTGAGGACTGGCCCAAGGCAGCAGTGTATGCAACTGTCTGCTCTCCCCTGTGGTCACCTTGCACAACCTCATCCCAGCAGAGCCCCACCACCCTCTAAGATGTCACCACACTCAAGTTTTAATTCTTTTGGTGACACTAAACACCATTACTCACCTGATCTTACCAGGATGCAAAAAACTTTGTGAGGAGTGTTTTTCAGAGAAAAAAGTAGCCTTCCTGTTGTCTACCTCAAAGCAGGATCATTTGGCTGCAGTGAGCTGATGGCATCTTTTTCCAGACCAGGCTATTTCAGGATAATTTGGAGGATCATCCCTTGTCCCCCACTGGTATCTTGTGCACCCAGTACATCTCCTAGTGTGAGTAACAGGGAGTGCTATACAGAGGCAGCACACGCATCTTTGCTAAGAGATAATCTGCTCCACAGACCCAAAACCATTATTTGGACAACAGAGCAATTAGAAGTCAGGCATAGCCTGCTGATGTCTCTCACAACGCTGCTATTTTTTTCTCGTTAAACAACAGGATTTTTTGTATTTGGGATTTAAATCTGTTTAGTCCAAAATGATCCAGGCTTGGATTTCTCATCATGCCTTTTCACTATGTAGTTGCCAGTTTAACATGGTCATCTGGCCATACTGGGAAATCTCTTACTTCTTGCAGGGAACAGTGCATTCTCCCCAGTCCTGCAGTGTTTTTTCAAAGGAATGAAAGCACAATTATTTTTCTTTCTCCTCTCTCTGCAACACCACCTGACAGGATGCAGAGTTCGCATTTCATGACTCAAATGACCTCTATATTCCCATTACCCATAGCTCTGTCTTAGGGGATTTGCAGAGCTGTGCTTGTATCCAAAAGCAGTTTCCAAATCCTTGAACAGTACTGGTGAGGATTAATGGTAACATCACTTTTCAGAAATTATCCAGAAATCAAAATTTACCATTCTACAAAGGGCTACCACAAGGCCTAGATATTTCTAAAAATGCAAAAATAAGCTCTCTGGTTCCAATCAGGAATTAAAAATGGAAAAAAAATCGCAGCTTTAATAGTTGTTTACCAGGGCTCCAAAGTCTTTTAAGTATTTCTTTGGAAAAATGCACTCTCCATTTACTTGGGGAACCCAGAAGAGACCACTTTCCCTGCATTCCACAGCCAATTTCAAATGCTCACAACTTGTTAGGGCACACCTTATAGTGCAAGCAGCCACAGAAGTGTGGGCCAGGAAATGGCCCTGTGTGACCATGAAGGCCACATGGGGAGAGCCCTGAGTGGCTGCCAGGGCAGGGAATGGAGTGACCAGAGTTGGGATGAGGGCAGCTCCAGCCAGACTGTGGGCAGCCAGAGGCAGGGGCAGGGGGCACTTGTGGCAAAAGTCAGTTCCTGTTTCCAAAAACTGGGGAAAAGCAGATCATCTGGCCCAGTGCCAGAACCACAAAAATCCCTTCCTTCCTGCTTGAATTCAAAGGAATAAACACGGCCTCACAATTCACAGTGCTGTGCTGTAAAACCCAGTGTGCTTTTGTACTCGCATTGATGTTTGTTGTATCCAATGGAATCCAGTGAACTTACTTTTTGCTTCCTTGTATGACCTTTTGTTACTCCTGCTCTCAAAACTCATTCACTGTCCACTGTGGCTTGGCTTCAATCACCCTTCTGGGCAATGGAGAGAGTTCAATAAACTGCAGTAAGGTTTGGATGCCATCATGCAGCACACAGAGAAGAATACCTGGCAAAGGATGTATGTGAGCCCAGGGCAGAGCCAAGGGGAGACTCCTTGAGGCAGGAGAGTCAGAGACCTCACTTTGATTTTGGGGTGCAGAGTCATGTGTGAAGCTCCACTGGGAGAGTGAGCCATTGGTTCCCTGCCACAGTGAGAGGCCACTGTGGAAGCAGAGATCCCTGTAGCCCCTCTGGTCAAAGGGAGTTACCCTCTGCAGCAGGGTGCCTCCAAACTGCAGCTCACTGACACTTCTGTCCCTCTCCTAGCTGCTTTATCTGGCAGACCTCTGGGACAGAGATTAATTCGTGTCACCTGACAGGGAAGGAGTATATGCTAATAGCAGCTAAAGGACTTCAGTATCTAGGTTTGCTTTTCTCTCCACACAAACACGTCCAGCTTTTGGATTACACCTCATCATAGCACATGAGATGAAAAAGCTAAGACAAACATCCTAACACGTGCAGAAAGATAATGCTTTGCTTCATCAATAAAACAGGCTGTGATACTGGCACCTGCAGAAAAAGCAAAATCACTGTGAAAGGGAATAATGCTGTGTAAAATCACTAAAGGGAATTTCCAGACCTCTGAAACAGAAATGCAATAAATTTACAATACCCCAGCAGCAAAGGTACTCCAGCAACCCAAGAGTTGCATCTCCTTTGACCCCAACAGAAAATTTTTCTACCTGAGCTCAAATCAACTCATATAATAATATTGCAGCTTCATTGTGCATTGTTCCTGGGAAACAGACCTCATGTCTTTTATTACTCATCTCATGTTGTCACAAATGTTTTAGTAACAACTGACTTGTGCAATAATTAAGGAAAAAAATTCAAGCCTTTGGAGCGGACTGGTCTCAAAGTGCAGACTACAATGTGTGGAGATTCACAAGACCTGACGACCTAACAAAGCCAATAAATCAGAGCTCACAAACAATCTCTGTGCTGACATGATTTATCTTCCAGGGCTGACCTGCTTGGATATGATTTTATTATGAAGGCAGTCAGAGATGTGAACAGTAGACTAAAAGAAGCCATTCACAGTGGTGAATCTGAGTCTATTTTACTATAATCCCAGCACCAATCTGTGGGATAAATCTAAAATGTACTACTATTACAGTAGTAGGTGACTGATTTAGGTGAAGTAAGGGCTCTAGATTTGTCATAAAGGACTTCTTCCCCATCTCCAACCTGGACACTGTCTCTGGTAGTTAAATATTCTTAGAAGAGCAGTCTAACAGATACATCTGCAATGGCTGAAGACGATGGATGCTCAGAATGAAAGGCACACCAGGCCCTGAAGTAGCTCACCATGGAGTTCCTGACAACACCAGCCAGCAGCATCAGGAGGGAATACTGTACATGTAATTTTTAACACAAGTGTCTTCACAAGAGACAAAGGCTGTCTAGCTGTTCCTGCAATGCAGGAGTGACAACTCAATTGTGAGTGTAATAAAAATAGTAAACCACCTCCAATATGGTCATCATTAGGAAAACATTGCACATTGTCTTTTTTGAGGGAAATGAAAATAAAGGTGTTGTTTTTCAGAAAGGTGTGCTTTCTCTAACAAATAGTTTCTTGCATTGCTTTCTTCTTCAAATTAATTCCAAAAAACTTTACTTATGTTGTAGGAATTTCATCTGATACTGATAGGAACATGAGCATCTTGAAAAGCTTAAAATAAAGGATAGTTTTAAAAGTGGGGCATCCAGAAGGAGGTTAATTTTTTTCGTTAGTTAAGGCAGGTCTAAACCACCAGGACCATAGCAGCCTGAAAGCCTGGTGGATTTTCAGATCCTTGTTTTCTGTTTTCAGAAACAGAAAAAGGGATAAAGATTCATAGCTGAATTCAGAAAAACATAACTTTTGTCCAAAGATGCATTACTTTTTATTTGTGGCTTATGAAGTAATTTATTCTTTATAAGAAAGAGGCAGCAACTCTAAATGCATAGGTTCTAAAAACAGTGATAATTTTCTTTGTACTGAGATGCAGATGTTTCTACTACAGGAATGCTGTAGCCTACAGAGAGATGAAAGATTCCCCATGTTACCCCAAAATGCATTTCACTGGCATCCTAGAAGCTCTGTGCTCCTTATAGAAATGAATGTCATAAATAGCTTTTGATCATCAGATAGGCACTGGCTGCCAAAGCACTCAGATACATTTCAGTCTTTGCTCTCTTTGCTCAGAGATCAAATTATTAATGGAAGGAAATGCCTGTTTACTGCAATGTTCCTGATTTTTCATATTGAAGTTTAGCTAGTATAGAGCACAGCTAGCATAGTCTAGCTAGTATTTATATGGAAGTGCTTTTTAAACAGTTTTACAAATGCATAAAATGATAAATGTAATAAATCAATAAAGTTATACTTCATCTCTGCTTTAGCCTCTAAGGTTCAGAAAGTGAACACAGAACAAGCAGCCATGTTAAAGAGCCCTCTTTAAGGACATTTAAAACATTGCTGTGATTAATACTTTGGGAATAATTAAGAACAAAAAGAAAACTTTAAAACACATTTAAATTGTTTGCTTTCAACACAGTGTTAACAGAAAACTTGCATACTCAAAAATTTCGGGGGTTTTTTTCAGATGTGCTTAGTCAATCTGTATGTAACTCTTTACTTTTAATTGGTCACAGAAGTCTAGTAATACAATTTCTCTACACTGACTCTATGAATAAATACCCACATGGGTAAACTTCAAATCCAGCATCTGTGGATATTTATAAAGGCAAATTTCAATGTTACCCTATTTACCCTGAGTGTAAAATATGCAAGCCTAGCTGTCAAAAATACCTTTACAAATTGAAACAAATACTTGAAAGGTTTTTTCTTCCTTTGGCTGTAGGTTAGGAAGAACTGGATCATCAGGCAGATTTTACATACAGCATCCTTGAGATATTCTACATACTGTGACCAGACCTTGGACTCTCTGGCTGGACTATTTCTGATTGGGTTCCAGTCTAAGTGATAAATTACAGCAAAGAATCAAACTACTTATGCTGCCATCATGGTTAGTTTAAAGTACATTTCAATGTCAAACTACTAAGGCTGTTACCCTGAGTAGAAGACAATAGATTTTCACCAAAGAGATAAAAAGAATCACATTGAGAAGTGATCTTCATTAGGGAAAGGTATCCCTATTTTTCTTTGACACCTGCTTTGAAATCAGGAAATTCCAGATGTTTTTACTTTCCAGTGAATAAAGATTGCTTTTTGTTATCCTATGAGTCTAATGGTGAAGTGGTTCAAAGGACAGGATTATCAGATAGAGAGAATTGTCTCAAGAAGTTGAGAATACAAGACAAGAGGGAAAAGCAATGATAATGAATGTTTGCAAAAGCATGACAAGACACGTCTGTGTGAGCAATTCTGCCAAGTACATCGGCTCCAGCTACCCCAGGTTTCCTGTCTGTGAGCAGATGAGCTCTGTGTCACAGCAGTGGTGACTGGAGCCACGCAGGTGTGATGGGCTCCATGTGCCTGCTCAGGTATGAGCCACACCTGTGTCATGCTGCGGGTGCACCCGGCATGGGGAGTGCAGACACAATTAATGTCCTTTACACACTGAGGCCCATATGCCCAGGGTAAATTGGTCTCATTTGGTGAGTGACATGTGTGATGTCAGGGATGATAGGCACCCAAAAATGTGTTGAGTTAGTATTCAAAGCAATATCCAGCGTGTCAGAGCTGGTTAGGATTGAACTGTTGTAGAAATACTAACTAGAGAGAGCTCAAACCCAAAAAATACTACCTAATACACCACAGCTACTCAATGAAATTTTAATTTTTCCCCCTCAAGACCACCGCCACTTTGTCTCCTGGGGAGTAGGAGAAAGCTCAGAGAAAGATTGCAAGTCAAAGATGGTTTTCCCAAAGAAAATTTGCAAGAACCAAAGAAAAAATATAATAAGTGATTGCAATAGAAGAGACAGTTTTATTTTCAAAGCCACCACCTTATATCTTGTTGCATAATGCAGTGGCTATCAATTGCACATGGAGGAGGAGATGGAGGAAAGCAGAAGTGAAGCAATAAAGTATTAAATTTTTATGATCTTCTGCCAGTTTTTCAGTTTGTTTTATAAAAGACTCGAATAATTTCAAGTGACAAAAGGCTATATCCTAAATTAGGATTGATACAGTGCAGCAAACATATACAACAGAAAGTAAATAACTAGAACAAAAGAAAAAAAGATATGCTGTCTCTGAAGACCTTGTGCCATAGTGATTGCTGTGAGCAGTGAGTAAACAGTAGCCAGGAATAGCCTGATCACATGGCAGAACATCCCACTTTCTTTAACGATCCTTCATCGACACTGCTTTTTGAATTAGTCAATATTTCACAAGTAAGGGAGATGCAATTGGAAAAGCCAACTAATGAATAGTTGAAAAAAGTGTATAATCCATCATCATTTTGTGTGCTATTTTAAATAAACACAATTTCACAACAATTAACTTTCCATCTTCTCCCTCTCAGCATTTGTCTCCAGCTTGCAACTGAGTCCCCAGTCCTTCACAGAGCTTTATGCATTGAGAACTTCGTGCCTGACAGAGCACCCAGTGTTTGACACACTATGATTAAAATATTTCTGATGTACAAAATGAACCACAGTCAATGGTCTGACCAACATGTCTCAATGCAAAATTGAAAGATTAATTGCCTTACTTTCAGATAAGAAACATGGAGAAAATTTTAACTTATAAAAACATATATCCACTGACATTTAAAATAAACCCCACAGCTGAATCTAATCTGTAAAACAGTTTAGATAACCTCCATGGAAATAACCAGAGGAAATATCTTAGGAGATCTCTGTCTTCTCTCTTCTACACCCTCCAATTTCTAGAGATTTTGGTATCCCAAAGCCTTAGAAAATACCATTTGGCTTCTATCTTGACTTCAGGCTTAAAAATATCTCTGAAAGTTTCATCCATGCCTATTCTCATTTGTACAGCAAAGAGCAGAATGAGGCCTCAGTCATCTGCTCACAGACATTCATTGTTGTGGTGGAAGCAGAAGAGGGAGCGAAAGAAATGCCACTTATTTGAAGGAATGAGGGTTGGATGGGCCCACAGCTGCCTGATCCACAGCTGCAAGTGCAATGCAGCTCCATATGGACTGGCACACAGGGCTCAAGTGGCAGGGATGGATCTTGCTCTGGCTGCATTATTTTGCTGGACATGTTGATATGGAGTCCTCATTAACCAGAGACTGATTAATGGTATCTAATTAAAGTAGGGGACAGCAAGAAGGATGGAGTGGTGGAGGATCTAGGTACTGCACAGCATCCTGTCACACTGTTTGCCTTGAATGTGCCTTGGTCAGGGTGATATGCAACACAATTCCAGTAATTAACTCTTCCAGCTGATGCCATTGTTTCTGACTGAGAGCTCCCCTGTCACAAGGATTAATTCAATCTATACCATTATTTAGTCAGCAACAACAGATGCTCATTCAGATATGTTTGCAGAAGAAGATGGCTCCACTTAACACCAGAGCATGCATGTCACCCCAGGAGAGTCTTTCCACTGTCATTTTCTGGTCCTCAGCACCCCTTCACATCTAAGGCTCTGCTTATATGCACTTTCTTCTCTGTGTGTGCGTGACATTTAAGATTGATATTTGTCAATAACATTTCAGACAAAGCAGTGCCCTGTCTGGGAAAAAGTGGAGGATGATTACTTAGATGAGGAAAATTGAAAGCTGAAGAGAAACAAACGATTTGTTCTCCTCCTGCTCTGTTTCCCCCGCAAAAGCTGCTTGCCCAGTCATCCTGTCCCTTCAGCGAAGGAAGCAGAACTGCCTGCAGCCAGTTTTTCTGCTGTGGCAAATGTCACTGCCGTCTCTTGACCAGGTCCTCAGATCCCCTCAACAGCTGGCTGTCGGCCCACTGTGCACAAAGGGTCTGCTCCATCCCTCCCCTCCTCTGCCAGCCCCAGGAATGTTTGGCTCAGTGGAAATCCATGGAGCAAATCCAGCACAAGTAACAGAGGAAGGAGACCTGGTATTATCAAATGAGTTAAAATGACTCCAGGCCTGGCATTTGGGGCTGCAGTACTGAGTACTGGTGTCTCAGCTTCAAATTTCTCCTCACATCTGAGAAAGCTGTGGAACCCTGTGACCAACAGGATTTTCTGGGGCATAGTCTGCCTGGCAAGACTCAACTCAAGAGCAAATTTGCTTAAGGTTACACACCAATTCTTTGCTTTTAATGTAAAATGTAAAGAGTTTCTAATTAAAAAAAGTAAAGAGTTCTAGTAAAAAAAGTAAAGTGTTCTCCACTCAGGTGCTGAGCTGAAGCTGGGTGACCAGCGGTCAGCCACGTACACTGAGCAGCTCCCAGCACTCCTGACATGTCCTCCTTGGCTACGATGCTTTCTGGTGGGAGGAAGCTTTGGGACTGAAAGTCTCCCACTGAGAAGCCACTGGGATAGGAAGGAATCAAGCCTCCCAGGGGTTTTGGTTGGAGAGGCCCTTGCAGACCATGCTATTTAAAGAGCAGGACTCTGTTTCCCTGGGAGACCAGTCAGTCCATCCAACAGCCCTGCACTGTCCCTGGGAAACCTCCCAGGTGCATGTCCTGTGAATTATTGCCTGCCAAAAGAGGGCAAGGGAAGAAGTATATTGCAGAAAGCAAATCTAGGTTTTTCTTTTCCCCACAGCAGGACATGGATGAGCATGGGTAGAACTAGACAAGATGCAGAGGGTGTGGGATTAGGTGTATAGGAAGGAGATGGTCCCAGAAAGTACTAAACAGGCTGGGATTGCTGAGGGTGGAGTCTAGGCAGGATGACTGAGGTGTATAAATACTAGAAGATCTGGAGAAGGTAGGTGGGGAATAGCTGCCCCCTCCTGCCTCAGCACAAAACTAAGAGCACCTTTTAAAATTAGTAGGCAGCAAGCAGAAAATAAATAGAGGAAGTCCTCTTTCACCCAGTGGAAATTGAACTCTGGAACTTATTGTTACAGGATGCTGCCAAGGCCAAAACCCAATTGGATGCAGGAAGGGTTACATGTGGGCTGCACCAAGGATGGCCATTAAACCTCGCAGCCGCCTCAGCTCGGCAAGCCCCGGAGGCACTGGCAGCCAGGAGCGGCACCAGGAGAGAGGAAGGAGCAACCAAGAATGACTCACATTTCCTACTCCCTTTCTTAAGCATTTCTGGGAACACTAGGGAACTCCTTGTACTGGGCCAAGGCACAGGCTTTGCTGTAGAGAGCACAGGGTCACCTGCACTATTGTTCTGGTCTGCTCTGGCCGTTCTTTTGCATTCATATAACAAAATGGGGGCATTGTTTTCTAAAGTGGCTGAAGGCAGGTAAAGACGCTTGAGAAATTATTATGCTTGCCAAAAATACATTTCAGGAGACTAAAACTGCTGTGGATGATTTACCCTGAATTCAGAAAATAATGCTATTATTAAAGAAAATACAAGAAGAGAAAAGATGAACTACCAGAACCACTCGTGTCAACTTTTTTGAGTGAAATTAATTTTTTTTCCAAATCATCAGCATGAGCTAAAAGCCTGCTGTTATTAAAATTAATTGTAACAACCTAAACATTGCATTAGGTTGAGCACAGCTGGGGGACAGTCTTGATATCTTTCTTTTTCAGGTTACTAAATGTAAAGAGAGAAGCATCTAACCTTGTCCCACATTTCTGGGATGTGTTTTAGGGGAACAATGCCCAACATCAAAAGCGCTGTCACTGAGAGTCCATTTCAGCATGACACGGAGGAGTTGCTGCCCCATCAGTGAAGCCTCCCCCAGGCATGGCCACACGCACAGGGACACGGGGCAGGAGGCTGGGCTGGCAGAGCTGCACACCTCCAGGCACCAGGGCTGGCCAGGACTGGGAAACCCAGCAGCCTGGCACATGCTGAGACACCTTCCCTCCCAGAAGTAGAGGATTTCAGGGATTTCCTGAGAGAGGAGGCTGCAGCCTCCTCGCCCCAGTGGTAAAGACCCCTCCAGGGGAAGCTGTGGAGCTCCATCCTATGCCACAGGACTCCCCAAGCAGAAGTGCTGCCTTGGCTCAGCTGCCAGCAGAGCCTTTGGTGAGAGCATTGCTCCTTGGAACACTTTCCCTGCTGTCTGTAGCAAACACCAGGCATATCCATTCCACAGGGAAGAGGCCAAGGGAACAAAACTTGTTTTTATGGAGTGATGAAGGCTGCCAGATGGGCTGCCAACACACCTGGGAGGCAGCAGCAGCAGCATATGGGGGTCAGCAAGCATCTTCTGGGGGGTCCTGCAGGTGTACACAGGAGATATGAGCATCTGGGGAAAAATGTCTTTGCTTTGAAACCACAGAGTGGTGACTGACCTCTTACCCTTTTGTGGGAAAGAAAAAAGATGATAATTCAATCCTCCAGACAAACAGATGAGTGGAAGGAGAATTCCTAAAGGTAGTCCCATCATCAAAATTATCACTCAACTCAGAACTGTCCATGCAGGAAGAATTAGCAGGTTTTCCAACCCTAATTACCAGCTGTCTGAAACAATGACATAGTCAACAGAGAGTGAATCACATGAATAGTCATATCCTGAGAAGAAGAACCGGAAGCACAAAGTATCCTACTGAACTATAAACCTCTCATAACAGCTCTCTGAAAGAGTATTTACAAACACACTGCTCTTCAAAGCTGGATGTATTGTTCCAGAGGAGCTGAGGAAACTAAAACAAGGAAAGAAATTACCTTGACTAGTAGGTTTACTATAATTACGCTTTTGTTAAACCTGTAAGGAGGGCAGCTGTTGGAACTACAATTCATTTGAAAGGAAAGGATGGGGTAAACTAGTGAAATGGTGGAATGATACAGATTTTTATCAGCTAATGTCATTTCAGGAAAAGACAGAAAAGTCACAGATTTAGATAGCTAATCATGTGGAGCCTTGTCACATTAAGACCAAAGGGATACTTCCACTGACTTCAGGAGGCAATAAATCAGTCCAGCAATTAAAAAGATGAACTTTCTCCATACTCTTCCCCCTTGAAATCAGTGCATGGTGCTGAGTGCTCTGGCTGTCCTCCAACAGAGCACTCTGACATTCATAATCCAGCCAAAGCCACCAACTCAGGTGTTTCCTGGTGAGCACGTGCTTAAATGTGTTGCTGGACCAAGGCTGAAAGTGTTAGCAAGTTGAAGCCGGCAGCTCTCTGCATCCCCAGGACAGCATCATGACATTCTTGTGGGTCACTGGTGCTCCCTGAGGCATGGGGAGGTCATCTGCAAAATGTCATCTGCTCTCATTTTGTTTTGAGCTATGCACAGGGTTTCCTATGCACACAGAATGGGAAAACAAACCAAAGAAAACCAGAGACATTTTAACCTGGCTTGGTTGGTGTGCTTGTAAATAAGAAGTGGCAACACAGTGTTAGATGATCTGAATTTTCCCAGTGTGTGGGAGGTTCATCCTTGAATTACAATTTTTCAGGCCTTCACATTTTCAGAAGTAATTAAAAATCAAACTGTAAATAATTTCCTGTTGACTGACTAGTCACATGCCAGTCAAATCTCTGGAGGATGTAGCTGTTCCTATAAAGAAAGAAGGAAGCCTTGCTGGATTGTGAAAGCAGGTGAAAAAAACCTCAGAATTATTTCTTCTGCTCCCAGAATAGTAACCAGAATTAGACTATGACCTTTCCAGAATGATGTGTGTAATTAAGGAAATCAAAGCTACTGCTATATCTCCGAGGCAAAAGAAAAAACCCCTGTTTTGATCACATTTACATCTTTTTATAAGCCACAAAAGCCTGGATGTTCAGTGTTTAGACTGATGCTCCCTCTGCAAAAGAGGAAGTGCACTTCTGCACATAAAAAGGAATGTGGGGGGAAATAAAAAAATACCTGAATGAAATATCAGCTCCAATATACCTTGGTGATGTCTCGACTTTTGTAATATTCAAATGTAGAGGTTTTTTTCACCTTCTTCACTGCCTCATGAATTCCCTCAGGGATTGTGATTTGAGCTTCAAACAGTGAAAATGAAAAAATTCTTTTTTATCATGGAAGCAGATAAAATGGGCAAAGACAAGAGAAGCTCCTTTTTTCTGATCTTTCAGACCTCGAAATATATTTCAATTCATGCAAATATGCACTTAAACCCCTTACAAATCAAGAGTGTGCATTCTATTTACCTTTCTAAAAACGTAATTTAATATTAATATTGCATGTATTATTTTTCTTTCTGGTATAGGAAAATGTTGTTTCTATTTAGATAATATCTGTTATTTCTGTCCTGTGTTACTTGTTATTTATTGAAGCTTAAGCTGTTATGGTCTCTTACATAAATCCTTCTTAGCATGTGGATTATTGATCCTATAATCCGTAATAATATTGTCTATTCTGTCATCCAGCTGGCAGCAATAAACACTAAAAATACACATTCTAAAATTTGTTGTCCTCAAACAAAAACCAAAACAATAAACATGGTCAATGAATGAAACTTGGAAATAAATATTGTGATTTCTCTCTAAAAATGCCTAAAGACACAAGACCATGTTATTAGATCTATGGTCTCTTAAATTTTAGGCTTAATACCAAAACAATACTTCAGTCATGTAGATACCCTTCAATATTGTTTCCATTTTGTACTTGCAAAATTATTTTCTTTTTACCCTTCTGAGGAAAAACATTTTGTTGGCTTGGGTTGTTTTGAAGGGCTCAACAAAGCTGTAATGTGGAATAGTTAGACCAAACAGGGAAATTTTAGCAGGGCTTCGTATTCTGTACCTGGCACCTAATCTCTGCCATGGGTAAGAGCTACAAGGCTGGATTTGCAGTGTGCCTTGATTTTGAGGCTAGCTTGCGATGCCATCACCTGTCTGATTTCAGCTTGCTCTGGGGCAGGTCTGGAAGACACCTCTCGTCTGTCCACGTGGGCAAATTTGGCTGTTGGAGGGGACATTACCTATTGAAAGGCTGCTGCTCTCCCTGTGGGAGCTCAGACACTTCTCTGTTCCAACCCAGTATCCCCACAGGTTAGTGGGGCATTGCAACCTGCACATCTGATTTTCAGTTTGGTCCCAAATCTGGATAAATGTGCCATAAATGTAAAGCAGTCATAAAACTGAGTAGAATTTGGGGTCTGACAGTAAGTCTATGCAAGATTTCAGCTTCACAGAGATATGAAGGGTGTGTTATGCCATCTCCAGCTGCAATGCTGAGAGCATGTCTGAGACAGGACATGTCCAGCATCACATTCACTCCCTATTTCTGATGCTCTTAGAGTTAAAAAACAACCCACCAGCTCAGGAATAAAATCAATCCGTCTCAGTGATGATGGGCTAGCAGAGAGGCTATGGTTTACTTGCATCAAATATAGGAACTGGGTTATTTTTAAACCCTGAAAGCCTGAGCTGCAAGGAGGCCACGCATCCCCTGTGCTTGGGGCTGTGCACACCCTGCTCACCCTGGTAGCACCTCAGGGGAAGCACTAGAGGAGCATGAAGATCCCTGTGCTGGCAGGTTTGATTTGTTCCTCACTGCACAATTCTTTGGCATGGCTTGGGGGGCAACCTCTGCAGCACCCTGAGGTCAGCTTGGGAGCTTGTGACAGGGCACAGCTCCTCTCCACAGAGAAGGCAGAGCCTTGCATGAGGAGAAGACCACGCAAGGGTTTTGGAGAGTAGCAATTTCTCCTGAGTTTTCCTTAGATAAGTATGGATAGCTAGTTTGAAAGTTGTAGTCAAGGCTTCAGAAAAAACCTAACTGAAGTTCCAGCAGTAGGTAAAACTGAAGAAACTACACAAATCTGAATGAAATACATTCCACTTCAGAAAACTTCGGTGTCCCCATCTTATCTGTAGCAACATGTGACTGTTGGTAATGCCTGGTTTATTCACATTGTTTTTTATTGGCATAGCTGTTAGAGTTAGTGCCTCATAAATCATTTGTTGGGGAAAGTTCCTAAAATCACTCTACTCAGGGAAATAGCCAAATAAGGTAGAAATTTTTTTCCTGCAGGCAGAGAATTAATTTCTTCTGGCAAATCTAAATAGCAGGCTAGGCAGGTCCTGCCTCTGGTGGTCATTTCCCCCTCTTCAGAGGTGGTTTCTCCTCTCCTGCACACCACCTCCAGCTCTCAACCTTTTCCAAGCCAGTGGCTCTCATCACACCCTACCTACACTCCCAAAGTGCACATCAGATCTGGGACGGGGCAGCACACAACAGGTGAAGGACCTTACAGATGAGATTATTAACCTACAGAAGTTTCAGATTCTTATTTTTCAGATATATTTTGAAGTTCATTTATCTTATTTCATAAGGAAGAAGTATATGTACAGGAATATATTCACAGCAAGTGTACATGTCTACCCACTTGTACTTCATCACTTTTTAGCCCATCAATTTCAGTCATCTTTTATGAGGTGGAGTTTGATAAGCTAATGACCTAAAATACATCAATTTTCTAAAAGTCTCAAAAAAAGGTGTGGAAGAGGACCCTGTCAGTTCTTCCACTGGGAGATGAATGAGCCCAATTCGTATTAAATGGCAGAGAATCCATACTGAAGAGCTATCATGACTGCCATAAACGTCAAAAAAGCTTTGCTTAGAAATTGCAGTGCATTGTACACCTGAGACACAAAGCTTTAGGAAACCAGGCATCATTAGTCCTACTGATCAAGGACTTTGGCATTTGGGAGAGAAACACTGGGGAACAGGCTTATGCAGGGATGTTCACTGACTTGGGGTGATGATGGCAGAAGATAGGCTCTGGTTGTGACAGGTGAGGCAGAGGCAGCTGATTTAGGACTTTAATATACTATTCTGGTTGGTGAGAAAAGTAATACCTGTAAAGAATATATAATGATTTTGGTGGAGGCTTTTATACATCTACATGAATACAGCCAAGGCTTTTTAATCTAAAATACATGTATATTAGAGGGAGATCATGTTCCCACTTCTCTTTCATAACATGTCTTTACGTCCCCCTTAGTACATGTAATCATGTTTACTTTGCCAAATCCTTCCTTGTACTTGTGGATCAATTAGTATTATTTCTACAGTGTCTCCATCCAAATTCTTTCATTTTAAAAAAATCACAGAAGAGGAAATAAATCATGTTAAAACCCCATTCAGCATGGTTGTATCACAATGGTTATGTTACTATGGAAACATCTGTGTGAAGAGACTATGATACTCTTGAAGATTAGCATTTTATCCCATATTTCCAATTATGTCATCAGACTGGATTTTCAGTGTCATAAACTGACATAACCACAGGAAAATTAAGTGATTTATAATGGGTAAAGCTGTGAACTGGCAATTATTTGAGAAAAAAGCCCTGATAATTTACTTGATGGGGAGTCTGAATCTAAAACTGCTTCTGTCCCATGCGTATTTGAAAGGTTGGATTAAGTTCTGCTTGAATCACCCTGGAATAGTTGTTCTTTCCTAATGAGTCCTAGGACTCAAGCGAGCAGCAGGAAAGCACGCGATCTCTGACTTAGACTGAGTTTAACTAGACAGGGTGCTAAATGTGGAGCTGTGTGGCAGCACAGGCTACAGGGGGCATGGGCAGCTGTGCCTGTTCTCCTCCCCTGGTGTCTCTACACACTCAGGGCTCCCCACACTCTGTCAGACCTGCTGGCCCCACGCTGTGTGTCTGGGCACGTTCCACTCACAGCAGCCATCCTTTCACTTGTAGCCTGGGTGCCCAAAGCAGCACAGCCTCTGCGCTTTGCAGGGCAGCATTTCCCGTGCTGTCGTTCATCGTGGTCGGTGTCCCCTCGAGCTTCTCAAAGGCACTCCAGGTATGGCTGGATTATTTTCATCTCCCTGTTTCTGCTGGTGTCTGGCGCCTCGTAACAGATATTGGAGGTATAGAGTAGTCAAGTATCTGCAAAATATATATATTTTGTGTAGTAGGGTGTTTTCTGTACCAGCAAAACAATTGTGTTTGATAGATGGCCCAGTCTCTCAAGAAAATTCTCCACTTTGTTTTTGATAAAGTGCACGGCCTCTAAGGAATCAAAGTTCCTTGAACACCACAAAGAAAAAATAATTCCTTTTGTAAAAAAAATTTACACACATCAAGTGTATAAATTAAATTGACAAATGTGGTAGAATTATTTAAGAGATTAAAAATAAAATGTAAAGTAAGAGTTGGTGCACAAGACTTTGTTTTGATCACATGTTCTCTAGTTGGTAATAAAGCAACATATTAATAACATCATCAGGGACAAAGACCTTCAAAACAGACGAAGAGAGAACCACTCATGCATTATAACAGTTCATACATAATAACACTTCTTACATGATGAATGGTATCAGTTCCCTCTTCAGGAAAGGTTCATCTATGTTGTGAAAACTTATAATTAAAAAACCCCTCTGATACATTCTGTGAACAAGGTGAGATCCCAAAGCAAGGAACACGGAGCAGAAGTGCTCCATCTTCAGTCTCAGGGCCCTGTCTGCCCTCACACCCCTGTGCTCCAGAGCCCAGGCTGTGAGGCATCTATGAAGCAGGCAGTGGGGCTGGACCACAGAGCAGGGACCAGGCTGGAGGGTCAGTCTATGGCATCTCAGCCCATCCTTGGTGTGGGCATGGGATTGCTCTGGGGGGGACTGGTGGGCCTGCCAGGTCCAGCAAGATACAGTTTTCTGCAAAACACACATAAGTTTTCACACATTTTGAAATAACTTCTAATATTATGTATGTGTTTGAATATAATTGCAGGTATGTAGTTCAATGATCCGAGTTTGGGTACTGTGATGTCATTGTATGATCTCATGCTTTACAGGTCTGCAGGCAGATGCTGTAAAATAGCTCAGATCCAATAATTGCAAGGTAACTGCCTCTACTTCTCTGGATAAAACAGTCAGTCCCAAAGTATGTAACACAGAGATCCTTCAGAAGCCAGTGGTAGTTAAGGGAAACCATATAAGATTGGCTCCAGTGGTATCACTTGCAAGAAATAACATTTTTGCCAATTAAATTTGAAATACTGAAAGTTTTAAATCAAGGGAACATGTTTTCCTGTTCCACTTATTCAACAAAACATATTTCTGCCACATCTCGCTGTTAACTGTGTCTCAATTAAGTGCATGCCACTATTTTGAACAGATTTCTTTAAAAAAATAGAACAAGGAGAGGGAAAAGGGAAGAATAAGCAGAAAATAAAAGTAAGGACAGAAACTGTGGCTTTGTATTTTTCTTCTGCATTAGGCAAAAAAATAAAAGTGACACGGGAGTTTCTTGTAAACTAAGTTACATATAATTTGCTACCATGTTGATAAGGGAGGCGATCTCAACAATACACCCTGTGTGCCATCTAGGCTGTACAGGAACTGCTAGGAACAGGGAGGAGACAGATTGTTTGCAGGCCAAAGTGAATGTGGTGCCAGTGCTATGACTATGTAATTTAGGTGACACAAATGGGGAAGACTCCTGTCAGATTCTTTAGACTCCCTTGCTTTCTCTATAGATTTCTCATCTGTCCACACACCAAAAGGTTTTTTTCAGTGTTGGTGTTGTGGTGACTCCCATTGTAGATGTCTAATTTTTCCATCAGACTGATGACCTTGTAGGAGCAGGGGATGCTAGCAGCAGACTAGTTACGGGGAAAGTGTTTCACAGTTTACTTGCTTGATTTATTTCCAACAGTAGCAGTAGAGCTCATTCTCATCTCCATTATAATGCTGTAAATTCAGCTGCAATTGCTTTTATTAATAATGCAATTATTAATAGCAACTCATCATTTTCCTCATGGCCCTGGTCTTGAGTTAAAATTTTGCACAAAGGAATCCTTGTATTTGCCTATTTTACCCTTAAGTGAGTCTATGAAAAATTAACTGTTTTTTCTTGTCAGGAGCTGTCTGTGGGACTGGCAATGGGATTTTTTTTTTTGGATATCTTAGTTTCTGTTCAGACTGAGATTCAGATACTAAGTGAATTTTTTTGCACATTCTTAAGATGCCTGATAAATTAAATAGACATTCATAAAAGGTCTAAAATTTAAATTTGATGAAATATATAATGTCCACTAAGATATTTACATTACTCAAGGGCAATTAAGATAATGATAGTGGAAGTTGGATAGTCTGGTACTTTTACGAGGCTTTACTTTCATGTTGAATCAAAACTATACTTAACCAAATATGGTATCTTATTCCCAGCATTTCAACCATAAATTTGAAGGAGACAAGTTATTCCCATTAATCTTTGGAATGCACAAAACTCAAAAAAGACGTGAGCAAAATGCTAGAAGGGCTGGGAAATGTTATTTTCATCCTGTTCTTTCTGTCTGGTCTGCACTGGGATGATCCCTCCTTCTCAGTGACACTGTTGGATGAACTCTGCAAAAGGGCATTTCTGTTTCAATAGTGACTGAGTGATATGGCCAAGCATGACTTTACTCCCTGCCAAGTTTGTATTTTCAGCTCAGTGGAGAAAAAGAAAATCCTTTCTTTTCAGCTAAGGTTCTCAAAATATTTGTTGTTTCCAAACTCCAACCAGCATGACCCATGTTAAAGCCGTAGACAAGCTAAAAGACAAGTGAAATCACCCACCTGCAAAATTTTCACCAAAACTGCCAAAAGGGAAAACACTTGACTGATTTGTGCTGGGATGAAACAGCATCTAGAGTGCTCCCCCCTTTCTGACACTAGCACATTTTAGTATTCCTGCCAACCACATTGTAGTCTCAAGGGCACCTTCAAAAAAGAACAAAAACTGTTTAAAAATTTGTGATAAAAATACCCCTTTGGAAAAAAAAAAAAAAAAAAAAAAAAGAGCACTTCTATTTCAGAAAAAGGTTGTTTTCCTTTATTTAATTAATTTTTTTAAAGGAATTAATAGTCCAAGGATTCAAAGGGAAACAACAGCAGGGTTACATGTGCTCACAGTGTGGTGCATCTTGTCATCTCAAAGGTTCCCAAACAGTTGGTCCACGGAGAATTGAGAGGTCACATAGTTTTAACGCTTCCCCATCTCCTACTGCTTAATCTCATTTGTAATATCTAAAAATACACATCTTGCTTTCCCAGTATAGCTTTCCCGTGTAAACTTGGACCTGCTGCTGTTATCCAGGACATGGTGATGTTCTGGAGGGTGGGAGAGCAGGACATGTGATTGCCGACTGGAAGAGAGACAGTTTCTGAATGGAAGGGGAGGATTTCCCTGGGATAATGTTTCTATTCATTCTGGAAAATTACCAAGGATGTTTTTACTAAATAGCATTCAGATTAGTTTCAGGCACCTCTGCAAAAGAAATTCTGTCTCTCTGGTCAGGAAGCTGGGTTAGGCAGTCCCTGTGGGAAGGAAGAAAGAGCTGAGGTGTCTGCCTGGTGCATTTTATGCTTATGCATGACAACCACTGGTTAAAAAGTTGAAGCGAGTCAGAGAATTAGGAGCTCTTACAGAGCACCTCAGGGAATGCTACTCCCTGTAAGGCATATCCAAATTGTCTACTCTAATCAGTTCATTCTTGTTTTTAAATATTTTGAGGACGTAAGTATCTTGCTCCAATAAAACATACCAGTGACTTTAAAAGATTCTTCCACTGAAACACACTAATTTTCTTTAACATGTTATTTTTTATAATGACCTTAGACTCCCCAAAGTACACCCCAGGCCTTTGGCAAAACTCTTTGCATGCACAAAAAATTCTGTAAGAATAATCCCTGTTTCTCTCCATGAAGATTTATTGCTGTCCTTTGCAAGAGTGTTGCTGGGGAAACAGTGACTCCTAGTCATATTTCACATGATGCCTACATTAATCTGTTAGCAATTCAGACTGGATAGCTCTTTCACTGAGAACATCTGTTAACAAATTTCTTCAGATAGATAATTTATCTACACATGTATTTTGAACAAAAGAGAATCACATATTAGACCTACTGACAATTGTTTTCTCTAAAAGTTTTTTTTCATTTATCATGTTCAAATAGAGTTACATTTATTAGTCTCCTTGAGACAGTGGTTCAAATAAATCTATTAATATCTCTTAGTCTCAATTAATTTATATAAAAATACCTAGATTTTGAAAGAATGCTTTCTCTCTGAAGTTAGGTTGATTGCGCTTTAAACCATTTCTTATTTGATTATCTAAGCAACATGTATCCATGCATTCAGTAAAGGAAAGTAACTGGCATTCAAGTGAACTAGAAACTGGCAATCAAGAAAAGTCAATCTATGTGAACTCATCATCATCAGGCTGAAAATGGTTGTTGATTGTTTGGCTTCAGACCTGTATTTCACAGATTCATTTTAATAAGACCTAATGAATCTCACAGCAAGACTCACTGAGTTGGAGTTCATCTAAGAAAAGCACACACCCTTTAACTGTCTTTATTCTGCAGTTTTAGTCAAAACATTAGGAACTCCAAGATCAGGGAACACTATCTTCCCCTGAGAAAGTCAGCTGCCACTTCCCCATGAGTCAAAATAGGAAACAAACGGAGGGAACAGCACTGACTTGGGGAAGCAGTAATGTATGAGCTGTCTGTGTCTCAGTACTTTATGTGAGGGTTAGGAAGAGAAGAGAAAAAGGAATTCTGGAAAATAAATCTGTTGAGCTGGAGAACTGCAGAAAAATGCAGTCTCTCTTTCAGACAACCAAATGAAGATGGCCTCGGCAGACCTGCTCACAGGAGCATGGGTGGAATCACCTGTTCTTTCTGATATGTGACCTCACCCACCACACCACCTTTGAGCTTTTTATAGCCATCCCACTCCATAGCTCACAGAAGTTGTTCCTAGCAGTTAAGGCAAGAAAATTTTGCAAAATTTTCAGACAACATCAGACATCATTCATGATGAAAGTGAGGCATCTTCTCTTCCACTCAGGCACTTCACTAAATATTGGGTACTCTTCCAAGCAGAATGAATTGCATTAGACTTTCATCTCATCTTGATAATTTTCTTTGTTAAGCAAAGACTTGTTAGCCTCTTATACAAGCGTGGTATCAATCACTTGTGGCAAGGAATTGGAATAAAACCACTTATGAAATCCTTGGCTTACACCCAATGTTTTCCAGTGCCCTCTGAGTAGTTGCAGTCAGGAGCAGAGAAAATCTACAGCTTGTCCAAAGAATTTTCAGTGTTTATGGCATATGAAAGCAATGCTTTCTCTACAAGACAGTGTTATCATTTTTGAGAATGTTATTTTTAAAAGCAGTATACTAAAAATAACACAGTACACCCGAGTAGCAGACTACTCATTTTTGTTCCTTTATAAATACACTTTTCCAGATTAGAGAAATTTTTGTCACTCTAGAATAACTTGTAAGGTAGTTTGAGCCTGTTTGGAGGCAGAGCAGAGAAGAACTCTCTGGAATTCAATAAAAGGCAAAAGCAGGGTCCTGCACTGGGAGAGAATAACCCCACGCATCAGGCTGGGGGCTGGCCTGTTGGAAAGCAGCTCTGTGGAGAAGGACCTGGGGCATCCAGGTGGACAACAAGCAAGTGGTGTGCCCTGGGAGCCAAAAATGTCCATGATATTCTGGAATACAGGTCGAAGGTGGTACCCTTCCTCTCTACTCAGGCCTTGTGAGATGCATCTGGAGTGCTGTGTCCAGTACTGTGTTCCTCATGACAAGAGAGACATGGAGCTCCTGGAGTGGGTGCAGCAGAGGGCAAGATGAATAAGAGATTTGAGTGTCTCTCTTATGAGGGCACTGGGCCTCATCTCAAGAAGAGATGACTGAGAGGGGACATCATCAATGTTTATCAATATCTGAAGGGAGGGTGTCAGAGGATGGGCCCAGGCTCTTCTCAGTGGTGCAAAGGAATAGGACAAGAGACAACAGCAGAAATTGATGCACAGGAAATTCCACCTGAACATGAGGAAGATCTTCTATACCATGTAAGTGATCAAGCACTGGAACAGGTTGCCCAGAGAGGTTATGGAGTCTCCCTCAATGGAGATATTCAGGAACTATCTGGAAGCAATCCTGTGCAATGTACTCCAAGATGACCCTGCTAAGCACAAACCAGACAACCTACAGTGGTCCTTTCCAACCTGACCATTCTGTGATTCTGGGTATGAAAATGGATCTGACGCTGCTGTTACAAGGTAGAATTCCAGAATATAAGCAGATATAGTCCAGCACTACAAATGTTAGAATTATTTTATACAGACTCCTTACAGCTAAATATGCAGACTTAAGCCTTAATGAAACCTTTAGAAACCAGCAAAGCTCTTCCATTGGACATGTTCCTAAAACTTTGAAGAAGTCACAATGTAAATAGAATCAGATCAAAGGATATAGATACTGGATTAGGCAAGCAGCAGATTACAAAACAGCATTAGCATTTGCCCTTTGCAAAGGTTAAATATGTTCTTATCTGAACTATTATATCCATGTTCCCTTGAGGACTATCCATTATAAAGATTTTGGATTAAAATGGAAACAGGACCAGAATACAATCAGAGAGAATTTTTTGGAACTTTGAGCAGACATTACTAGAAATAAATAGCTCAGAAGGCTTTTGAAGAGTTATAAGTCATAAGCTGTCTTAGAACAAAGAATAATGTTCTTTCAAATAATAAAATCTTTTAAAACTAAATGGAAGTGATCTTCTTGTATTAATGTCTCCAGATTTCAAGAAACTTTCATCTTGCTCAGCTCCGTTACAAACATGGTGCTCAGCACATCTTCAGTAGTCTGTCTCTGAGAGGGCACAAAAATTTTACCATCCACTTATCTCTTCATGCCTTTTCATTCTTAAGTCATTGCAAAAGCAAAGGAAGCAAAATATTCCTGATCTTGTTTGTTCCAATTTGAAACTCAGAGGAAGTTTTTGGATATTAGGAGAGCGAATTTTCCCATCTCATATTAGACATCTGCCATGTGGATATATGAATTAATCACCCTAGACCTTGTCTGTAGTCAGAGGCAAAAAATGTGTTATTAATCTGACCTGTCTTGAGCCAATGTTTTAGGATAAGTTGAACTGTTTCTTTCCACTGATCTGGGAAGAGAGTGGAGGCATCTGGCTCCTCTGTAGACACCTAGACTGCACAACATCCACATTGTGTCAGCTAAGCCAGCCTGTTGTACTCCACCATTAATAGCTTTGATGCTTCAGCTCTTTCTGGACCTCATACAAAAATCACTTTGCTGGTGTTTCAAAATAAATTGATCCCTCAATAAAATCCAATATGACAGCTAGTGAAATTAGCAAAGCCTAAAAACACCCACCTGTTTTTATGGGCCACTTTTTTACAGTCTTTTTTACAGCTTCAACCATGCTCAGAATTTCTTGTGCAAAAAATTAGTAAATATTAAGGAAGGGAAGGTGTGGATACACCTAAGCATGGGCTTGTAACCTCTGGAGAGCCAAGGAGAAGAAGACACACAGTACTGCAAATCTGAATTACCTGTCAGAAATAACCTCTCATTCACCATAAATACTCTTACACAGTGAATTCCCTGAACTGATTTACTGTGTTATCACTGAAAATAAATAATATTGAGTGATTTTGGATTACTCCTATAATCCCTCTGCAGGGATTCAGAGTAGGAATCTTATACATACAATGGACATCAGAAAAGAGGAACCAGACTGCAGCTTCCCAGAAATGGCAGTTTGTGTGCATATAAGAAACATGCGTGGAACAATGCAAGAAATCACATGCAGATCACAGTCTGGAATGATCTGAAAGAAAAAGCATAAGAAAAAAAAGTCATATTTTGGCACTCAAGCATTGCCTAGTAGAGACTTTCTTTAGGTTTGCATGCAAAAGGAAAAAGAGAGTAACATTATAGAGTGAAGGAAATATGTTCAAATATCTAGTTTTGCCTGTTATTCCATATTGTTATGAACTTTTCACAGTTACTTTATGCTCTTGGAGCAGGCCACTACACTATGTTTTAAGAGGCAGAGTAGTATTTCTTTAATGATAAATAAGTACCTCACAGATACATGACTGAAGAATATCTGTAATATTATTGTCCCTGCAAAATAACTTAACTAGTGGAATTACAAATCAAATCAAATTGTTCTGGCATAATGAAATAGCTACTGAATTGCAAGGGTAAATTTGACTAGAGAATTCAAACCCAAGGAGAATAAAAAACCAAAATTACCAGCATGCTTCTTAAAGAACACATTTGGTGATAAAATGACTGTAAGATGGCCATCAAGTGCTTCAAATCTTCCCTAGCCTCTACTCCTGTGGCAAGTGTTCCAGCCCCACTGCCTTGGGAAGCCTTCCCTGAACTCCCTCTAGTTTGTCTATTTCTTTCCTGCGTTGGGGGCCCAAAATTGGATGCAATATTTTAGTAGTGGCCTTAAAAGTTTTGCACAGAGGAAATAAATTGTTTCATTGGTCTGTTGCTATACCTGAGGATGCTGCCAGCCTTTCTCCCTGACAGGACTCCCTGATGGATCATGTTTGGCCTAAAAGCCCCTTGAACACCTGGCCCAGCTCCAGAAGAGCTGCTCCCTGGCTTAGTCCCTACTAGTACAGGGGGTTAGTCCATGCCAAGTGCAAGCCTCTGCATTTATCCTGGCTGAACACCAACCATAAACCTTCCCTTGGCTCATTCTCAGTGCTGGGCTGGGTCCCTCTGAATGTCCCCAAAAGTATTGGCTGGTTCCACCAGTTTGGCTTCATCTCCAAACTTGCTAAGGGTGCACTCCTTCACATCCTCCAGGCCACTGATAAATGTACTAAACATCACAAGTAGGTCCCAGTGCAGATCCCTGTGGATCTGGACCTGTAACAAGACTCCAGCCAAAGTGTGAAGTTTTAACCACCCCCTCTGAGCCCAACCATGCAGTCAGTTCTTCAAATGTCTAGTGCTCTGCTCAGTTACTGCTGTTGTAATCACTACTCTCTTCAGCAAACCACCTGCCTTTGTGATTTCAGGACCACCACTGCAGATCTGAGTAACAAGAATTAAGGTTTGCCACTACTTTTTACTTCCAGTGGCATCCCATAAAAACCTGCAGCTGTACTGTCAGAGATGGTTACTTACTCTGTCTTCAGTAACAGAACCATTCATCAGTGTTTCATTGCTGAATTCTCAAAGATATATCTCTCTATATATTTCAGAAGTAAAGACAGATTAAAATTTCTTGCCACTTTTCCTACTGCCCCTTCATTACAATATCTTACCTCTCTTTTAGCTGTGCTGGTACTGCTCTTGGTGGCACTGACTGGGGAGGCAGGAACAGCAGTGGGAGATGAGACCTAGAGTGGAGGAGGAACAAAAAGCTGGAAATGTCTGACACTGGCAACCCATGACACCAAAACATACCATTGCATGCTACATGCTAGCCTTACTCCTGGCTTACCTGAAACACAACCAGACACACAAACACAGTGTCTGGAAGGTGATTTTTGCCTTCTAGGATTGTTTTCCAAATCTCACCTGGCGACAGCAATAGTAAATATGAAGCTCTATCCTGAATTATTCTGTTTCCTATAGCATCACTGCAGTAGCATTCAAGTCAGAATGAAATACAAGTGCTAGAAAGCCCTCCAAATCTGAGCTAATTTACACAGGAAACTTTGCAAGCCAAATGTTATTTGAGCTCCTGAACAGGGCATTGAATTGTGAAGTTGTGTGAACACACAAAAAAAGCATGACATCATCCCAACACTCGTATTTGTTCAACTCTCTTTAAGGGAACATTTGTGATTTTTTCAATAGTAAGGGTGCCATGGCTCTCAGGAGGGACAGAAGCTGTTTTCTCAGGAGCCATCAACCAAGGTTCATTTCTACTCTTTGGGAATGCCCTTTCAGTTCCTGGTGGCAGTTATGTGCCAAAGGGGCCCAGCAGGCCTTTTTGGAGACTGTCACTAGTGATCAAGGAATGTTGCACTATTTCCTTTCCCTGAAAGGCCTCTTTCCTTTCCTTGAAATTGCTAAATCATCCCTGCCAGCTCCTAGACCTTATAAAGTTATTCTGAGTCACAAATCAGTTTATTTGCCATTGGACCAAATTGTACCCAGGAGGAATGGTCATATACTGTGCCTGTGCTTTCTGGAGAAGTCTTAAGAGAGGGAAATAACAATACCTTCTTTTCTCAAGCAATCTGTTCACCTACATCCCTACAACATTCTCAGCTGAAGAACCCTTGGTTGAAGTTTAAAGAAAAAAGACTTGTCTACCTGAATGTGCCTTTCTTAGGACTCAGAGGGACATGGGGAGGGGAGGGGGAGGGGAAAGGAGGAGAGGGAAAAATTTGGTTTCATACCTCCAATTTGTCATTTTTTAGAATGCAGATTAATGTTAACATCCTCTCTGCCCTTTGTTGAACACCCATAGCAAGGAACAGGACATGAGGATTGTTACATATTGTAGGGTGAACAGAGAAAATAGGGACTTGGAAAGAAATGCACAAAGATCTAGGATAGCTTGGCTTCCTTTAAAAAAACCCAAACAAATAAGCTGCAATATGCTGCTCAATTTTAGCAATAAGTATGACTGGGGAGGCTGACATATCTGCATCACACATCTAAGTACTACAAGAAGCAGTTATGAAGAGCTAGAAAAGTGCTTCCAGATATAATAATAGTTTATTAAAGTCCATCTGGTGGTAAGACAGCAAGAGGCAGTGTCAGTATGAGCCTAGAGAAAGTGATTAAAATGCAAACAGGATGTGATGGGGGAGGCAAATAATCTAAAATAATTATATTATTGCAGAGTTTCATTAGATGGCTTTTCTGTTACATCAGCTATGTTTTCCTTGCTGCCAGCTGCTGTGTCCCACTCCAAGTCAAACACACCCCGTGGTATTTAACTGTAAGGCTTGTTATGCTTGTAAAGCATAATTAGTATTTACTAACTGATCAAGATGACAGGGCACAAATTAGAAATCTAAGGTCTTGTGGCCATCCCGCTGAGGATAGGAGGCCACTAATACCTGACAGCCAGCCTACACTCCCACATCAGGGGATGCATGCAGGGGTATACAGCTCTACTGATCCTCTCCCCTGCTTCCCTCATAGGCTTTCCTCACAGAGGAAATATCCATCAGGTCTTCCTGAGGAAGCCCTAAACACCCAAACACACCTGCACTAATGCCTGACTTGTTCAAATTCTCAAACAAGGTAACACAGCACAGAAACTGCTCCCTGTCATGGGCAGGTAACCCATGCCATGACTGCCCTTTGGAGACACAGGGGAATCTTCACCTCTGAACACAACCGCCTTCAGAAATTCACATTAGCACTCATGAGCACCATTTTTGCATCTTTTCTTTTACAAGATCTGCACAAATCTCATGTCTTTCCACTCTAGCCTTGACCAACTTTCTTGTGGCACCATTAAAATAATAGTCCTCATCACACATGCTCACATGCCCAGAACTGTGTTTTTGTGCCTTTAAACCCTTTCTTAGACTGTTATTTAGTTATCGGTCATCATCTGCATGGAAAAAGTGTTTAATTTTCCTCTCCTCTCCTTCCACAGATATTATTATTCTTCAAGTTATCAGAAGAATGTTGGCTATTTTCAGTTAAAGGTGGCCACATCTTGTCATAGAAGGAGGTGTCCTTGCTGCTTAAGGCAGATGGATGATCTCACCTCTTCCATTCTCCTGTGTTTTGCTGTTTTACTGTTTGTCAAAATCCATGTCTCTTCTGTCTTAACTTTGTCCCAGGGATGTTAGTTTGGCATGTTGATGATCCTGGCTGGGATCCACACCTTCAACCTTTCTGTTCTTAGAGAGACACATGTTAGCAAAATGGTGTTCATAAAGCAGTGCTTACATCTGGTTCTAAACTTCTTACAACATCAGCAACAAACATCTATCACCAGCACTTTAAAGTGAGTGTGCAGCTTCAAATGAAATGTTGTCAGATTGTCTAGAGCTCAATAAATCCACTACATTAAGAGTAAACTATTCTAGTAATTAAAAGCATTTCCAGAGGTGAAAGATTGTAGAAAATATCTTCTACTGGGTTAATTTTCATTCTTTCCCACATTGATGCAGCTTAGTATAGCCAAAATAAAGATATAAAATATGGATGAAAAGGGGAATGTGACATAAGTTGAGAAAAAAGTGACCACAAATGGATCAATTTGCACTGACCATTCATAAACAATCAGTATTTATTATTACTTATTTTCGAAAAATTATCTTCCAGCTTCAGATCCAAAGCTAAAAATACATTTTTCACTTTAAACTTTGCTGAAAAACACAGTGTAAAAGTTTATCTGCACCGTTAAAAAAGCTAACTAACACAGCTATCCTGAGACATAAATGCAGTGAATTTGAGGCAATTTTAGTTTTATCATGAGGCAAGCTTGCCAAGGTACGCCTCAGGCAGGAGCAAAAAGCTGATCTTGTTGTGATAAATGTCTTCACTGTGCCTTTATACCATGGTAACTCACACATGTTAATTTCCATATTGACAAAAAAAAAACTAACAACCCCAAACCAAAAAACGAAAACCAAGCCAAAAAACCCATAAAACAAAAAAAAAATTAAAGGGGGTAGTGGTGGGAGAATCATTTATAGTAGAAGTGGCATAAGGCACAGCATCACAAATGGATTCTCACTTAACTTGCTGGTGGTTTTTCACTGGTCCTTGCCTCTGTTAATTTATTTTCTATCCCTGAGCTATCAGAGTGCATCCAGGGAGCTCCTTGTGCCTAGCTCTACCCCAGTAGCAGTAAAACAGGGAATAGTGTGTTCATTTTTCTCCATGTTTCTGAGTGACCTATGATGTCTGGTAACTCTGTGTTCATGATTCACAGAAACATAACTGTCCAAAAAAAGCTATTCCCCTTCTTCTTGCTTCATAGCACACACTGGGTTTTCTTTTATCATGATTCTTTTCCAAACAGTTTTCCGCGGGGGTGGGGAGAGTGGGAAACTCTGTCTGAATGCCTTATGTTCACTGAGAGATCATTACAACATGCCAAGATTTTACAGGGGTGAAAATATCCCAGGAAGTTTTTATTTATCAATGCTCAAGAAATTTAGCTTACAGAATACAAAATAGGCCTTAAGTAAATGAAGGAAATAAAGTAATATATGCCAAAGGCAAGTAATTTTACTTTTACTTTCTCTTTCTGCTACACCAACACAAAAAAACATCATCAGTTCGTATTCTCTGCCCCATATGAACTCAGAACTGTAGAGGTTGTTCTGAAAAACCTCAAATCTGACCTGTAAATATAAAGCCTAACAGCTCCCACAGGTGTTTCTTAAACAATTGGAAGTCAATACTGCTATTTACCCTAGTGTAACTGCAATTCCACATGAACTCAATGGGGGTTTTTTTTGGTTTTTTTTGTTTTTTTAATATATAATTTAAAATTACAGTCACATTTTCATTGTGATGTGGAAGCAGAGGGTTTCTTATAGTTCTTTCAGTCAAAATTCCTTTGAGGAATATTTTGTATTCACGAAGAGGGTGTTTTTCTGTTTATCTCAAGGATCTAACTCAAGTTCAAGGAGCCAACTGTTGATGCACTTAAAAAGTCTGACATTTCACACTTCTTGTTATTGCTTTTCAGGTAGAGACAACATCTCTACAAAAGAGTCAACAGTGCTGGACACGTACCTGGGATGCACGTGCAGCTCAGAAGCTACATCTCATGGTTTGGTCTGCTTCCAGTTTAAACTAATCCACGAGAATGTAAACTGATGCACCTGCTGGGTGGTCCCCACTGGCTCTGCAGGTTTGTGCTGGGAAAATGGGAACTGTTACACTGTGGGAACTGAGACACCCTCGGAAAAGCTGCTGGAAATCATCTTTCATGTGGATGGCTGGATCCTTCAGCTGGAAGGTGCAGAGCAGAGGGTTGGGACAGTTTCACCTTGTCCCACAACGTATCCCAACCTGGCCATCCGAATATCATGGTCTTAGTGCCTGCCTGCCTGACCCTGTATGTATTTTACAGACTCTCTTGCCATGGATTTGGTTACTTTATATCAAAAACTCACTGTAGTTACCTTTCAAGAAAGTAAATACAGGAAGGTCCTAGAAAATCTGGGATGTTTTTTACCATGTTTTCATGGCAATGAGCACATGGGAATTCATCTGGCTAGCTGCAGGCTGTGAGATGAGTGGGCAAAGCTGTCTTGCCTCCAGGCAGTCTTTTGCATAGAGCCCCTGCAGGGACAGTAGTCATGGTGCAGGGGATCAGCTCACCTCTTCCTGCAGGGAAGCATCCTCCAGGATGCTGCTCCCCCTTGGCAAGAGTCACGCATCCAAATCAAGGTGAAGCAGGAGCTGCATACACTCGCATCAGCTTTGGAGGTGCTGCTGGATTAGAGGCTGAAATGTTCTTCTGCACAGGAGACTGCTGCAGAAAAAAACCCACTTTCCCCATTTTCTCAAGAAATTTCCACTTTCCTCATTTTCTCATGAGATTAAAAAATCATCAAATGCCTGTTCCCTGTGATTCACTTGTTGAAATGCCTTTGTGAATTCTCAGGAGGAAGGAATAAGATCACGAGATCAAGCATTGCTCAATGGGAAAAAAATTGTACCCAGGGAAAGTGGAGCTGGAAGAGAGTATGAAACCCTGTCGCTGCTCTATCCTTTCTGCAGAGCTTTGTCCTGTCAAATTTTAAAGACTATAAAAGAAGAATGCCAGCTGTGGGAATAGGCATGTAAGATGGTTACACTTCTCCATGTTGGCTACCTACCACGGGTGGACAGATGCTTGAAAACAATAGTGATGATGTCTTGTTAATAAGGCTCATATATCCTAAATATCCCTGGAATGGGAAATTTGTGAAGGTATAGGAAAAGGGAGATGAAGATCTTTCTATGGCTGTGCTATAATGAACTATCTGGGCTATGTGTACAGCTGTATGATAGCAGCACCACCCAACAATTTTAAGGTATTCGATGGCTTAGCAGAACAAGAGTAGCCATAGGTTGCCAGAAGATAGAACTCAACAACAGTAAAAATGAAACCATTTTAGGAGGAAAAAGCACAAATACAGTATGCAGTAACACAAATCAGTGTTATAACTACATTTTCAAAGAGCAATGACAGATATCAAACTCTCTCCAAATCACGCTGGCACCTTTTGTTTCAGACTCGTTTTGCTCAGACTGACTTTTTCTCCAATTTGTCCTAAAGATGTTCTTGGAAGTTATTTCAGTTCCTCCAGAATGTTTCTTAGTTATTTTTTTATGCAGTGTCTATTAACCAGAAGCAATAATTTCTTGCACAGTTTGAGCCATAAGCATCCTGTGAAGCACCAAGTGACAGCTATGGGTATTCAGCATCTCTCACTACAAAGCCCTGCAAGTGTCACGTTTTTGAGTGGTTCCTCTTGGAAATTTGAGTTTCTCTCTGTGGTCACTGCTGGGAACATGATAAAAAGCAAATGAAAGTCTATGAATAAAAAATAACTAAGTCAGCATGAGTTCTTTCAAGCCTTAGGGTTGGCACAGCTGTAGAGTTGAGTTGGAGGAGTTGGGCAGAGGTTTGCCAGAAGTGAAAGACAGGGAGGGGAAAGTGAGGTATGTGCAAAAGCTCTGGAGAGAAGAAGGATGTCTCAGAAGGAGAAAAAAATAGTATCCCTGGGAGGAACTCAAACCACTGGAGGTTTATCATTAAACTCAGAATAAGCTTTTATCCCAAACCAGTCTTATAAGCTAGGCATTTGCTCAGTCTTGCCTTGAGCTCTTCTCTCCTAAGGATGCAAGCTGATCACTTAGCTACAAGGTGGTTTCTCTTTCTGTGTAAGCGGCCAAAATTTCTAATTACCTCCATGTCCTGTGTTAACTAACTCAGGGATTAACTTTGGTAAATGTTATGGCATGGATGGCATGGATGGCATGGATGGCATGGCTGGCATGGATGTCACTAAAGACAGTTGTTCTCCCACATCATCAAATGCAGTGCAGCTGCCTACAGGTCAGTGGTGTCTTCCTCGAGGGTGTGCTCCCTATCCTCATCACCTCTTGCTGTCTCTCACCAGTTTTCACTAGAAAATGCATTACTCTACAGACCATGAAACTACAAGCATTGGTCCACCATGCTTGCAGCACAGCACAGCACAGGGATGTTGCACTGCTCAGCACAGGGATGCTGCACTGCTGGGCAAAGCCAGCTGTGGTGGGTACCCCAGGGGAGCCAGGCAGCAGTGTAGGTGGCTCCACCTCTGAGAGGGGCCTTGGAGAGTGGGAATCTAGCCTTGGGTCAGCTCTCTGATAAGGGGGAAGGTGAAAACATTTTAAATCAGCCAGAAAAATAAAGGCATGTTAGAGCTGGGAAGATATAAGTGCCCTGCACCCTTTAAATTCCTTTCCTGTTACGTCCTCCTGAAAACCTATGCAGGGTTTTTTTCTGTGTTCAGCAGATGCAGCTGGGGATTCATAGGGCTGTGTGGGTTCTGCACTTTCGTGAGCACATGCACATAGGCATGCACTTTTTATTTTCTACATGGATACTGTAAAAACTCACAGTGCAGAGCACTGCTGAAAAGCCACTGTATATTCTCCAGCACACACAGCATATTCAGCCACCTTCAAACATTTCTACTCCTGTTACCTTAGTAACAGCCCTAGGGAATCCCTAAGTAATTAATCAAGCTGCTTAGCTGTTTAAGGTTTCTTAAGAGAGATGCTGTTGTCTAGCTTCTTTCTCATTCCTGGCAAAAAAAAAAAAAAAAAAATCTATATTGAGAAAAAAAATGGCATGTGGGCTGATTGAGGGAATTTCCTTTGTCTGTCATATGAGGGAGGTAAACCAGTGCCCCTGTACACCTTATTAAGCATTTCTTTGGCATGTGTGTACTTACTAAGTAACTGATACTGAAAGTAACAGCTGAAGCAAGAACTTCAAAGAATTTAGAGGTGCAGCTGCCAGGCTGAATTTCTTCAAATACTTCAGTGTCCATTCTAGGAGACCATCCTGGTTTCTCCCTCCAGTGCCACATTCAGAAATCACTTTCAGGGTCATTGATGCAAAGCTGAGTCAGACAGCAAGAAATTACTATTATCATCTAGTCTGAGTTCCTGTAAAACACATTCTGTAGACATTCACTATTTTGTTTTAGTTTGTTTTTTTCTCTGCAGAAGGCAGTATTCTTCTTTTGTACACTAAGGAGGATAGCTGAGTGTGCTAGATTAAGGAGACCATAAAGCATGCCTTACAGAAAAAAATACCTGTTGATCCTTTCCTCTAAAGCAATTGAAACAGATATGGGCTGTTACTTCTATTTTTAGAATAGCAACTAACATCATGTCAACCTTTTTTCATGGTGTGGATCCCTGAGGATTTTCCCTTGGGGCTGTGGTTCTGTGCTAACCAATTCTCTTTCCTGAGTTATCTCCCAGGATCACCCAGAGGAGCATGGCACTCCATGGACACAATAACAAAATTGTAACTAGGTCAGCTCACTAAATTTTCAGTACAGCACTTTTGTTCAAGAGATACAGATACAGCAATGGCAACAACAAACACTCCCAAGTCTTCATAAGAGGTTGCAGTTTGGATCAGTTTTCTTTGGCAAGTGTTTACAGACTCCACTGGGCAAAACATAGATCCCACCTGGGGAGACTCAGCAACAGTACTGACCAGGGAAGAGGACAATGGCAAGTCAAGCCCTTTCTCACCCTGAGTTAGCTCAATGCATTGATCTTCACCACTCAATACTCTCTCTCAGTACTCAATACAGTGGTACCAGCTAAAGGGTCTCTCCTATGTGTTGTGACAGCCTCTGAAAGAATTCCCTTGTCTTTGCACGGGATGGGAATATTTCTCAAGTCTCAAAAGTGGTCAGAGTAGAAGATAAGTGCAGCAGATGCCTTTCTATGGACTTTCTGTGTTGTGCCAGAAGGATGCTGTTTAACCTCATTTTGTTCACTTTGCTTAGTGAGTCTTGACAGTACCAACTCCCATGATGACCTGCATGCTCTGCTCTTTAAGTCTCAGGGATTTGCATCTGTTCCACCAGCAGACACCATTTTAATTTTATATTAGTCAAACCCAGGGTAGTAAAGCACTGTATGACTGTAGAGATAATTTCTAACGTCAATATAACTTAAGAGGTTTATTCTAATAAAGCTAGAATCATCTGAAAAATGAGATGCAAAAGCTACAAAGCAGGGCAAAGATATACCAGTAAAATGAAATTATTAATTACACTTAAACATCTTAATAGTTTTCTCCAAATTGCTTAGGGTCTCAGCTGACCTGGTAGATGGACCAGCTGCCCTGTCTTTCCCATCTGTCTCGCATTTTGAGCTTACCATTTGAGAATGCTCTCCCATGGCTCTCCTCTAAAAAAACCCCAGCTCCTTACACTGTGTGTGTAAGGAGATGTGATGACTCTCCATTTTCTACTCCTGTTTTCTCAGGTGTTCAGTTCTGAAATACTAATGGTGAAAGCAAAACACGTTTTATTTTCACCTACCCTAGGACTTTCTCTGCCTTTACACTGTTGTGCTGTGCCTGAATTAGCAATTTCTTCTACTCTAGCCAGTCTTCTTGCTGGTTATGATTTTTGCAGCACGACTTTTCCCTGTTTCTCTCACCTGACTAGAGAGGAGACCTTAGGGACTTAGGTAGGTCTCAGGGCACCTGCAGTTCATTTCCTTCAGGTTAGGGGAGATGAACCTCCCCAATGAACCCCAGGGTCCTATAGGAACTCTTCCCAAGTTCCCACATTTCACCAGACACAACTTTCAATTATTCCACCTACCCCTCAAGTCCACTCTGTTCCACACCAGTGGAATAGGCATTACAGTAGCCTAGAAATACACAACTACAATTAATAACAACAGTGGGTTTGATGTTTATGTTTCATAGCCCAGTTTAAGGACAGTTTTCTCACTGTGAGGGTCATTCTTTGAATGTTCCTCCGTGACCTCCTTGACAAAGATCAAACATCCATGAGTTTTCACAAGACCTGCAGTCATTTTGTTGTCATCTGAAACTGGAGAAACACATATTTTTAATTGGGTTGTGTATTCCCACTGATCTCTGACATGTACTGGGTACATACACACATGTATAATGTGTATTTACAGGGATCTATATACATATTCACAGGACTATTGGCAAGGCAATGCAGAAAACTACCTATGATTAGCAGTATTGCTATTTTCTGCTAAGGGCAGTTCACATATGCTCAGATGGGGCTGCACTTGTCATGAAAATGAGTCTCCTTTGCTGTTTCCTTTCCCTTTTCTTTTGATCGATATCTCACAGAAAGTGCTGGCTTTTGTGCTCTGCAAACGAGTACTAACGAAGTCGATAAACTTTGATGACCATCCATTTACATGACACGCTTTGGACAAAGCTCTGTCTCGGTCCTGGGGGAAGGCAGATTTTCAGCTCTGAACTACAAGCAGACTGAAATCAGGCAATGCATTGCCAGGCAGAAGGATTGCTCAATGAGGCTGATTATGAATTCACCTGACGAGAGATTAGAAGGGAAATTCAACATTTTGGAATGAGAGAGAGGAAAAAAAGAAATAGAAAAATTAAAAAAAAGGCCAGCAGCAAGGGAAGGAGAAGCAGGGCATGGCACAGGGCTTTGCTGTCAACATGAGAAAAGCCCTGGCCCACCGAGGAAAATGGAAACAAGGAAATCTGCAGTGGTTTGGTCAAGATATCCACATCTCTCATGTTAGCTACATAGAAAATGATCATGTTAGCTACACAGAAAAATTTTGGAAATTTTTCAGAGTTGATGTGTCTATCTGTTTAGAATAGAAGCTGCCAGAGAAGGGTGGTTTGTATGTCAGACACTCCAGAAATCCCAAACTCTTGCAAGAGACACCAGGATATTAACAGGCAGGAGACATGCAGTTTATGTCCTATTTTGAGAGGGTCACAGGCAGACAGAGAGACAAATGGTGTTCAGCAGCCAGCAGGGCAAGAAACAAAGCCACACAGGCTGCTGTGTTAGGGAGCTGAGTTACCTAATTAGGTGCTCTGGATTTTCATTTAAAGCTCATTGGAAACAAAGGATCTTTGTTCTTTTACCTGTAGGGAGCAGAGGATTAGTCTCCATACATAAACTGTGCCTTTGACAAACAAAAGAAAAATCAATACCTAGCACGACAGGTGCCTCAGCAGTGGAACATGGACACACGGAGTGCCCCAGCAGCAGCTGCTTTCACAGAAGTCATCGATCTTTGCCATCACGCTCTCACATCTCCCAGGTAGGCTCTGAGGATTGCAGCAGAAGGTCACTAAACCTCTTGATTAAAATAAGAGTGTTTATTTTTTTCAAGACCGAGTTCAGGGGTAAAGAGACTCTGAGTGTCTCAAAATGGCTGCAGCTTCTGTCCAGCCTCCCACTCGCAGACCTCACTTGTGCACAGCTCACTCTGCAGTCATTCCACTCCTAATCAATTTTTCTTTTCTCTCCCAAGCGTAAATCAATATGGCTGCAACTGGATGTAAAATCACAGCATTTCTAATGTGGAACACGGGACAGGCTGCGTTCCTAAATCCTAATTCAGAGAATCCCTTGAAAATAGCCTTTATTTTAAGTGTGTACTAAAATATGTTGCCATCAGTGATGTCAGTGAACTGTGCACCCTGACAGAAATTGAATGATTTGGGGAAACAGACATAGAAGGGACATCCTTGGAAAGGGTAAGCATGCCCAGCATAAGACACCACACAGGTACCTCAGCTGTACAGCAGTAATTCACTAGGACAGGCTCTGGGTCAAAGGTTTTCCCCTGAACTGAAGACAAACATCCAAATGAGAGTCTTGGACAAGTCAAACTCTTTGCTGTCCCTTGTAAATCACATGCAGGAGTTGTGAAGACATTGGAAAAGCATGTGTGTGAGATAAACAATTGGTATGTCCTCTCTGTTACGATTTTTTCCCTCCCTGTTAACTGAGTGGAGTTCAAAGGTGGTCTTCTAAGTGGTGGAAAAGAGGCATATCATCCCTACACCAAAGAGTTGCTATCTAGTTCATTCGTCTATCCACAACCAGTAATTAATTGTAGCAAAGTAACAGGCCTAATCAAATAACAACCACCCCTACATCCCCATTCAACACACAGAGTTAAATAACACTTCAGTCTGCTTTTTCATCTTTCAGCATCCTCACCTACGGGCTTGGAAAACCAGTTTGGCTGCAGTTCCTGGTACATCTCAAATGTACACTGACCTGAAATATTGTCCCACTGGTGCAATGCACTCACACTTACATATTGCTATGTGTGCACTGGGACATTATGAAAGTAACTTGTGGCAAGAGCTGCTGAGAAAAGGAATATTAAGTGAGAAAACAGTCTATTTCCATTCCAGCTCACCTGTCGAAAAACATTCAGAAAAACACAGATGACTGATTTGCAGACAGCCAAGTGTGAAGTGTTCAGAAATCATTTTAGGAGCCTTAGAATGTGACAGCGCAGAGCCAGGTGGGTGGATATTGCAGTGGTCACTGCACACAATTGCATTTCAGAAGTGTGTGTGTGTGTGTGACCCCACAGTGATGAAGAATCATTATGGTGCAAAGAAGAAAGGCTGCTCCAGAGGAAGTAGAGGCCACTCCAGAGCAAGAGGAGAGGTGTTATTGTGAGATGCAAAAACCATTATCAAAGGAGACCTCCAGAGGGGCCTTAACAGTAGTTGAAGACAACAGGAGTAAAAAAATAAAGATTATGAATAATCTTTGCTGTGAGAGTAGGCAGACACTGGAACAGTTTGCCCAGAGAAGTCGTGAGTGTCCCATCCCTGGAAGTGTTCAAGGCCAGGTTAGATGGAGCTCTGAATATTCTGGTTTAGTGGAAGGTGCCCCTACCTGTGGCAGAAGGTTGGAAGTAGATGATTTTTAACGCCTCTTCCAACACAAGCCTTTTTATGAGCTTATGATAAGAAGAAAAATATCTGTATGAGGCATAAAACTGAAAATCAGTCACCACTTTTTTGTTTGATGTATTCTGTATTCTTCAGAGAAAATGACATATTTGACTAGAATGCTCATCAATTCTTCAACCACATCTACATCTGATTACTTGCAAATTCACTATTTTATGGTTCCAAATGTTTTCATCTCACAGAGCTCTACTTGGGCATCACCAGGGAAGATTCTGGTGTGGATTTCCAGCCACCTTATGCTGTAAATGACATCTAACTATAACCTGAGTCTTCCTAGCCTCCTCCCAAGTGGGGAACAGGTGCTTAAATATTAGTAGCCAATTATATTGTAAGTGTTATTTTTGGTCTGAGACCTCCAAATGGTAATAAGGAATCTACAGAAGGCCTGGGCTCTTTTTGAGACAGAGAAGATAGATTAAAGCACCTAAACCACATTAGGCCCTTTCTCACTATCAAGAAACTTCATTTCACTTCTCAGGAGGAATGAGTTTGTTACAGATTCATCTGACAGAATTTTGTCTTTCTTTGCAGCAAAAGCCTAGAGTTAGCAAAGATGACACAGAATTTCTGTGATGTAGTCACCTAAAATGATAATTAAAATAAAAGCAGAGAAATTAGAGAAAAATCCCTAAAGGAAACAAAAGGTTTTCAGCAGTCCGTATATGTTGTTTGTTCTGATGTTAACTGTGATGTTTTTAACACTGCCCACATGCTAAGTTTGCAGAATGCCACTGATTTTCTTTGACAAGATACATTTACATCTATATTGTCTTGTGGAAAGATGTGAGTTTGTGCAGCTCTGATTGAGACCATGTGCAGACATGAGAGCCAGCTCAATACCATGGAATGAGACAGATGCATCTTTTACGTGATCAAAAGTGAAATTGCTTATCATAATTCTACTTAAACTGCTATCTTTAAATTCAGGAGGTAATAATCCCATTGAGATGCATGAGATTGTTCACTTACCAAAGCTGTGGCTTCACGCCTCCTGCAAATTTTTTACGACATTGCTATACTGGTTTTGCTCAATTTCCAAATAATCCACAGGGAGGGAGTTGGAGCATAGGTCCATGGAAGGGGAGAGTCACCAGAAGTTCCTCCATGTGAAACAAGATCTTAATAGATATCTGCTGTGGTCTAACCTGTCACAAGATGTACCAGGCCATGCCTGTCCCCAGCCCACAGAGGTCCTGGAGTCATTCCCCACCCACGCAGGTACAACCCACACTTGAGCTGCAGCAGGCACAGACTCGTGCAGCATGGCATCAGGGCACAGCCAGTGCTTCCCCAGGGGCAGGGCCTGCCAGTTCCACCCCACTGATGGGCTGAGGCTCGAGGAAAAGCTTTCTATAGAAATTTTCTGAAGATGGAAGACTTTTCCCAACATCCAGATTGCCTGAGCTTTCACAGGGCATTTCCTGAGTCCCCACAGGCAGCTAAGGGATGAAATCTCATCAAAGAGCCACAACATGCATATTAACTCCATCATTAATTCTTGAAGGAAACTGCTGAATACAGATCCTGTGATAGTCCTGCTGCATTGCTTCACCAACTCTCTCCACCAGTTGAAAACACAGCCACAGCTAAATCCAAGGTCACTGCTGTGGTCTTCTGAATGGATTTGTTGTGACTCTTAGTTGTTGCTCCTGATGTTGGCAATTGATTTCCTCCCTGAAATGTTACTCCAAGACGTAAATTTACTGTACCCATTAATTCACTGACAAATATTCTTCTTCCTCCTTCATGTCCACATATTCCATTTATGGTCCCTCTTTGTGACTGGTCCTCTTCTGTCACAGCCCTAGTATCTGTTCTTCCCACTACAGCATTTCTTATTTTTTCTACCAAAAAATACTGTCTTCTTTACATGTTCAGGAAGATAACTTCTCATGACTGCCACCTACCCAGCCTTTACTCTCCCCACAAAGTAAATATGCCTCGCACTCCCCCAGAAGGGCACAATAGCTGTGAAGAAACAAGCAGTTTTTGCTGAGATTTGGCAGTCAGATACTCTTAACTTCTCACGTCTGCTTTCCGCCCCCCCCCAGTCAGAAAACTACTACAAAGTGGCTAAAGCTGACTGCACCTCATGGTTTACCTGCATCTCCACTTCTAAGTAGACAGGTTTTTCTCCATTAGGTTATTCTGTGTCCATTTACCTGTTTGTGGTAGCAGGCTGGGTCTGTGGACAGTCACAGCAATGGAGAAGGCAGCACATGGCATCACCTCTGTGCTTCTGGTGTGCAAGCAGCAGTGGTGGCTGGGCAGGGTGAAGGAGCTACAGCTGCCTTCTCTGCCACCTTTCAAGTGGAATTGCAGGCATACAGCATGGGAAGTATTAAGCTGGTGTCCCTGATGTGTAAAATACAGGCTCTTGACGGGGTGTTTAGGAGCAAAGAGATGCTGAAAGATCACAACCTCCTTTCCTTTCTGAAAGTTCATGACTGATGGAATTAACTTTTAGGACAGACAATTGCACCTAAAACAGGAAAGAGGGAATGGTAGGGTTGTTTTCCCTTCCTAAACTGCTGAGCTTGTTATAACACCTTACAGCCAGGTTCATCAGCTATGTCTGTGAGTGAGGGAGCCCTCCTGCACTGTGCCCATGGGACGGGGACATGGAACACGACCTTGACAGACCACCTGATTTTGCCTCTTAAAAAGGGAACACACAGGACTGCTGTAACAGTTGTAATTAACTTTTTGTGCTCAGAAATTCTCAGCTGATTCTGAAGGAACTAGATCAGTTTGCAGAAGTGGTGAATTTGACCCTAAGAAAATAAACAGTTATCTCAAAAATGTTGGTCTTCAGTAATTTCTTTGGAAATGCCCTCATAGTGAACCAGACAACACCAGAAATGATCTTAGTTTTTTGAATGTCAGTGTGGGTGATGAATTAATTTTCAAGAATTGTATGAGCTTTTGTTATGCATAGAAGATTATTTACAGCAAGCTATTTTAAGTTTGAGCTGTAATGGGAATAGACTGACTCAGGTGCACTGCCTCTTATAAAATCAATCCAAGTATCTAAGATGGTCATCACCTTTGTAGATGTTTTATGTGGAGGAGGAATATGCTTAAAACTTGGCAACAGGAGTTATTAGCTGTTAATATGATCCTTCCAGGAGTGTTTGTGTGCAGAGTTTATTAAGCTCATTCTAAATTTGGATAACATTTTCAGCACCCTCCTCTATATTAAGCCTGTCTTTATCCAGGAATGCAGTTGGAGTTCTCATTCTGGTCTTCCAGTCCTGGTAACTCTGTATGATCAAATCAATAAAGGTAAGTGGAGCTACAATAATGCAATATTCACACAATGATTCACAGTTTAGGGTATCAGCTCCTTTACTTTGACAATGCCACTTTCAAAAGCCTCAGCCAAATTAAAGCCATGCCTTCTGGAGAAGGAGAGATGATTTTACAACACTGTTTGATGGTTTTGAGGTTCATATTTCAGGAATTTCAGATGTCATTTCAGCTCAGGAAAACAACAGAGGACATTTGGTCAGGGTGTAGCTTTGGGCAGTCCCAGCATCCTGTAGCTGCTGGGCACTGAAATCACCCTGCTGCAGGCACAGGCCAGGCAGTGACATGCAGCAAAGCTCAGCTCTCCTGTGTTTCCTGCTTTCAGTGTGCTCGTTGTACACGCCTGGTCTGTCCTGAGAGTGAATCCACATGAGTTATCACAGCAATGAGCCGCATGGAAAGAGACCAGCCTTTAGTGTAGACGGCATTTCTGCTGACTTAGAGCAGAGATACAAGAGCCCTTCATGGCCACATATTTCAAAGGGAATGTCTAAACAGGAGAAGAAGGAATTTTGCAAACAAAATGAACAACTCTAAAGCCAATTTTGCTAAATTGCCTAGAAGCATAAGTACTGGCAGACAAAAATATAATTAACCCCTTCATATTTCCCTCTAATTCTTTCTGTTATTAATCCCATGCAATGAAACACATGTACAAAATTCTGCAAACATCTCATATAATTCAAAACAGTATCTGTTTCTATTTAAGGCAAAGTGAAATATGTACCACAGATGCAGGACTAATTCCTTCTGTTGGAAAGCGTCCTTTTCCCCAGGCATGCAAATATTTTAGCTTTTTTTTCCTGCTCCAGTGTAGCATGCTTGCTTAAGCCTAACTTTCCCTCTCTGTGTAAATAGCACCACAGCACTGGAAACAGATGATGATTCTGCCTCACAACTAATTTTTCTGTCAATGTTTTAAAAACAAGGTTTCTTTTAGTGACCATCTCAGTCACCCAGCAGCACAGTTTATCAGAACAGTACTAGATAATTGTTTCACAAGAGTAATTTCTGTCTGTATGAGTGTGCTGAGAACAAGTCTGACATGCAACTAGATAAGCCAAGACATATGATTTTTTTATTATTATCGTGTCAGTCTGAATAGCATTGCAAGAAAAATGCTGAGCATCAGGAATATTGCAGTCATAAGAAAGGATGACATTCCCAGTCCTAAGTGCAATTCAGCTGCAGGGCCTCTGCATTACAGAAAAGGGAAATGCAGCCACAGCAGTGTTTCTCATTAAAGTCATGGCCCTAAGAATAGCTATTTACCATAATTTATTTCAGAGAGGAAAGAGATCAATAACACAGAAACATCTATTTGCTGTCCTTCATGTCTCCCATTCAGTTTATAAAAGTACTTATTAACCTAAAGTTTGTTAACAACAAAAAATAAAAAAAAACAAAGTCAATCAGACAAACAAACAAGCAAAGAAAAAAACAAACACAGAAAAAACAAAGCCTGCAAAATTTTACACCACTTAATTTTCAGCAAATCCAGAGGGAGATCTGTCAAGAGAAACATCTGTTTTGAGCTTAGGAAAGGCATGTGCTACTCATGAGTGGAGATTTTCAGTGTCATGTGACTGAGATGCTCTGGTTCAGTTATGTGACATTTAACAGCCCTTGAACACAACACTCATGCTGGTGCACACAAGCACAGCGCTGGTGATTGGGGTGTTCATAATGTGAAAGAGAATATATAAATATTCATTCTTTATAATTCACAAGAAACTTAGACGAAAGAAAAAGAAAAGGGCTTGGTAAGGGAAAAGAAAGCAGAGTTACATACAAAGAAATTGCCAATAGATCTGAGATAAAAGTACAAATTGTCCTTTCTCCTCTAGCAGATCCTTCTTCTGTTATTCACAGACAAGAGTCAGAGCAGGCGTGAAACATCATCACATAAGATCACTGTAGGCTGCACTTGATGGTGCAAGTTACACCTAAACCTGAGGACTGTCTCAGCTTTCTCAGTACAAGCCAGACTTTCCCTCTTCCTGTTTTAAAGACATCACTGGGCCATTTACAAAAGCATGAGTTCTGCATGTTCTCACCTGCTACAGTCCCTCTTCTGTTAAGTATAATAAAATTTATATATCCAGGCCATCTGCTATTTTAGCAAGTGAAATTTGTAGGAAAAACATAGCAAAAAGGTGTTTGAGAGAGTAATTTCACATCATGTGCAGGTGTGCAATTTGTTCTTTGAATGCTGGAAACTGTACACAGGCAGTCACTGCTAGCAGAGCCACATGCATGAAAGGAAGAGAATGGGCAGAGCAGAGGTAAAGTTGATTCCTTGTTGCTTTGCAATGACAATGAGAAATCAAAGCAGATACCATGGGAAACTGGAGTTACCTTCAGGACAAGGCAGATTCCTCAGACGCACTGTAGCTTGGATGAACAGCTTCTCTCCAGAAAAGTGGATGGGAACCACAATGAAGATGATTGAAGTGGAGTTGAAGATGATTTTGGTCCTTGGCCTTCTGATGGTCCATCTCCCTTTACCCATCTGCTCCTCCCTCAGCAGGGCTGGCAGAGGTCCACACACACCAGTGTCTCAGGCAAAGCCCAGTATTACACTGCAGGAGATTCATCGGTGCTTTGAACCCAGACCCAGGATCCTGTGGAAGATTTCCTTTCACTGATTCCAGGAAACTGATGATCTCTGAAAAAGGAGCAGAGCAGGCAGCTGGCAGGGACTCTCTCCAAAACAGGCACAGCAAGATCTCTTACAGATAATGGTCCCAAACACACTCTTCCCAGTTCAGGCCCTGCTCTACATGCCTCTGTTTGAAGGGAAGGTCTCTCTGCCTCGAGCATCTCAAGGCCCTAGGCCATTCCTGAACAAACACAAAATATTTGTTGCTCCAGTATAAATGTCTCCTGAAAAGCCATACTGCAGATTTGTCATGTTGAGTTGAGGTCTCTGAAACATCAAGTCCAGTTCAAAGTCTGTGAAATAATAGTAAAGAGATACTTACAGGTTTTCACTAGGTCTAGACTGAATGATATGCTGCTATATATGGCACCAAGCTATTGAAAAAAGGAAGGATAAATGCAAGAACAGTTTTGTTCTAGTCACCTGATTTCCTGGACCTTCTCAACCAGTTCAGATCAAACAGCTTGCAAAAGATGTGAGGCAAAGACTTTCTCTGCACAGCTCTGACTGTCCTGTGCCCACAGATAAACCCTGCCAGAGCTCCCAGGCACACCACGCAGATTCCCAGTCCTGTCAGGTGTCTGGCTGACACTGAATTTGTGGCTATGGAGCCTTCTCAGAGCCTCTGCATTTGAGAAAAAATTATTTTGAATTGCTCAGTTGCTAAAATAAACACTTCCTCTCACCTCCCCAATATTCACTAAAATGGAAATTGGACCAAAGCCTGGTATTATGTATGATGTACAAAAGGGAAAGCAGACTTCTGAAATCATTACACTTCCTCATTTTGAAGTGCTGTGCCTTATTTCACACCACAATCAAAACTATTCTGTTGCTTCAAATTTCAAGAATAGGTTGAACAATTTAAATACACTTGCAGTCTGTATAAAGTAGGACAAAAAAAGAGGGGAGATTGTATATTTATTTGTTCTTTTGCTTCCAGCTTATTGCTGGTTCAGTGTGACTGATGTCAGCATCTAACAAGTGATTTTATGCCAATAGACCTTTTATTTTATTTCAGCTGCTCCATATTTGGGCTACATTTGTGACATATTTGATGGAAAAAAATGTACGTACATGTGTGCGTTCATGTTCGCATGCATACACATTTGTATATAACCTATTACCCACCTATTACTCTTCTAAACCTATGGAGAAAAAAACAACTAAGCCCCAGGCAGCTGCTTGCTCTTGGCCCCACCAGCAGGATCCAGGAGACAATCAGAAGGGTAAAAGATAGAAGACTTGTGAGTTGAGATAAAGACAGTTTAACAGGAACAGATGCACCCACAAGTGAAATAAAACAAGGAATTAATTCACTGCTTCCCATGGGCAGGCAAGTGTTCAGCCATCACCAGGAGGGCAGGGCCCATCACACATAACAGTGACTTGGGAAGACAAACTCCATCACTCCAAATGTTCCCCCTTTTCTCCTTCTTCCCCCCACTTTATAGACTGAGCATGATGTCAGATGGTCTGGCATATCCCTTTGGTCAGTGGGGGTACCTGTCCTGGCTGTGTCTCCTCCCAGTTTCCCATGCCTCCCCAACTTCCTCACCAGCATGGCAGTAAAGGCCTTGGCTCTGTGTAAGCCCTGCTCAGGGCTTACTAAAAAAACCCCTCTATATTATGAATCCTGTGTTCAGCACATATCCAAAACATTATCCCATACCAGCCACTGTGAAGGAAATTAACTCTACCCCAGCTGAAACCAGCACAAGTAGTTAGAGCTATTGCAATTACAAATAAAATAGAGGATGCAGTCCTTTCACAGGTCAGATATATCTCTGTGACTGTTCTATGAGCACAAAAATAGCAACCACTGAAAAACAATTGGCTTTTCAGCTATGTACAAGCCTATTTTGTGTCTGGCCAGGGCTCAGCACTCTGCACAACAGTTTCTCCTTCCTGGAGGTTTTGTCACTGTCAGCACAGGCCTCCTGCAATAGTAGCACTGTTAGGGACAGTTTTAAAGGGTGGGAGGAGAGGTTTAATTGAGCAGTAGCTCATCTCTCTCTACTGCTCACTTCTACGTCTTGCCCACTTTTCTTGTACCAGCCTGAACTTCAATGAGGTTTGGTCAGCCCAAGATTTTGCCCCACACCCCAATGGCTAATTAAAATAAAAAGGCAGATTCGCAGAGTTCTATGGATCTGCTATATTTTCTAGTACAACAGAGCAGACTGCTATCGGAGCTGTTCCTTCAGGTACAAACTCAAAGGAGCAGAAATACATCTATTTTTACAAGTAGGTTGAAAACCCCACCTGTGGGAGTTAAAGGAAGCTAAGGGAGAAAAGCTTGCCACACACCAGTGTCTGGCTGATAAGAAAGATGTCCAGTATCAGTTTTATACAGGTAGCTCTCATCTTCCACTGCGTGTGTGGGCAGACAGATGCATATAAAGCAGTGTGAAATGTGCCTGGGAGGAAAGACTTTGCACCTGCTCTCACTGCCTTGCATCAGCACAGGTGTGTGAGCAGCACAGGGGTGACCATCACAGGCATTGCCCTTTGGTGTCTGTGAGGATGTACCTCACACATCAGTGTGCAGGGCTACACTCGTCCCGGGGGTGGAACTCTCCCGGTGGCTGATTCATGTAAGGTGGTTTGGTTTCTCTTTCTGAAAGCCCAGCTCAGGAAGTGTATGACATAGATTGACTTCTGGTTTCAGCTCTTTTAAAGTACAGATTCTGTTTTGGTTGGAAGGTAGCTCTGTTTGCAGTGTGAATGATGGGGAGGGGGAAAAGGCAGCCAGGTACTGTTAGTGTGGAATACAACTGGGAACAGGATTTCCCTTTTGGCTGGTTGTTCTGGACAAGATTGATGACCAGTGTGTCTCCTTCCCCCAGGCTGCTCCTTCACAATATAAGTAAATTCACACTTTTTCAGGAACCAGTCTGAGGACAGTTTTTTTCCATCTTCCAGACCTCAGAAGGGGGACATCTATTCAGACCTAAGCGATGAACAAAGTGGATGTTTGCTGAGAGAAGGTGATGTTGCTGAGAGAATCTCCCTGCAAATGAAAGACTGTGGAGGCTTTTTTGAGAAAAACAAGGTCCAGCAAAAATATCTGTGGAAGCCAGACCCACAGCCATCACAGCATCAGGAAATTGCACAGTTGTATATCCACACACACAGAGAAAAAAAAGCACTCGCCCGCCCCTTGGGTTGGGGTGGGGGGGGGGAAGCAAAGGTTAAGAAAGCTTATAGGCTTGGAATTATTGTAATAATAATCTGTAATAGAAAGTGCTGCTTTCCTCCAAATCTGTTTGTCTACCACTACCATTCAGTAAAAAGAAATGCTTATAATATTTATAGTATTTAAAGGGAACAGCTGTTATTAGATTGTATTGGGGGGCAAGTTCATTATGTCATTAACTGCTTATCCTATGGGTTTGAGGTAATATATGGTGCATGAGGCAATATGCCTGAATCCTGGGGAAAGGGGCAGAGAGTAAGGATTTGTCAACTCCTCAGTTTTAGGTAACAAGAGTAGTTAAAAAACAAAAAGTATTGAAAATTAAATAGCAAAGTTGAGCATAATTTAGCTTAATTTTAATGTGGTTTTCCACCTTTCTTTATCACAAAGGTACAGTGTCTGTCCCAGTGCCTGGACTTTCAAAAGGCAAATAAAAGAAGTTTCAGGGAAGATCTGCAAAAAATATTCCCGAAACTGTGCCAGATAAATTAAATTAAACTCAGTCTATTTATTTCATCAAAGAAAAGTTGTGCAGATAGACGATTTGAGCAGTTGCAGACTTAAAGGAATGGGAGAGGACTAAGGAGAATGGAGCCCACATTCCCAAGCCCTGACTGCTTCATGGGAGCTCATGCATGCCCAGAAGGACACCGGGCCATTCCACACACCCTGAATGTGGGCAGAATAACCATGGCCCTGGGAAACAGGAGAGAAGCTGTTGGGCAGAGGAACAGCAGGGACTCTGGACCCAGACTCCAGTGCAGCAAAAGCCAGCAGATAGAGTCTAAAGACAGAAAATTTCAGACCACAAAATCTTCCAACACAAGTGGCAATATGCTGCAGGGGCAGAATATTTACAGTCACACTGGATTTTCTATCCTTTTATAATCGTAAATCAAGGTTGGGTTTCTTTCATTAAAGGTGCAAGCACAATCAGACAAAAAAGTGTTTAACTGAAAATCTCTGTCACACAGAAAGTCATCAGAGGGTTGTTCTGATCTGTACAGCCTGTGAGCCTAAAGCATTCCTTCATAACAGCAAAGGCGGGCGCAGCCAGGACAACAGGCAGCATATGACCAGAAAGAAATAATTTATTCTCTGTGATACAGGATGAATAGATTTTCACACCATTCAGATCCATTTTTTTATAACCATCCACCATATGCCAGGAACTGGAGAGCAGTGTGCAGAGCGAGCCTGCATCTGCTTCCTCCTTCATGCTGTGCATGCTTTTTATAAAAGTCCTTCCCTGGAAAGCAGCAGAAGGCATCGCCAGCAGCACTTCCCAGGGTATGGGTGAACACTCTGCGGGGGATGTACAGTGCTGGGAGCCAGTGTAAACACACAAGAAAGAGCTGAAAGACCATGGCATAGGTGATGATGCCTTAGTGCCTTCCAGCACAGCCACAACAGGGAAAGTTGACGAAGAGGAACATCTTTAAAAATGAGAAGAAAATGTTCATCTTGATAACACTCCTGTATGGGAACAATTGCGAGTTTTCACTGTGAGTTGGTTTTGTGTCCACTGGCTCTTTCTCCCACTGCTTGCAACCATGTTTTAAGAAGAGGAGATACTGAAGTTGTGCAAATGTCAGCTTTTATTACAGCATTATTTACCATGCAAACTATATTAAATTGTAGTCTCATAAACAACACTTACAACTATCACCTTTTTCTCGGCTGGAATATTTATCCAGCTTTATCCAGGGCTCTGCTCAGGGTCAACTGGAAGCCATCAAACCATCAGACTGATTTGTTTACTCAGCTTTTAAATATCTTTAGCTTTTATCTCATGTCATTGGTACTTACGTCCAACAATTTTCATAGGGTGCTTGCAGTCAACATTGACACACTTGTACATGCCATAGTTGTTTTGAATAATGATGGCATATTATTGTGTTTGTAAACATTAGCTTGATTGTAAAAGTACTTCAAATTTTACCAAGAACCTGCCATCTCCCTAGTTTGTTTTTTTTATAAAGCAATGAGAGCATTACTACAGCATCAGCAAAAGTGGTGTATCATTCATAGCATTCACACTTAGTTCAGGTGACTAATTCTAAACTATAAATACTTCAAGATCAATTTGTCACAGACTTACAAGCACCTTGTCTCTGACGCTACAGCCTATTTCCCCTGGCACTTCCACAACATCAGTGAATGGGAAACTTGTCACCCAATAAATTCTGTAATTATTCTTCTGCTTACTACTTAAGTGCATTAGTATTGCCACACAATAGATAGGATTAGGTCATCAAGTTTGCTTTCTGTGTCTGGCATTGCATGTATGACAGGGTTTCTTTTCTAAACAAAAGGCTGTTTGTCAGTGTTACTTTTGCTCTAACGCATGTAAAGCCAACTGTATAAACAGAGCGGTATTTTTGTAACCACCTCGCTGCTCTGTCATGTTCTGAAGCTCAGAGGAGATGGTCCTCTCTCAGCTCCTAGGCTGCATCTACTGAGACAGCAATTCAAGCTGGAAAGCACAGCCTGGCTTGTCACTTGTCATTCAGGAAGTATTTGAGGAGAGTATATCGTATTATTGTGTTTTAATTTGTTCACCTAACTTTCTGGGCACCGAGACAGCCAGATGGTTAATTCCACTACTTCTTTTTTTTTTTTTTTTTTTTTTAAGAAGGAGCAGAGGGGAGGGAACTCCCCTGGCACCAGGTTCTGGCACAGCAGACTGAGAGCCCCAGCGCAGCAGTTGGGATTGTTGACCCTATGAATGTGCCCAAAGATCCTTTTCAGCCACACAAAACCGTTCAGTTTTGCCATTAGCATATCAGAGGTGGAGCAGTGGTGGGAAATGGCACAGGCAACAAAGCTGGGAGCTCAGAGTCTTTGTTTGCCTGCAGCATAGGGAGGCAGGAAAAAAAAATTTGTAATTGGCCATGCAGTGACAGACAGATGTTGACATTTTTCTCCCTTGGCTGGTCAAACTCCACCCTCATCCCAAGGTCTGGAGGAATGCTGCCAGCTGCCCCATTGAGGCAGGCAGCTTTCTGCCCACTCTCAGAAGTGACAGAGACAACATTAGCATGGTATCACCTACGTAAGGAAAATCGAGAGGGTGAGAGAGATTGTCCCTGATTTGTTTATCCTTTGGTTTTGTCACACTCTAAATCAGACCTGAAATAAGGTTCTAATTCCAATTCAAAACGGCAGCCACATACATCAGTTAAATGGAACATCCTAGATCACCTTTGAACCCCCTGCAAAATCTATGGGAAGAGGCCAACCTGCCTTAGACAGTCTTCCTTTGCTTTCTTGCCAGAAAAAGCTGTTTTGGGGCCCCAAATACTGCTGAGAGTGGCCCTTCCCATACGATGTAAAAATCCCAGAGGAAGAGGTTCATGAGCTGTGTCAGGCTGAGGTCTGTAAATGTGCCCTGCTGCTTTCAGCTCCACTCATCTTCCCTCCTCCTGGCAGCAGCCATGAGAGCAGCACTGGTTCCTCCTGACCACAAGGTTCTGCTTCCTCCCGACCTGACCACACACAGCTCTGGGACAGGAAGGAAGCAGGATCTGAAAGAGGTGACATTTTTCTTGACACAGCAATAAAGCCAGCCTGCATGCTCAAAGGACAACTTTGCATCTTTTCAAATTGTTGCCCAAATCACAGACTGACTGCTGGAGGCAGAGCATCCTCCAGTTCATTGCGCATCAGACTTTCTCTAGAGCCAAGGAATATGGGGTTTTTTTCTAACATCAAGCTTAGTTCCATCTCATCTATCACTTTTTTAATATCTTATGACTTTTCTGTGTGAAGAAATTCTGCTCACTTCTATGGCTATTATTCTGAAAACTTTTGTCTACACAAGGGCCCTTGCTTCTGCAGCAGCACTGGGGCAGCACATGAGGACAGCATGTGGACATGAACACTGTCTAGGAAACCTCTGTGAATGCCTGGAAGTGCTGCAGAGACAAGCCCAGAGGGCAGAGGTAAGACCAATCCTTGCCTGGCTCCAAATCACTCAAATGCCCAAATGGCCCCAGCAGGGAGGAGTGCAGTGCAAATGCCAGCATCCATGGCAAAGGGTGGCCAAGCTGTGTGTACTGCTGACACGGAGCAATTTCCTGTGCAGCCATCACCCCTCTACCCTCCTTCATCAAGTGAGCTTCCCATGAGCTCGGCTTTCACCCAGCTTTTGGCTTTTTCCAATGACTAATCATGATTTCATAAGGCTTTGTTTCTGCTTTGAAAGGCCATCATGAAGCCTGTACCTAAAGCATCTGTTTAGAAAATGCAAATGAGGGCAACAAGCTTATTAAATGGTGTCTAAATGCAGACTGGAGCAGAGACTGTCAAGTCTGCATTCCAAATCAACAGCTGAGCTTGGATTTAGAGTTTAATGCTGTCATATTTGGCTTCTTATAAGATCAAGTACCCTGTCTGTCCTCAGCCAGTCCAATGAGGAGGATGCTCATGCTGGGCATGTTTCCTTATGAGTGGAAAAACCTGGGTCCTTTACACCATTCTGTACTTCAAAGCCAATTGACTCACCCAGCCTGGACAAAGCAACCACAGAGAGTTAAAGCTCTGCTAACTCTTGCCTCAGGCCAGGCTGAGCTGCTTCAGAGGAGAGAAAGCTTAAGTGGCCCCGAACAGCCAGGGGTAGGGGGATCAGACCTGTCAGCACACAGTTCAGCTCCTAGCTCAGCAGCTACTGGCCTCTTGGGAGGGTCTTGAGATTCAGGGTTGGGGTCCAAACCTACACATAGCTTCAAAGATATGTGCACAGTTGTTAAGTCCTTCGTTTGTTTACAGATATAATGCACAAAGTGAATATAAAACTAGATTTCAATATGTTGGATAAATTATTTATGGCAAATCCATTGAAAATTCATGTAGTTCCTAGTAATTAGCCTAACCAAAGTGCAGTGGATATGAAGAGTCATCATTCTTCTGCCTTGTCCCAAAGGAAACACAACCATAGAGCATAGATCTTAAATGCACATCTCTTTACATATACATCTACAGCTCATTGAAAATGAGCTTTTATTTGTTTCAGATGTACAGGGTTCTCAGAGCAGATTATTCTGCTTTATGCTTGGTTCTGGCCCTTTTATTAGAGCTTTGCAAGGTGAATATTTCTCCGTGGAGGCATTACTGTGTGGTAATAGTCCAGCTCTTTCTACATCAGAATACACCCTCTGTGGTCAAAAGGGCCCCTTCTCAGTTCATCCAAACCCTGGGCTGGATCAGACTTAAAGCTCCTTATCTCATATTAATGGCTGAAATATGTCTTGCTCTACTCTATAGCCATGAGGGTTATTAGATCCTCAGCCAGAGTCACTCATTACAAGAGGCTCATAGCAGTTACATGGGTACAAATTTGGCCTTGCAGAATTGTGACTGTGGAGAAAAGGGGTGGGAAGGAAAGAGCAGTATTTGACTAAAACACCGCAAAGTTATATGTAGACTCAGAAAGGAGTGGTAAGCTTGAAAGCCAACCTGATTTTCAATGGTTATTATATCTAAATCAGAACTACTTTTCAGCTGTGATGAAGCCTATTATAATGAGGAAAACACAATCCTCTTCACCACTGCCAGCTCGGTATGGGTATTTGAAGAGAATGCTCTAAATTCCATTTCAACTCATAGAGTTCAGTCTAGGTTATGTCCTGTGTTGGGATGAGAATATTTGTATTTACACAGCTTATAGATCTGGTCTTAAGCTATTGCACTTCGAAAAGTAATGTAAACAAGCTGTAAAAATTTCAACAAGTAATCTTTAGGATCCAGCAATTTTAGAGTGAATCATACAATTCAAATTAGCGATTATGGTGGTCTGACACCAAAACGTAAGTTTTGCTAGAGATTTACAGCTGCCTTCTGTTCACGTTCCTAAGCTAAATTTACAGTCAAACAATCCAAACTCTCCTCTACAGACTCAGACACTGCATGTACTTGTTTTTTTCTGAAAATAGGTGTAAACAAGTCTGAGAATCTGGACAAAAAATCACAAGAAAAACTTTTTAAAAGATCTTGCAACTGCTGAAATTAATGCACTTTCATTTTACACCTATGGCCCTGCAGGGAAAGAAGCCTTTGCTAACAAAAAAGGCTGTGCTCCTCACATTTTGGTGTCAAGGTTGTGTTATGACCCTAAATTCTTTGCATAGATCACCTTGCTGCAAAAGAATTAAAAATAATACTTTCTAATGAGGGTAACAGAAACATTAATAGCTGGCTTGATTTCAATTCAGATTAAGGAAGGACATGGCTGATTTTTAAATAAGCGGCTGCTAAAGAAATCCCCAGATCAGTTCCTGTGCTTGTAGGAAATCTCTTAATACTTGCTAAGAGGGAGCCTGGGGAAACCATTTGAAATGTGGCTGCTTTTACAGGGCTCACCACAATCATGCAGGGCTCCTCTGCTGCTGCTCTGTGCACACCTGTCCTCCTGTGGTCTCTCTCTCCTCATCACTGGTGTTACAGAATCTCCTGCTTAGGGGGAAGGGCCTGGGGGGAGGCTCTCTCTGGGGAACTTTTTATAGGACTGGTTTTAGCAACTCCAGCAACTGCTCGGGTTTGTCAGGGAGCTGGCTTGACTGTCCATTGTCTCCCTCCCTGCTCCCCACCCAGTAAATAATTTAGGATTTCAAGCACAACCATCAGCAACAAGGATGAAAGATATACCGAGCTGTTCCTTTTTAAGATGTCCACCTCAATATGCCTTTTTCCATCATGAATGTTTGTTTTTGGTACAGGATGTGATCTCTTGCTTAAAAAGCCTTGCTTGATCAACCCCCCTTCATTTCCCTTGTTCATGGACATGCAGTATAAGGAGTTGAAAGACCTTAAAAAACTCCGTGCTGGAGGGTAGAAAGGCAGTGAGCACATTATCATGGGGTAGAACACTTGCTATACTTGATAATTAATGTCCCAAGGCTGGTGGAAGACAGCTACATTATCACACATGAAATCCCTATCTCCCAGGAGATGAGTTTTTCTGCTGAAGAGGTTGGAATGGAGCAGTCACACTTTGAAGCATTTCTGATACGTAGATGAGACCAGAATCTGCACAGGGAGGACTCCTGCAGCAGAAGGATGAAGTGTTCACAGAATACTCTGAGTTGGAAGGAACCCACAAGGATCATCAAGTCCAGCTCTTGAGTCAGAGGCCCATGTGGGGATCAAACCACAACCATGATGTTATTAGCACCATGCTATAACCAGCTGAGCTAAATATTTCCACTGCCAGGTACAAGAAAGGTATGATGGCTTAAGAGGAAAGACCCAGACAGCCCTTCTCAGCCCCATGCTCTTGTGACCTTCAGCAAAAAGATCTCCAGAACTGAGCTGCTGAAATTGTGTGGTGGCGGGAGGAGAGACGTCTTGGTTTGCATCCAATCCACTGGTCAGCCTTTCTCTTAGGAGTTCCTGATTTACAGACATCAGCCCTGATCTGAACCACAACAGTGACCAATGATGGTGACCAGTTTTCTTATCATGTCTGAGCAGCATTTTTCCCTTCCCACTTTCCATCACCCTTAAATACATCTGTGACAGAGATTTTAAAGACCATGAAGTTGAACTGCAAAAACCACAGTCTTCTTTTGGATGAATGCTTGAGGAAGTGAGAGCTGCTCTCATTTTGATGGCAGACATTGTGCAGATGACTTGGTGAGAACAGGATGACACATAAAACCCTGCTCTAGCTCCATTCTGAGATCCCAGGCAAGAGGAAAGCTGCCTCATATGACTGGTGAAGCAAAGAGCACATCCAGATTCACTTGTCTTCATGGCAGCATCTGCTAGAAAATACATGCAGAGCTAAACCTCAGAGATGAAAAAATATTTTTAAAAGTTTGTGGGCAAATGCCATACGTTCCTTAATGGCATTTGTCTGTTAGTAACTCCTGGAATAAGAAATGTTTTCCTTCTCAGTTTCTGTATTTTCTTCCTCCCTTTTGAGTCAACAGGAACTGAACCTATAAGTCAAAATCGCTTTCTGTCTCCAAACAGACTGAGTCAGTACCATGGTTTAAAGAGATAGGGAATGCTATTGACAGTTATGAGGCAAGAGATAAAATTTCTGACAAAAACAGGTCAAGGAGACACAAAACAGAGCTTCAAAACTCATCTTCACCTAAAGAAAATGTTACTGCTGTTTGAATCAACTGGGCTGCTTCCATGGCCAGTACTGCTGTGACATTCTTTGCCTTTAAAGATGTAAAAGGCTTTATCACTTCACAAGTTCTGGAGCATCACTGTTGTGAGAGCAAAATTAATATTTTGCATAATATTTTGCCCTCGTGGTTTGTACTGTTAGCTCCCCCCTTCATTAAAAGATAGCAGCTTTCAAACAAGCCTGCCTCCTGCCACATGTGCATCTACGTTTTGAGTCTGCTGTGGGCATGGGAAATGCATTTGCACACAGGCACTGCTGTGTCATCTGCGTCGGCACACAGCAGTGCTTGTGACACATGTAACAGAAGGGACACTGCCAACACCTGAAGCACGGCTGCTCGCAGCTCTACACAGCTCTTCAGAGAGAGAGGTTAATTTTGGCACGGATCCAACGCACTGTGGAGTCAGTCAGAGCCTTGCTTGTTCCAGTGTTTAAAACAGCCCAGAGGAGCTGTGCCAGAGGCAGCCCATGCTGGGACAGCGTTTATGGGACTGGTGGCAGAAGCTCTTGTCAGCCAGCAGAGCCATGCCTGGGGCTGGCCTCACAGGAGTGACATTTCCATGACCTCAGCACACTGGAGAAAACAGGCTAGTTAGATCAACCTCAAAAATGAGGCGGAACTTAGCAGCAAAATCTATTATCTATGGCACAATAAGAATATTCAGAGAAACAGTTTGGAATTTGGGCTAAAATGATTTCTTTTTCTCCACTTTAAATATTTTCTTTAATTTTTTTAGGGGTGACTAGCTTTCTGGAGTGGTTTGTCCTTATATTGTCAGGGAGTAAATAAAAGAAAAATATTTAAAGTGGAGAAAAATAAAAGAAATAATGAAAAAACATGAGAGATGACGTCCATTTGGGGTCAGAAGAAATGAGGGCAACAAATACACTGAGTAAACTTGGGGCAGTCAGTGCCAGCTAGGATTACCTTGACACTGATTCTTTGTGCCTTGCTCTGCTGACTGAGCAGAGCAGAAAAGCAGCATCGGTTCACCCAAATCACCTGAGCTGATATCAGAGATCAAGAGAGGAAAACCAGCCAGGAGGCTGAGCCCTCTGACCTCTGCCTGGACAGAGGCCTGTGTGGCAGCAGTCCCATAGCCTTGAGTGAGGAGGCTGGGAAGATCAGACATTCCCTTTTTAGCCAGGTGGGAAAGATTCTGGAAGAGCTCCCCATTGCCTTCGTGCTCATGAACATACTCCAAAACTGTCTTCTCCTTTCACCAGAAGCACAGCCCTGTTCCAATCAATCTAATTTTATCAGTACTGGAAGAAATCACAGCTGGTTTAGATCTAAGGAACTCACGATGTGTTTGGAAGTCAGACAAGATACTCGGCAAAAACCAAACCAAAACAAAAACCAGTGGGGAGAAGAGGCATCCAGAAATGTTTAGGATGCATTTTTGATGAACAGACTGCAGCCTGGCAAGGCTTCAAGGAACTGCCCAAGGGCTGTGGCAATCCCTCTGTCTGCATAAATAATGTCACATTACACTGCAAAAGAAACCTCAACCATTTTGATATTATTCAAAAAAAAGGTCCAGATACCACTTTAAAGAGAAACTTCCAAGACAGAAACATTTTAGGTGCTCTATGTTGATTACGTAACTGCTCTTTGGGAGATCAAATATTAGAAATTCTAGAAATTTAGAATTTTATATTTGTTCATTATTTATTGTATCTGCTTTTCTTTGCTGCCATGAGGTTAGGCAATTAAACGAAATAGTTTATCATGGGATTTCAATCAGTTTTCTTCTCAAGTTCTTATGCATTATTTTGAAGTGCTTAGCTTGTAAACATTGCAGGGTAATATTTATTTGTTTAAAAGTGCTTTCATAAAGCCCTGGAATGCTTTGTTAACCCTAGATCACTTACGGACAAACAACCATCCTCAGACTATGTCATCCTCGTTATATATTATGGTTTAATCCTGTACTTAAAAGTGATTTTATATAAAGTCATATGATCCTTCAAATGCTTCCACTATTATTTTTCTCTCTAACAAACACAGAGAGGTCACTTCTCTTCCTCTGCAGTCACTTTTTCATAGAATCCACTTCCCTCTTCCCATTTATTTTTAATACTAGTGGCTTTATCCACAGAAATATATTTGTTATAGAAACAAACCTCTCCACTGTTGGTAACCAGAAATGGCTCTGAAAGACAGTTGTGGCGGAAGAGTTTCCTGCCAGAAAATAGGTACAGCTTTAGCAGTAACCACTACTGCACACTGGCTTTGATGTGTTTCAGATTTGTTTGCTTATTTTATCTTTACTTCATCTTTACTTATTCCATCATAGTGCTCAGATGTCTGAGAGAGCAGCAGGGTTATGTCCATGAGGACTGCCACCACCACGCCTGGGCTTTTATTTCTGGGTGATTTTATCTTGCTCTGTGGTCAGTCCTCGGAGACTTTGTCTGCTTGTATGTAGATAGATATCTTCTGGGCATCTCCTTCGTGTCCCAACATATTCTTGTCCACGGCTGCTTCTCCTAATGCCAGGAAGTTTTGGAAGCAACATTATGAAGAGATTTGGCAGGTAAAATGCTCCAGTGAAGGTGCTGCTGCTGCTGTGCAAGAGCGAAGGCCAAAGGCTGTGGCAGTGTCAGCACGTGGGTGTCTGGGTGTTGCCACTGATGTTTTGGTGAAGCAGACACATGCTCTCTGCCTTTTGGATTTCTATTGGAAAGATGATTGATTTCCTCCTGAAATTGTGCTAATGCAAAGTGGTGGTTACCTGAGAAAGCCTCATTCATAAACTGTGGGTGGGTAACAGAGGATGGGAGTAAGACCTGCTTTTCACCCCGTGGAGAGAAGGCTCTTACAGTTTGGCTTTGTTCTGGACTGAACAAGAGGAGCAGAGTACATATGGTCTTCATTAGTGACGCTCCTTTGAAATGCCTCCAAGTCCTTGGGTTGTAACTTTAGCACACAAAGGGGTGGGGGAGTGAGGAAGGGAGAAGGGAACAAGGGAAGAATGAGACTGCTGGAGTTATCCCTCTGAAATCCATATTTGGACACACTTTCTGTTTTTTCCTTTCCTCCTCCTTTCTTTCTTTTTCTTTCCTTTTTCTCCCCCACACAGGCACACGATTGTTCTTAACCTTCTGAACTGGGAAAATATATTAAAATTTAAAAAAAAATTCCACTGCTTTTCCATCAAAGCAAAACCAAGATGGATAATCTCTTCTGAATTATAAGCACTGAATGACAGAGTGAAACAGTTATCATTTCATTGCTCTTTATGCATATGTGCCTGTGTATCAGCTTTGTGGTCACATGAAGCCTGTGAGTCTCCAGCAGGCTGGAGTTAAAAAAAATGCTTTTGAAGGACTGGTTAGAACCATGCAGGAGAGTGGGGACGGATCTGGGAAGCTGAAGTAATGGGTGTTGATCTCTGCTCATTAGGAACCATGTCACAGAGCTGCAGCCTGATCAACATGACTGCCCTCCAACTGTGTGGTGCTTCCTCTTGCTTTAAAACTGTACACCTCTACTCCTTCCCAGGAGCTAATGAAGAAGGAAGTAGTTTGGAAATAGCCATACTAACTCCGCATATGTTAATTTTCCATTATTTTGCCCATCTATTAATTACATTTGGATTTCAGCCATCTTAAATTCACAGCTACACATACATGACTTTCCATATCAGAAATCAGTTAGAATCTGATGACAACTAAAGAATATTAGCAGAAAAATAACCAACAGCAAAAACAAAGTGTCTCTACTAAACCCAGGGGCAATTGGGATTCGACCCTGCAGCCTGTGGGAAATGGGAATATTTGACAGCACTGAGAAAATTACATCCACGTTTCTGTTACTGACAGGCTGCTGTAGTATCCCTTTAACTCCAGAGTTTGGGAACTTCAGTCTTCAACTGGCCAGATGTAAAGCATGAAACTCGCTCACACACCCACCCACCCGCTTTTCCATTTGTGCTCCCTCCCCAGGGAGTCTGAATTTCCCAGGTAATGGACATTCGTTTGAGAAGTACAACAGCTCTATTGAACAAGCTGAAATAAAAAGGTGCTGACATGGGAAAGGCTCAATTGCATAAGTGCAGGAAAGCAACAGCTCAGACCTGCATCAAAAACAGCTGCACCTTCATGGCAGGGCCAGAAGAGACCATCAGATCAGTCTATAGGAAAAGCTTCTCTCTGAGGTTTTCACCATAACTGCTGAAACAGATATTTCTGCCCAACTGCAAACCACGGCTGGTGCTTGCAGGACTGTGTGCTCAGAGCTGTGGGTAGCAGCTGTAAGCAGAGGGGTTGGTGCCTGGGCTTCCCCACACTCACTCAGCCCCAGAAGGTATTTTGCCTTTGTAGTCCTTTTTGTCATTTTCCTCTCCACTGATGCTATAAAATCCAGTGATATGCCGAGGGTGCTGTAATAGCTCTGTTACCAAAAGCACAGTCCAAACACTGTTTAACAAACGAGGCTTGTACAACAGAATGAGTGCTATACATAGCTATGAGCAACTATACTTAACTGGAAAATGCTTCTCGCCTTGCCTACATATGGATTTGCCATTCAGCATCCATGTGAGGCTGTATCATTCAAGAACACCATTCAGCTTAGCATATAAAAATGTCAGGGTCTTGGGCTAAATCATGTGTTGTCAAAGGGGATTGTTGGCAAATGCTGCTTTGGTCCAGTGGTGCTTGCCCAGCACTGTGCACAGACCTGGCCTGTCCTCTGCTTTTTCTCGGGAACAGGGCAGAGGGGATCCAGCATTCAGGAAGCAGTGAGCAAGTGGTCCATCATCCTCCTCAGGGCTTCTTACTGGCTGCAAAACTATCTTGGGAAACGTCAGAAAGTGCCAAGGGGTGCAGGAGTGAATGGTACAGGCCATATCATTCTCACAATATATTAATCCAGAAAAAAGAATTCTTTGTTTTCCTTCATTAAGCAAAAGCACTCGCAGGCTAGGCATTAGGATGTGGGAGTTGCCTCCTCTTATTCCTCTTTCTGTATAAATAAAATGCAGGAAATTGTCCCTGTGACCAATAAGCTGTTTTCTATAGATTGAAACTCTGAAAACCCCCTAACATTCAGGTGGGCAGATATGTTCCAAAAAAAAAAGAAAAAGCTTAGAAGAACGGGTGTGGTGTTTTGAAGCATGATTATGACTAATTACATATTTTAGGAAACCAGTGCACAAACAGCCTCACTCTAATCTCCCAGCAAGTTCACAGCCAGGCAGCTCTCCCAGTTCATAACCAGGGAGATCAGAATCAAGCTCAAGACAGTAATTTTTATACCACTTGGCATTCTAGTAATGACTAAAAAAAGGGAACATAACCCTTTTGTCTCTGTACTTCTACAGATGTATTTGCTGTGTAACTATTGCACTCCATTCATCGCTCTTTCTAAAAGCGTGGGCTCACTCCTGCTCCTGTAGCTCTTTAAATGCTCATTTGTGTCAGAAAAACAGCTCTGAACAATACAGGCCCCTATTGCTTGCTTCTTATCTCACCTTCCCCAGTCCAATCCTGTTATAATGCTATCAGCTTCAATATTCACAGCCTGGATTAATATTACTTATCCAAATACTGGATTAATACCACTGTAAATAAGATAAAATCAGATATAGCCTACGTTGTTCTATGAGAAGACATGCAAAATAATTGAGGACAACCAATTAAAATCTTTCATTCAAGAACAGAACCAGAATTTTTTTTATTCTAAGTAGTCAAAAAGGTTGGCTTAGATAAATGCCAATTACCAAATGGATAAAATGGATTAGTATCATACACACACGAAAGTCAGAAAACAGATTAATACATGCTCAACATGTATGACACTATTTCGTTTCTGACCAGGTCACTGATGGCCACAGATACAATTCCTTGTTCATTTTGGAGATGTCTTTCACAGACCATGCAGGCATTCCATGCAGCCATTCTTAGTGCCAGGTAAAATGTGCCACATGAAACACTGCTGCACTCCACCGTGTGGTTAGAGCTCCTGCTGTCCAAGTGACCCATTTCCTAAAGCACATGTGCTCCTCTAAAACCCTGTGTGTTTTCCAAAAGCCTCTTCATGCAAAGACAATCAGCTTTGGTGAGCAAGGGCTTAAAATATCTAAATTTCAGAGGTTATAAAGCAGTTCAGCATTTCAGTGTCTCCTTGAGAGTAAAGCTGCAAACCATTCTTTTGATTTCTTTCCTGTTGTATGTAGAACAAACCAATCAACACAGAAAATGTATATTAGAAAAGGTCTAATAGCTAGGTCTTAAAAGCTAAATCATATCTATTTATTAAAAAGGCTCACAAAGTAAATCTGCCAGTGTTGTTGCAAAGTCTGCTGATTACCTGACATCTTTTTGCTCCCTTCCCCTTTGGATTATATCTGTAGTGTGCAGAGGTACACTTTAGATCAGCATGACCTGAGTGATGGATCACATTATATTTCAGAACAGCACATATTTTTTGAGAAATGTCCACGTTCTGTTTGTATCAGAACATTGATAATGCAATTTCATCCCTGTGTTATTTTGAGAATTTCTGTTGTACACAGAGAATAGAAATTGCAGATGCAGGCAGAGATTTTTTTTCTGAGTTAAATAAACATTTTCCATCAGTCCAACATTTGGTTTCAGATTTCAAGTTCAAACTTGTTCTTATGTTATCCATATGTTTGCCCAGTCTTCACAATAGAGACTTTTTACAAACAATATAAATTTCTTTCATAAAGTGCTCTGATTTAAGTTTCTGTAATGTGACCACTGTTTTCACATGTCAAATGGAAAGTACATTATTTTCAGAAAGTAAAGGCTTAGTATGTTCTAAAAATTCAGCAGCTGATCATGTCTCAAGTGGGAAATCTGAATATTAAGTGCTTTACAAAAATATTTTCTTCTCTCTATAATGGGGCTGTTGGTAGTTGACACAAAAAATTATTACTTTCTTCAGGCATTTTGGAGTCACTTATTTTTACTATATGGTTCATGATATGCCTAACATATATCTAGTGCTTATTATCCTGAAAAAAATACATTCCTTATTAAACATTTTGAGACCCTCTTATAGAAAAACTGCTACAAAAGAGCCTGGAATTAATAACGATAGGCCACAAGTACCAAATAATCATTCAGATCTTACCATCCTAGCCATGAAAATAGGAATAACATATCTAATTCATTCATTGCTTTTTATACTTTACTTTTCCATGACAAAACAACCTCAGTCTTTCCAGTGTCTCTTCATTTGGACTGAAAATCTTCTGTTCTGCCTCTGCACCCTTCTTCCTTTTCCTCTTCTGCAGAGTCCTTTCTGCCCTGGGACCAAGCAAGGTGTCACAGCTATAGCCACTGCTAAGTCCAAGGCTCCACAATATTGTCCCATTATGAATTCAGCTCCACAAATAGCTGTACTGAATTTATACAGCTTTAAAGGCCTATCTTTTTAACATGCCACTGCATGGCAACTTGGAGCAAGCCTCTAGAGAAGGAAATGTCAATGTACAAAGATGTGATCGAAGGCGTGGGAAGGCTGGGCACATGAAGGCACCTCTCCTCCTCCTCTCTGCATCTCTGAGGGAGGTGCCAAATGACCACACTTATGGCAGAGCTCTTTTAGCTTCTCCCATGGCTGCTTCCCAGAACAACACACCAAATGTACAGAATGATAGACTTGGGAAGCTGATGCGGAAGGTAAGAAGCTTTGCTATGATCTTGGTCTTGGTTCTCACACTAAAAGAGACCTTTCATACCCCAGGTCTGGGCCTTGGAGAGGCTCAGCAGAATGCTGTTTTTGCATGCATGGCAGAGCTGGAAGGGAATACAGAAACTGGGAGAGGGAGCAAACATGAATGTGATGAGGCACTGCACTGTTTGCCTTTGCAGCGGAGTGCCAACGGTGACCATTCGTACGCAGACACCAACGCCGTTTTCTAATACCACTCAGAAATCAACCTTCAATTTTCCTGCTTTAAATTTTCTTTAAATGTGGGAAAGAATAGCTGTCTCCTGGCTGTGCATTTGTTAACCCAGAGAGCAGTAACATTGCTAACCTACAGATCTCCAGCTACAAATATGAGCCCTGCAGGACTGACTGGGGCGTGAGAATTTAAGGATCCCATATCTGTGATAAAAATCTAATTCTTTACAAGATGTTTATAGTGCTTGATTTTCTTGAAGACAGCAGGAGTGAAAGAGCAGAAGACCTCTTTCCTTCCTGTGCCAAGGGTCTTTCACAGTCAGTGCTTTGTCCAAAAGCTCTCTGAATCTTCATCTAGGTGATAGTCCCAGGCCATGTTTTCTATGCTGAGTGGTGCTGCCTTCTCTTTCTAGCATGTCTGCTGCTTCACCTTCTTTCATTCCTTTCCATTTACTCATGAATCACCATTAAACAACACCATATGCTGTAGAGGGGGCACTGCTTTGGACTGTGTGTTCTTGTGCTGGGGCAGACAGCACACTGGTTTCTACTGCTTGGTTCCACAATGAGCTATTCCTTTGCACCATCTTAAAGGACAAGGGCTGCACCTGTCCACTTGCATTTTTTCTCTGAGGTTCTGTCCAAACCAGCAAACAGAATCTTGAAATATCTTGAGTCTTGATATCCCTGGGTAAGCAAATGGAATGTCAGGCTGCTTTCCTGCACTACCTGTACTGCAAACTGTGTTTATTCTGACAACAAGCTGCAAAGTGCAAGACCATATTGTCATAATTGGAAGATCAAAAAGTAAAGGACCTCTGGCATTTCAGCCTTCTCAAGATGCTGCCTACACCAATAGGCTGGTTCTACTGGACTGCCTTTTGCCTCTCTTTTAATTACTCTTCTGTGCTCTGTTGCAAAGCAACAAATGAGACATTGCTCCCTTGTTGGTCACATTTTTTGGTCACATTTTGACTGGTTATCACCATTTGGCATCATAAAAAATAAATATAACAAAACTAGAAACTACATTGGACATGTTCATTCTGTTTAATGAAAAATTTTACTTTGGATGTTCTAGAAACTCCAGTTTTGTGACAGCAACTGCACATAAGATCTTTCCCCTACATTAGCAATAGTAATTTTTATTTAGAGTGTACCTTCGAGGAAAATATTTCATTCCTTTCCATTTCTCTCTCTCTTTCATTAAAGATTACTGAAGAAAAAAGGGCTAAAATGTTTGAAAACGACCAGTGTCAGTCTTCTTTTAATGAACCATGCAGGCTCTCTTGTGGTAAGACAATTTCAATTATGCAGAAGTCAAGCTCCAGTAAATTCTCAGCTCTTCTAAGTGAGGTAATAGTGCAACTTTTCAGGCAGTGACTTTCTGATCCCTGAGAAATTTATTTGGATAAATAACTCCAAATAAAAGCTCTCACAAGTGTTGATGGCTGGGTCTGCAGCAGTATGTTCAGAACCCATATATATGCTTTTCCCTGAAAATCTAGCAAATGTCATGGCAGAAATGCTTATCCGAGAACCAAAGTGCAAACAAATGCTGTTAATGTTCACGGAACACAGATTCTACATTTGGAATTGATAGCATGCACACATGATTCCAGATCTATGTTACGTCTATGCAGTGAGAGGAAGAGAAGTGTAACATGAACCACACCCAGTCAAATAAACCCTGACTTGGACTGCATGGTTGCGACAGAATACTTGCAAACCAAAGATTGTTTTTGGTAGATTGAAATTTAGGTTTTGGACCAAAAATGATCAGCAGGTGTGGCTGTTTTGTGAGTACTTTTACGACAACACCTTGCCTTAAATGGCTACCTAGAAACAAAGATTAAACAGGAATAAAGGAGGTATTTATTTGAAAGGCCTTCAGATGTACACTCTGGGCTCCAGAGCATCCTGCCTCAGTGGATCCCAAAATGGATGACAGGTCACAAGTTCTTCACACTTTGATATCAACACCAACCAGATCAATTCACCAACCAGAACCCAGCCAATGATGTGATTTCCCCAAGCTTGTCCCCCTCCCCCCAGGATGATGATTTACAGTTCCTGTTCTGGGTGTCTTTGGAGAGCAAGCTGGAGAGGTTTTGTTATGTCTATCTTAGCAAAAGAGAACAGCACTTAACAAGTGACAGGAAACTTGAGTTACACTAGCAGTACAGGATTTGAAAAATATAAAAGTTAAAACTTAAGGCATCAATATGAGAATGGAAATTGAAACTTTCAACCTGAGTGCTAAAATCCCAGAAGAAAATAACAAGCTGGTACAGAAAATTTGAGTTCTTGAGACTTGTAGGGAGTTCAAGTCCCTACAAGTTCAGGACTGGGGGATGTTTTCACAATTAAAAATCAGTTGCCCTGATGTAATGCATAAAAGATAGAAAGTAGCCAGGACTGCAGTAGCAAAAAAATTCCAACTCCAAAACACACCCCAGGCTATATTTCATCCATTCTCATGCCCAGCAGTTAGGGGCAACAGTAATTCTGCACACAGAACAGCCAAAAAATGGCAGCAAGAGCTGGAACATGTAACTGGAGTGACTGCCAGAGTCACCCATGGTGCCAGCAAGCTCACAGAAAATGTGCCTGTGTCAGAGAGATCCTGCTGGGCTACACCTGTTGCACAAGTACAACAAGACACTGTTCCCATTGGCACCAGAGCCCACTCACTTGTGGCCTATGAATGGAAGAAGACAAAGCAAATTAGAGACAAAGAAAAAAAAGTGGGAAAGAGCTGAAATGTGTTTTGTGTGCCATCATAACCAATAATGAATGGACAGCACAGACTTCATGCCTGTAAGAGACATAAGGTACTTAGAGACCCTGAGAGAAAAGCATTATATACAACCTTGTGGAGATGTGGGAAAAGTCAAAAAACTGTAACCATATTTCTCCCCATATTTAGAAGAAGCTCACAAGAAATAAATGCAGCAAATCTACTCAGGCAAGGAACAGTTCTCCCCCCTTGTTTTCCACTTGCAGGGAAAACTGCAGTGGTCTGGTGTGTGCAGAGCATCCTAATTCTTCTCTCCAAATCCAATATATTATCTTAGCTGTGCAGAGTATCTAATTGCTCTGAGGTGGTAAATGTACCCTCCCTCCAAATTACCTCTCTTTTTTTCTCTTCCTCTCCCATGCTTACAGCCACAAGGTCCCACCATATCTTCATACCAGCTTTGGGGCTTGCTGGACCTTCCATAAACCAGTGCAACTCATTAGCACAGTAAAAACTTGCCCAGGTGAATTATGTTGGAAGGAAAGAGGGAACTGATGAGCTAACTCAAATCACAGGCAGATTGGCTAGATTCAAGTAAAGGGAAATTCCACAGTCATTAGGATGAGAGCAGAATTTACCATTTTTGACAGTGGGAGCTTCAATTCAGTTCACTCTCTCTCCTGAAAGTCTCAAATAACCCACATAAAGTAACTGAGTAACACTCAACCCTGAAACTCAACCACTGCCTTCACTTTGAGCCAAGGAGCTGACTTACCTTGGGTTTCTACTCCCTATCAGAAGTATTCAGCTCTGAAGCTAAACTGGGACTAGCTTCACTGCAAAGCCAGCTTTCAGCAGTAAGTGGCCTTCTCATCGGGTTGCAAAAGCAGGCTTACATTTTCTTATGTGTAGTCTTTTATTCTTGATTACACAGTGGCCAAAAGGCTTCTTCTTGCCTAGGTGGCTTTAAGTCTCATCTGGAAACCTCAGAGTCAATTGTCTTCTAGTGTAAGACAGTGACCTAGAAAGTAAGGTCTCTTAATTCCCATGGAATTCCATGGTATCCCTTTACCACCCCTTGAGTGTTTGGAGTTATCTGGTCTGCAGCTTGGAGGCAGCCATCCATCCAAGGCCTTCAGTTCTCCCTGTGCTTGCGTTTAGCCAACGCTGGCATTGCATTGATTCATTCCATCAGATCCCAGCCCAATGTTTCTGCACAGAGGTGCCCTGCAAGATCCCCGCCTCCTTTTAATTACTCATATTTTTTACAAATAATTCACAAGGTTTTGAGCCTAAAAAAAAAATGAAGAATACTTTTTAACCAGAAGGTAAAATAGTGTCTTTGTGTTTTGCTGGAATTCCCCTGCTCGTTGAAACAACACCCAGTAAAGATAAGCTGAAGAGATCTGCTGTTCATGGAGACCTTTCTCCTCAGCAGCACAAGCTAGATGGGCTGCTCTTGACATCACTTCCCACGGACAATCTGTGCAACAGCAAAACCCTCAAGGCGCTTTGAGGCTCAAGTTGAGCAAATCCAAAAGCCCGGCTCAAATGCTGGGGTGAGAGCAGCAGAGGGTAACTCCTCCCTCTCTGCAGGGGAGAGCTCTGCCAGAGATAACTCACAAACCACGGAATGAACTTCCTTGGGAACTTAACAACTGACCAACACCAAACCACACTTTTTTTTTTTTTGACCTTGCTCTCGCTAAGGTAAACATGTATCACTATTAAAAACAGGAAAAGAAAAACCACTGTAAAAGCCTGACTACCTTATTAAGCCAAATCACCATACTGAAACATAACACCTCCCCTGAAGGAGAATGGGCCCCCATGACCAATTTCCGTCACCAAACGCCCAAGTGTAAATACTTTGATATTACAGAGATTAAGGAGAAGCAAGAAAAAGCTTCAAGCAATACCTCTGCACTGAAATATACCTGCAGTGTCAGATTTGAAGGGATGTGGATCTACACACATGTGAGATTCTCACACACACCATAAAGCACACCAATCACACAGTGACCACAAACCAGGCTAATAGCCTTGAAAAGGGGTGCTTTGAAATGGTCATTTTCTGTGCATAAGTGGAATGACCAATGTTTTTCCTAGTCCACTCTGGAGGAAATATAAACCCTTTCTCTGGATTTCCAGTACTGACAGTGCAGAATCTTATGCCTAATAGGAAAAACCTTATGCTTCACCAAGTTCTACTTAAGACGCTAAAATAAAACTAGTCTCCTTTGTTTGCTCATGGATGATGAGGCAATTATTTCTCCTTTGATAGCAAAAAAAGGTTTTTTTGTTTAAAAAAAATAAATTGCCTTGTTAATAGATGAATGACATCACAGGAAGGCTGGGAATTAGCATACGAACTCCTACTCCTTGGGAAGGTTTGTGTTAGATTGGGCAAAAGACAGTAAAAAAGAAATGCCCTTCTTAATTTGTCATTGGAAAATTAGGAGTTTTCACCCTTTAGGTTTTCCTTTTCTTGTCTTTTTGGTTTTTTGGTTGTTTGGGTTTTTTTTATCTGGTGCAGCTGCATACAAGAGTTTCTCACTTTCTATTGACAGGTGTTGACTTTTGCTAATGGATTTGTATAGCCATACTCTGTCAACACATCAGTATTACTCAGTGTTTCAAGAAATGGGCTGACTGAGACTTGGAGCCACATTCAGGGACATTTTAATTCAAACCTCCAACTGCTTTTAAGAGACCATATCTAAAAGCTCCCTTCCAAGACGCTGGAATGTGAAGTATGTGGGAAATGTTATCTTATTGGCCTCATGTCTGCCAGTGATTGTGAAATAGCTTCACTATTCTGGTGAAAAACAACCATGATTCCAGGCAAAGAGAGATTCATGTAAAAGCTTGTTAAAAGCTTTAGGAAATACAAATAATACAGAACCTGGAGAAAATCTATAATGCTCCATCACATGATGAAAGGATTGGCCATTTTTAATCACTTCACATAAAAACACATAGAAACTGAAAATATTGTAGATCTAGCAACAATATAGATGTAGCAATAGCTTGTTGGACCTAATTCATCTTTAGCTCATTTGTTCTCAGTATGGTCTGTCTTCCCTGGAGATAACAGACCATTTCCATTGTAGTGTGTCACATAGCCAGGTGCGAGAGAAGAATGAGATGCTGAACCATGGTGGCCAGATTTGTCTTGCACTGCAGTCCCTGGAGGCAAAGCAGGGTGGTAACTACCTGGTGGGAGGTGTGTGCAGCCTCGACTCCGGATGCTCAGCACACATGGAAGCTCTCATCCAGTCTGTGGGCCTTTCCAAGGGAATGAGTGCAGTCTTGCACACACAACTAGATATTAAATTCTGTCTACTTCTCAGGTCTTCATTTCAGTCACTTCTCAGTTGTCCCAGAGAAGGGCATAGCAGGTACACCCACTCTGTCATGCAGTGCTTGTGAAGAGACACTAGGTGTAGAGTGAGCATTGAGAGTTACCATGCTTCTCTCTGGGGACTCACAGCACCTTTCATCACAGAAGAGGTAGATTTCCCTGACAGACACTCAAGCAAATACTTTTGTACATGTATTTCCTTTTCAGACCCGCTGTAAAGCATAAAACAGTGAGATTTTTTCTTAGAGAGATAACACAGGACTTAAATGAAATGAGCTTGTCTCTGGGCATAATTTTAAGGTTCTTTTAATATTTACATAAGCAAGTAACAATGATGTTATACTGTGGAGCTATTTCCCTTTCAGTAGTCTGATCCTTTCAGTGGTGCTAGGACAACATCTGGGAAGTTTCCAAAGTTTGCCTTGACAATCATGTTAAGCTCCCTATCAGCTACACAATGTCAATGCACAGTGCATTACATATATGCTGGTTGCTGGCCAGCTGGCATTTTAAATGAGTAGTTCAGGGAAAAGCAATTTTGGTGAGGGCTGAACACAGCTGGCTTGACATTAGACTAAATTTTCAGGACTTAGCATTGCCAAGCCTCCAGAGACTTAAAGACTCACTCAACATTATTTTAAACTTTGACTGACTCAACAGCTTCAGTAAATAAAGAGGATGTGAAGGATCCTAGCATGTCACATCCCTGCATATGTAAGTCTGTGTATTTCATTTCCTTATTGAATACACATATTTTATACTACATCTGTTTTTTGCACAATGATTTGAGTGTCATTATTATTCTTGTCACAAAGTAAATGTGGTAGCTGAACTGCTTCCTTCAACATACGTGATCACCACACAATGTAAATATTGCCAAATGTTGCCTCTTGGCCTTTGGAAGACCATGAGGAATATAAAACTGCAGAGAATAATGCAGTGATACAAAGTAACTAAGCTTGTGATACACAAAAAAACCCCTGAAGTTGTCATAAAGTAGTAATTGAGAAATCACAAGGTAGGCTGTTTAAATCACTTTTTTTGCACATAGACATTTCACTCCCAAATACACCAAAGTATACACTAGTAAAATTTTCAGTAATTTACAATATATGCCTGCAGAAAATAGCAATTGAAACTCAGTTATAGATCACTGTTTTCTGGTATGCATTATGGAAGTAATTCCAGCTTCAGCTTAATTTAATTTAGGTTTTCTTATGAAAAAGTCCTATTTAAAACCAATTGACTGGAATACATCAAACAAAATGCAGTGTTGATAAAGAAGTAATGTTGTTATAACTTTAAATAGTGTTCCTGCATTATACAAAGCTGTCTGTAAGCCATAAAATATTGGAAGAAAATCAGAACTCTATTTCTTATAGAAATAAACTCTTCATAAACAGTTCAGTACAGCTCTGGGTGCATCATGTTCTAATTGCCTCTGGTGAGCAATAATATTTAAAAGACTTCCAAATAAAAACACTTTTCTCTCCTACGCAGTTTATATCTTCAAATGTTAACTGATCCTTTTAAAGTATTAAAAGGAGATTTTTGAAAAACTGTTGTCCTCATCTACAGACTGAGGAACAGACATATCTTCCAGTTAATCAACAACCAAGCTGTGACAAGAACTCAGAAATTCTAAGCTCAGAATTTGGCAGATGCCTTCTGTCCAAAAGGATAGCACAGAAGAAAAATCTGAAGAACATATCTGAAAATATATTTCAAATATATTCAGCAACAGATAAACATGACTGAGAAAGCAATTACATGTCAATAGTTTATACTTATAATTAAAGTGAGGCTTATGATTTGCTTTCCCAACACTGCATCATAAGAACTCACAAAAGTCAGTATATTGTCATTTAGCCAATGATGTAGACAGCCTTAATTATGACTTTTCTTAACTTTTGAAGCTCGACACCTGAAATTTTAATATTCCTATTTCAAAATATTTTAGTATAAAATGAGTAAAGAAGCAAAAGTGATTAATTCAAGAAGTTACTGATGCAGAGGAACTGTCAAGATTTTTAAAAAATGCAGTAATTTGCATTCATTAGAATAGCCACAAAAATTTTGCAGGAGAATAGAAGTTGATCAATTCTCACAAGGGTGGCCACACATGTCAACAACAGCTAGGTGAAGAAGAGCTCCTTCAGCCCATTCTTCCTCCAGCAGGATAGCTCACTCCCGGAGGAGGCTGGGTGATCATTGATGAAGATTCTGCTTTCTCTCAAAGATGCAAGGGTGGTTCAGTCTCAGGCATGGTAATAGAGGAGCTAGAACAACTGGAATTTTCTAACCTTTCTTGGAGTAGATCTGTATCCTCGTGCAGGGCTGGTAGGGTGCACGCTGCCATTCTGCATTGCAAAAATTTTTCTGACTTCCTCAGTAGCTTCCTTGAGAAAGCAATATTGGGAAAACAACAAACAGGCTTTCCAGTTTTTGCAAGCTTGATTTAGCAGTGAAAAATAAGGAAGAGAACCAAGAAGCAGTGCCAAAGTACAATATTCTCTGCTCAGTCTATTTTTAAAATTAAGCACAAAGAAGGTTTAATGTTTAATAGCACTTTTAATACTGAAGATTTTTATGTTGGAATTTTGATTTAGCAGAGGGATACAAAAACCTGCTGAAATCAGAATACACAATATAGTAATTGCAACATACAAGTGGATGTATGTCAGTACCATTTCCAGTCTCCCTGTGGACACTTTCATGATGTTTGGCATCCTCAGTCACAGGGAAGGAACGCACAGATTGAAGCCACTTCAAGCATGTTTCTCTCTTTGAAGTTCATTTTATTGATCATTCAGTTTCCATACCCTGTGCTAAGCCTCATATACCCTTTTTTCCCCCAGGCTGGTCTTGCTAACTCAAGAAGACATTCACACTTTTTTAATTAACTCAGGGAAAACTCGATTTATCAGCTGATGCACTCAACTGATCCAGACAGTTATCAAAACAAAGGCCACCCCACTTTGTGTTGAGATGAACTCAGCTGATGTGCAATGGCTGGTGGTCACTCCCTGCATTCTTCCCTGAGGTTCACGAGCCCATCACTTGCCTTCTGAGCTCTCTTCCATTGTAGGGTTGGTCCCAAGCACATGGTGCCAAAGAGCTCATCAGAGATTATCAGCAATTGCACCACAGGCTACAGCTAACAAACCCTTGAGAGAACAGAATTGCTCTAATGCCATGAAGCCCATTCCAAAAAGAAGGGTCAGGCTTTGCTTAAAAGTGATTTTGTATGTTATTCTGGGGGATGGGGAGCAGAGAGAGAAATGTAGAAAGGAAACACCCTTCTCCCCTGTCCAGAAAATAGCAGCTTTGTTCTAAAATAGAGGCAAAAAATAATTGCATTAAATGCTTTTCTTTTTTCCCCCTATTTTTTCTCACTGCACTGGACTTTGGAGGGCCAAAATGGAGCACCTGGGCTCACTGTGCTGCTCATCCAACTTTCAGAAAGCATGATTTATGCATCATAAAGTCTCCTCATATATCATCCAAAGAGTAGAATCTTGTTTCGGTGGGTCTTAAACAGAAGAGAGGAACCTGACCAGAGGAAATTCTTTAGAAAAAGGATGGTACTAAACCCATGCTCTCACATTTTTAGGGTTGGGACTGACAAAATATTTGGGGTTTTAGATCTAGATCCAGAAGAAAACATGCAAGTAAAGCACTTTGAGTTGGACCAAAATTAATTAAATGCTTCTTTTTTCTTGCCAAATCAAGCAAAAAACAGAAGGTGGATTTGAAGGTTTTCCATGCAATCTAAAAAAAAAAAATCCCTTTATTGCTTTTGAAAGGAATTTGCAAAGAGAAAAAAAAAAGACAAAAGAGCAGAAGGTTTAAGTGTAGAAAGCTGTTGGACAATAGCTGTAACCTTGTTCAGTAATTCAGTGATTTTTATACTCTCTGCCCAGGACTTAAGAGATCCAGGAGCATCTTATTCTCTGCCTGTGGCAGTTTGCACTCACATCCCCCATACTGAGAAAAAGTATTTTAACTAGCAAAGCATAGGATATATGTTAGATTGCTCCCTTTCTATTGCAGTCTTTTTAGGTTTGGTGATATGCTCAGTCTTTTCAGCCAGAAGCAGATGAGAATAGCAACTCAGACTGCTGATGAGAGCGTTAAGGTGATGTGGCCATGGGTGCTGTGAGGAAACCCCAGCCCCAGACTGCATCTGTCCCCAGCTCTGCTCCAGCTGAAGGACTGTGCAAGATGTGAGCCACCAGAATTCAAGTTCCTGGCCAGCTGCACCTCTAATCAAGTGCACAAAGCAGATCTGTAACCATAGGAGAGTAAAAGTCTGTACACACAGGTTTACACAACTGAATCGTCCAGAGGCGTGGCTTTAAAGACACAAAAAGGATTTTGATCCAGCTCTCCCAGATAAAGAATGTGTTGGTCCAAAGGGACATTCAGCCATTTTGTTGGCTTAGATCAGTTTTTAATAACCAAAATAATGATCCTATTCACCTTCAATTCATAACTTTTTTTCACAAAACCACATTTTTCAGAAAATCCTTGGAAAAAAGAGTAATTTCCTCCAGCTCTATGCCTGGCATTGTGCTGATATGCAAAATCACATTATACAATGCAATAGAGCAGAATATCTGATGGAGAAAAGAACTCTGACAGCTGCTTTATAAGCTCCTCCTGATAAATATGAATGGTTAATATAAGAATGTATATATATGTGTATTCTAGTTAGTAATTTCCATGTCCTAGCTATCTGTCTTATATCTGGGAGAATATTGACCTGATGGTCTTCCACAAAACCTGAATATTGCTATTCTACATTGTTATCAAGTTAATTAGGGAATAGGGCAATTCTCCCACTGCAATTCTTCCATCTGTTTCTGCCTTACCAGTTTCACATATTATGAAAATGCGCCAGACAGCAGCTCCATCCAATATGTTTCATGTTCACAGTATAAGGATGAAAGACGGTTTAGTATCAGCAATTAAGCATTTACTGGCCTTCATTTTAGCTCAATATTTCTTCTGTGGAGGGGAAAAGCTCCAGCTCCTGAACAATTTGTCACAGTGACTCTGCAGGCATAAGGAAAATTGCATTTCAGTCCCACTCTGGGGCATGCCAGTAAATTGCTAAAATTTCAGGATAAAATCCTGATGTATATAGAAGAGTACGGTTTATAATCATTACATGGTTATGTTCCTGGTGGTTCCAAAAAAATCTCTAAATTGCATTATGCCATATCTTATCCAAATATTTAGTGAAAGGCAGCCTCTACCTCAAAGAAGCATATATACCCAATATAGACAAAAGAAGGAGTAGAGGAGGCTAAAGCATGCAGGGCAGGGAGAGGCCCAGCAACAGATTTTCCCCAGTAAGCAGGAACAGTGGCACTACCTCAATCCCAAATCACTGCTCTAATGACAGAAACACACAGCTGCCTACAAGGCCAACAGCATTTCCAGCTATCCAGTTTTGTGCACCCAGTAATAGTTTGTGTTTGAAGGGAAAAAAAAAAAAGAAAAAAACACAAATTAAAAATATGGTCAATTTCTGCATGAGGCATATAAAGGAATGTGCTGTCTTTCATAGGGCTGGAATGCAACCCAAATCATTGCAGACTGAAGACACCTAAGCAAAAGTAGTAATCCACGGATTTTTGGAGTCATTGCTCCCCAGGGTCAGGAGCTGTCCCAGTCTTACTGGTAGTTTTCTGCCACGAGTATAAAGATGTATCAGAATGAGGTGAATTAGTCCACAAGATGCAGCACATGTATAGGGTTATTTGGACAAGCAGAAAAAACGCCTTCATATCACAGTGAAGGCTACACTGAAGACATCAGGTGAAAAAAAAGAGACCTGGTTAGGAGTGAACACTCTTTTGAAACTCTTTTAAGTTACAATACTTACCATCTTTGTTATTTCTATGATCTCAGGTCACTCACTATTACATGTTCTAATGTTTCTAGCTCATACAGAATATTAATATGCCCAGAATTTGATGGCATTTGATGTCTGTTATCATCAGATGATAAACCATGCAATCTAGTCTAACTCATCTGTGTTGAATTTCTGAGGTTTTTAAAGTCAAATTGAGACATGAAAGAATCTTCTGCTTCTTTTTCCCTACCAACTTCCAATTACAGTGAATACCTTGAAAGGTTCTGGACAGCCCTGTGGGTCTGAAAACTCATACTCAAATGCAACTGCTATTTGCCAGAGTACTGTAGTTATTAAAGGTATACATTCCTTGTAAATGTCTTATCCATATAAGGAACATTTTTATCAGACAGTGGCACACTAATAAATATTAGGATTATCCAGGCCTCCAAATTGCAAGAGGTCACCTGAATAGCTATACTTACCAGAAGCTCACTTTCTGCAAGAAAATAACATTCATTGATATAAATGGTAGGCTGCTTCATTATGCAAGACCCTGACTCTGCAAAAATAATGCATGTATTTATGCATGTATTTAAAAAAATATATTCAGAAAATGTAGCCAGCATCTGCAGACTGATTTGGATTCAAAATGTTCTGGCTTGAGAAGTGGAGTTTTTCACCTTTGTGTGTGGGACCCCATTGAGAAGGTATAGCCTAAGACACCTGAAGTTTCTCTCCTAACTCTACATTTGTCCACTATAATCAACAACATATGTTTAAAAAAAGCCAAAACACACACAAAAGGCAAACAAACAAAGATACAAAACCCCACCCAGCCCTCCAAAAACCCCCTACAACTTGCCTACAGAAGAGCACCACATCTTTTTTGCAGTACAAGTACATATTTTATTCAAACAGTTCTATTTTACCTCATAACATGAGACGGAAAAGCAGAACTTTTAAAATTGTAGATCACATCAGCACAATTACACCTTGCACTTCAGTGAAATGTGGCTACAAGTGGTCTCCTCCCAGCTGCCCCTGTGCCAATGAAGAAGTTTCAAACCCTGCTCTTAGCTGCTCACTGCTGCCTCTCCATGCAATCCACAAGCCAATCCATCAGCCATCCCATCTGCCAGCTCCACTGCCATCTAAGATTTTCTCACCTGCTACACTTAAAACCAGTCAAGTTATTTAAATATATTTAAATATATTTAAATATACGGTCCTATATAGGAATTAGAGTAATTTGGCCAGGCACTCTTCCACCACCTCCAACTGAGGAGCAGCAAAAGAGGAGCACCAAAGTATAGGGAGAGGCAGGAGCAGAGGAGGAAGCTCACCCAGAGCTAAAGCCCATGCATTTAAAAGCATTTCATCCATTTTCCTGTCATAAATCCTGAACAGAAGTAATGGCTGCAAATCTCTTCTGCCATCTGACTTTTTGTACTGGATGATTTGTAAAGTGGCATAAGATACAGAATTATTTTTTTTCTCAAGTTCATAAAAATCAAAGCATAACATTTTATTTTTGCGTGGTTGGATACCATCAGAATGTATTTGCAGTCTGAATTACGCCAAAGGTTTGTCTGAGTTTGGGGGGGGGTTTTGAGCTGACATGAATAAGCACAAGCATAGTGACCTTTTCCTAATGAGTAGGACTTCAGGACTTCCATGGTCTGTAGCTGTGGACCTCCTTTCTCTTGTGCTTTTGCTGAAGTCGGCTTCCTTTTTTTTTTTTGGTAACATGCATGATGCCTCTCTGAACAAAACTGTAGGATTTATCTTGGAAGCCCTGGGATTCAGAAGGCATTACAGAAGATGGACTCAAGCCAAGGACCCTGTTCACAATGTGGGTATGAATGAGATTTGGTACTACAGCTCCCTCAAGACGATACACAGTCATGATCTGCAGTTCAGTGCTGAAATGAATAAACACAAACCATTGTCATGCTTTGAATAGGCAAAAGAAAACATTTCAATGAACTCCAGATTTTTTTAATATTATTTTTTCCTAATAATTTTATCATTTCCATTCCTAGGAATGTTTGGAAATCTCTTGATTTTGTCCTGTTGTGAAATGAAAGTATTGAGATGCCAGCAATTTCTATGGCAGCTGTAAAAGTAAATATGGCTTTAAACATATATAGCACTTTTTTGTACTATATTGAAACAGACTCATGGGTGTAATTCCAGATATGCCAGGACCTTTACAAGACTAGCCCCTCAGCTTTCCCAGGAAGCCACATGATGACTATGTAGGAATTAAACAAATCCTACAGGGGATATTTTATTCCATATCATCAGAAAGAGGTTTTCTCATTTCTATTTCTGGACCTTGCGTCCCATGTACTGTAATCCCAATTGTAAATACAATCCACCTAGTTATAACAAAATGTCTTTGTAGAGCACACACAGCCTTTGTTTCAGGGCCTGATGTTAGAGGAGTATAAAGGCTACATTCAAGGCACTCCAGTGTGCAGCTGGAAAAATTGCTGGAAAATTACTTCCTGGCCCACAGCCAGCACTAAATTTGCTCAGGACATAATGCAATACGGGACGTGCAAGGCTCTGATACATATCTGGTCTTAACCTGAAATGGGGAAAAACCACTACTTCTGTATCTACAATTTGCTACCAGTCATGTATTTACAGCACAGCTCAAGATAACCACGTTGCCAGTCAGGATCCTGGGAGAAGTCACATGTCCATCCCCGGTCCCCATCACCAGGCCTGGTCCTGATAATCATTCCACCCATGGACTTACAGTCTGTCCCAACCTTGTCCCATCGCTTTCCCCAGGGAGGGGCCAATGTCTGGGGCTGGGGCCCCCCCAGTGTCTCCCAGCAGCCCAGGTCCTGGCTGGGGAGTCAGACGGGCCCCAGCTGCCACGTCCTGCCCTGATGTGGGGAGCCCTTGGTGCTCCCAGACCCCAGGGAGTCCCCAGTCCCTGCGGGGCCCTGGTGTCATCATGTATAGCCCTTTTGCGAGGCTCTTCAAATTTTAAAAAAGATGAATGGTAAAACATGCCATTTTCACTTGTTTCTCAGAGTACCTATGAAATCACTACTGAGAATTGAACCCATTTTAACTCACTGTAGCCTGAAGAAATGGAAAAAGATACCAAATCCAAAACAAAATATATTGTCTGCTTGGTTATATTTCCAAAGAGAAATAGGTAAAACAGAAGAAGAGAGGGGAGGTCTCATCCTAATATATCCTCAGGGTTAGAAGCATCACCTGTTTTGTGAGAGCTTATGTTTTAATCAGATAGTGAAGATTACTGTAACCCCTCCACAGACAGTTAGGCCTAAGCAATGGGCTGTGGCATACACAAAGGGATATTTCTTGTTGGCCTGTCTAGTACTCCTGACTTATTCACTGAAGCAGTGATCAGTAATCAGCTGGTCTGTTGCCTCTTGTTTCCTCTGTTCACACTCCAAGGTAATGTCCTGCCTTTGGGCTAGAGGGTGGATGAGGTCAGTTGCTCCCTGGCTTTGGGGAATCCACCTCTGATTTTATTAAGCCCTATCTTGGGCCCAGCAGGTCTTCATGCACCCAAAACCAAACTTAGGCTGAAAAAAGGGACTAGCATGTACCAGGGATGTACACCACTGGCTGGCCAAGCACAACCCCCTTCAGCAAGGGCAGACAGGGTGGCCTGGAGACAATAACACAGTGAGTTTACATTGAAGGGAAATTCTGTAGAGCAGAAAAGGCCACATCCACTTCCTGCCTCCTGACAGTCCTCCAGCAGAAGGACTCATCTTCTCTCCATCCCCTTTGTTGAGCGTGGCATCAGCAGCTGGGGCACCAGCACAAAGGAGCCAATGGCCCCAGAGAGGACTGTGATTTGTATCTAATCCTGGATGGGACTGTGGGGAAAGTGACTGTCAGTGACTTCTGAGCCTCTCACTGCAAGCATTGAGCTGGAGACACACAGTCATATCCTAAGCTCAGCCCCAGCATAAGAGTGGGAAGGATGTTTCCACTTCCCACACCACACTCTCCCCTGCCTTCAATTCATATTGGACCTGAATCTGCAGGTTCCCAACACCACGAAAGAGTTCATCCTGACATTAAATGTTAGAAAGACGGAAAGATCACAGAATAAATGCCATAAATAAATGAAAACCCACTACAAAGCATGAGGTATAATTGGAAATATATATCAAAGGTAGGTCAAAGGACAGGAAAGAGGAAGTCCTTTCTCTTCTGCACTGACTGAATCACACAAGAGAAAACTACCACTTAAAAATACTTTACATAATAGAGTGAAAACCAGAACTATTGAATATTCAGGTCACTAAGGAAGATATTTGCTTTAGAACAATGTAAAATAACTGCATTCATGACAGCATTGACAAGATTTCCAAGGTGATGTTGTAGCACCTACCCTTACACAAGCACAGAAAACATGTGAAGATGCTACATACATGTTGTGTGCGTGTGAGAAAAGGGAAGGACACAGTAGAAAGTTGTGCATTGATGGTATCCTGCACCAGTTGCAGTGTATTCTATTACCATCTTCATGAGCAGTTGAAGCAGGTGGGGCAGTGTTTCCTTGTCTCCTCCCTCCAGACTATCTCCTGTTAATGGGCCTATCAATGCCTTGCCTCATGGCTCACCATCCCATTGTGAGATGCTCCACCCAGGAGGAGGAGCTGAGCGCTCCCATCTGTATATACTTGGAGGTTTGGAACACCACAGACAGCCTTTCCCGCTGAATTCCCAGAGGACAAGAGCTACATAGCTACCTCTTCCAAGGAAGAGCAGACCCTTTTTCAGGATCACTGCTTCAACAGAACCACATCCATCACTTCAGGACTGCAGCCACCATCTTATCAGACTGCTACCGCTGCCCTGACTAACAGGGTGTCAGGTTGTTTCTGGCAGTTTAAACCATTGTTTTCTGCCTTTAGTTTAAAATTTCCTATTAAATTGTTATTCTGACTTGGTGTCTCCCACTGGTTTGTTTTCAGACCGGTACAGATGGTGATCAGGCACAGCATCGCCAGGGAGGGGATTGTCCCGCTCTCATCTGCACTGGTACAGCCTCACCTTGAGTCCTGTCTTCTGTTTTCAGCACCACAATATAAAAAAAAATGCATTAAGCCATTAGATGTCCAAAGGAGGGTCGCAAGGATGGTGAAATGTCTGGGGGGGAATACATATGAGGAGTGGCTGAGGTGGCTTGGTTTGTTCAGCCTGGAGGAGACTAGGGGAGACCTCATTGTGCCCATCAACATCCTCATTAGGGGAAGAGGAGGGGCAGGTACCGACCTCTTCACTCTTGTGACCAGTGACAAAACTCAAGGGCATGAAGCTGAGTTGGGAGAGGTTTAGGTTGGATGTCAGAGAAGGTTTTTCACCCAGAGGGTGGTTCGGCACTGGAACAGATTCCCAGGGAAGTGGGGAAGCACCAAGCCTGACAGAGCTCAAGAAGAGTTTGGACAATGCTCTCAGGCACATGGTGTGATTGGGGTGTCCTGGGCAGGGCCAGGAGTTGGGCTTGATGATCCTGATGCTCTCCAACTCAGCATATTCTGTGGTTCTTTGATTCTATGATGTGGGTTGTATGAACTGTAATTTAATTTAGTAGGTTGTTTTCGAGACTTCAAGCTCCAGTGTGACTGTAGTGCTGAGTGCCTTTATTACTGTCTTTCTACTGCCATAAGTAGCTGAAATTCAATGGAATTATGACACATTAGCCTGAGAAACCCTTATTAAAATGAAACTAAATGGGGAAATGTCAAAAAGTAAAGTTTGCTGGGGTAAGTTTTTTCTAACTTCTTTTCAGGGAGGTGGGGCTCAGAGCACTGGAATTTCTCCCCAAGGCAAAACAAAAAAAATTAGATGTCATTTTGCAACCCTTTAACTAAAAGTGATTTCAAACATAAGGACTAGTTTTTTGCAGCAGCAGAGAAGGTATTGCTTCTTTCAAAGTAGAATTAGCTAAGGAAAAAGAAAAATGGCTGTGGAAAGAGGAGAGATTCAAGAATATTCAAAAGACGATTCAAAGAACAACTACTACCCCAAATCACAGACAGTTCAGAGAGTAAAGATAAAAAGATTCTGAAATACCAAAAAAAAAAATTAAGGGAAGGAAGCAGAGACATATGTGTTTATTATTTTGTCTAGTTCTGTATCCTTCCTGCACTAACTGAACGGGAGGATAACTGTATTTAGAAACCCATATACATCTTGGGCATCTGTTAACTTTTATCTGTCCTGTATTACTGAAGAGCAACATATAAATCCAGGATGCTTTAGGCTAGATTTAAGGAATTTGGTGTGTTTAAATCACTGTGGTGTCTGGAAGCTTAGGACAGGCTGGGGGCCATTTAGCCGCATTTCTGTGAAGAGAAAACAGATATCCATATGTTATCTAAGAAGTGTCTCAGAGGTGCCAAGGCTGGGACAAAGACCAGTGGACCAAGAGAGGATGGACCTCACATGTCTATCCTTGAGGTCCCAGTACAGCAACCTGCTTGGTATTCAGCTAGTTAGCCACACTAGAGCTGAAATAAGCAAGAATAATAGGAGACATGTACAGTCATAGTAGTAACTGAGCTTGCAAATTGCATTCATCTTAACCTCTTGGTCTCAAGCCAGAACATCTTCATTTAAATTATATATTGAAATACCACTGGTCCCTCAACCAGCACTACCACCACCACCCCAGTTAATAAATAAAAGTGTCATACTGAAGTGCAAAGAGTGAAGAGTTGAAAAAATAGACACATTTTGAAGGCTTTTTTTTTTTCCTAAGCTACCTTCTTTTGAAATAAGAGTTCTGCTTCATCAGAATTAGCTCTGATTGTGAAGTTTTATGTAAAAGTCCCTCTGACTTGCTTGTTTCTGCCTTCTCTGCCTTCTGCCTACTGGTTTGTGACCCCACTTCCCTATCAATTACTCTTCTCAGAGATCAGAACCGATTTGAAATCTTGTAATATGGCTGTTGATACCAAGGAGGACTCATCCATGGAGGAAGGGAATGTGGAGCTTTCTCTGAGTGCCACTCAATCACATTAGGTGTTTTTAGGTTTTCACTTTTGGTTGTTCGGTTTTGCTTTTGTTTTTGCTTTCTTAACTAGAAACTTCTAATATGTGTCTTAGCCTCTGAGCAGTAAAAGGACTAAAGAGGAGGATTGGAGGGGGCAATGTTTATCTGAGGCGCTCATGTACTGGAGCACACGATCATCAGTTGATCACCACTTTGCCACTCATGTTACAGCTGGCAGTGTTTGCATTGCATTACAGTGTTTACATTAGCCCAGCATTCCCTGACCATCTCTAGCTGTGAGAGAGGACACTGCCATCTTAGAGCTGTGAAACCACAAGCTGGAAGTTTTTAAGAAGGAGGCACTTCTTACCCATCCATCATCAACCATCTCCTCTAGACTGTCAGTTACTCTTAATTTACTTTGCGGTTTTAAAAAGCCCAGCAGCAAAACAAAAAGACCATCACCACACCTGTCTATTATTTAAACTCAAACTCAGTTATAAAGACATATTGCAGTCTAATTCAGGCTGTGGGTGCCCCACTCCAGCAGCGATCATAGTGAGCTCAGGAGCCCAGGACATGACTGGGTGACTCAGCCTAGGCCAAATAGCTAATGGTTAGTGCAGTTTGCATTTGTTTGATCTTTGATAGGGTTTCAGATCATTTTTCAATCACACAGGACAAGGCCATTCGAAGATAATCAAATACTTTTTGTAATATTAGGCAGCACAAATCTTGAAAGTAGATTAATTACTTTTGCTCTAGGAGAAGGAGAATGTAACTACAGTAAAACTAGTTATGGCTGGAAGGGAGAGGTCAAAAGAATGAAAAAGATAAAGCACTCTCCTTTAATTATATTTTCCTGCAAAGCCAATGGTGCATTTTTATATCACTGTTCTAATAAAACAGCAAGGAAGGGACATAATGCAGAGTACCAGTGGCTTTAAAAGGATGTGACACCATTAAATGAATTACAGTTGTAGTGGTGATGATATTTCTTATTTTGGATTTGTAAAATAACAAAACATACTCCTGTTATTAATACGATTGTACTGTTTTGTGCACAAATCATCATATGAAATATTGCAAGAACCTCAGTGCAGAAGGGCTAAATCTGCCTTCAAAAGCCGAGCAGTTGGGACACTTTTCAAAGAGCAGTATTGATAGCCTTGGAAAAAATTGCGGGAGATAATCATGGATGTTTGTCATTTTACCTGTTGCAAATTATCTAACTGTAACACCTTGAGACCACAGTTCAGATCACAGCACTGAGCTGAATTTAGAGTAAAAACCAACTACCACACCAAAAACATGCAGTTCAAATAGCAAATAGCCTCGAAGGAGAAAGGGCACCATGCAATGATTTGTAGTAATGAATTCCAACTGTACTTCTCTCATGACAAGCCACATTCCTCATTTCTGCTAAGCTGACAAAATCTCCATTTTGTGATGTTTCTTCTATCAAATGTTCTTAAAAGTTTGTTTTTACAATTCTTGCTTAATTGCAGCTTTTCAGTAATAACAAAAAAATATTATTATTCTGGAATGCACATATTTTTCTTCTCTTTTTCATACTAGTAAAAAAACCCAGTAGAACAAAAGGAAGTGCAATAATTTGGGGGAGAGATGAAGAAGGGACCTGCTTTGCACATGGCAAATATTTTAAATTTAAAATTTAAAATTTTACAATTTAAAAACAATACAGAAAAAGCTCTTTGAAAGAGTACTTTTACATAGGAGCTATGTAAAAATAGATACATAGAGAAGAATAATCTATATTTTAGAGCTTTGTCAACAACAAAATAAAAGAAAAATACAATTATATCTATTTGTAAATAATAAATAACTGATTCCAGTCTTTTTTACACTCTAACTATTTTAATTTGGGATTATCTTTGAAATCCATAAACAGACAGAACCAAAAAAGGTATTCTACCATCTCCCCACTGTAATATAAAAGGCTTACTTCAGGGCTGTAATGGAATAACCCATTTTTTATGGGAAAAAATGGATCTACTTTTGGGAAAATGGATCTTCTTTCTAGTACTAACCAAACCTAACATTTACAAGTGTGTGTATGTGGAGGGTCATATCATATATATCACATCAGTTTTAACTGTTAAATCAATGAAAAAGTAAAGCAATAAAGCATTTCTCCTTTTTTTTTTTTTTTCTTTTGATTGTAGCATATGAAGTGTTAAGTGAATACTGGAAACACATCTTGTTTGCCTGTTTGCTTCAGCAGATGTGGTGGAGATAAGGAAAAGAGCACAGGAGGATTAGAGATATCTACTCAACTCTCCCAAGCACTTTTCTACTGCTCTCATTAACTGCTCTGTTAAACTGGCTAAAAATGTTTTAGGAGCTTAATGGAAATGGCTTTTCATAATTATTCTTCTTCTCTAAACTTCCTCTTACTTGAAGTCGAAACAATTTGGAGTGAGAGGAGATCAGAGGCAAGTCATAGGTTAGGGATTATGAGATTACCAGGGCATCCGCAGGAGGGTATAATCCTCAACAGGGCCCAGCAGGGAAGATTTCTCTGTTGTTGCTCTGTGTGACCACACTGAAGCCCTTTGGGGTCTCTCCCCTGACTGAGCTTAGCATTTCTGTAGATTCCATGAGACAACTGATTTTTGTTGTAGGGCCCCAGCACGATGAGTCCACCTGACTAAAGAAAACAATGACAGCAATAAAACTACATGGGAAACAGTACACAAAAGCAGGAAGTCCTGTTTTTTGTGTATGTGTGTGTACAATGACTGTGCCTGTAATGTCAGATGAATTTACGTGCTTTTGGACATGACAAAGTCTCATTACATTATTTATTCCTATTCTATGCAGAAATTAAATACTATTGGCTTAGCTTTACTTTGCACATAGCTTCCAGACTGCTTAGACTCATAAAATTTACCAACCACAGACTATCAGCAATAAAGCAAATTTGCTGAGTTGTAGTTAAAAATACCATGGTTTCAAACTCAAATACAGGACACAACAACCAGATGACGTGTAAAGAATGCTTTTGTATAACAGGCTCTGTCCATTCCCTCTGTACTAGCTGGATTTTCCACAGCTCAGCAATACAAATTTGCCCTAAATGGGCCCTGAGAATGCCCTTTCCTTACAAAGGAAGTGTACAAGGCAGGACAGTGGATGGGACTGGATCATAAGCAAGGTGGCTGCAGTGCAACCAGATGATTCGGGAAGAAACAGCTTCTCACCTGACCTTCAGCCCAGTCATGGTATGTTTGCTACAAAGGTCCCTGAATTTGTTTTAAGAAAGCTTGCTTGAGTGGAGGATCAGCCCTAACATGGAAATACAGTTCCCTGGCATGCTTAACACTCTAAAACTTAAAAAAATTCAAAATTATTTTGAATTCTGAAGGAGAAGATTAAGGCTCTTGGCACACGCACTGGGAACAAGCTATGATATGTCCCATCTTGATGTCTATTGACACTAAATATTATCTTGGATCATGCAATACAGCAGAACCAGATGGCACGTGTCACTGAAATACGTGGCAAAAAGCAGACAAAGAGGCTTGGAAAGGGGGAGAAAATATGCAGGATATGACCAGCATCCATAGTTCTGCTTTCTTGCAAAACCATCAGATGTTGAAATATAAAAGAGAAAAATAAAAAGTAAAAATATAGTCATATTTCACTGTAGAAAGAGTAAGACGTCAGGCAACCCACAACTATATTGATGCATCAAAACCATTCAGGCTTCAGAATATGTATCGCTCTCACCAGTGGCCTGTGTCTGGAGAGGGACACTACCCAAGGTTCCTGCCTTATCATCATTATTATCTATTTTCTCTTCCTGCATGAGAAATGAAAACATTTTAGTGGTGTTGTAATTTTATTTACCCAAGGCCTCGCTGTTCGGAATGCACTGCAATCCCCATTGAGTAGAAATCAAATCCTCCAGAATTTCTTGGGAATACAAAACACATTTCCTGCTCTTGTCCTCCTTGCTTTTTAGTCACATACTGCCTTTTCTGCTCCCCATTTTTCCCTCCTGTTGTTGACCCATGCTTGTGTCTTGCTTTCATAAAGCTGTTACTTTCTCACTTCCCTATCTCCTAATACTCTTCATCAGTAACAAACAGAATTTTGAAAGACTCGATCAAACTGTGATAAAAACAATATTAGTTTTCACACAGGAGTTAAGGAAATGTTCTGAATCAGATTCAGTCTTTATTGGATAAGGAGGGAGAATGGTCTTACATTTTTTGTCATAAATATTTGAATGCTTTTACTCCATTTTCTCTGAATTGCTACGTGGTGTTCAGCTTTGTTGTTCAGATTAACTATCTAAAAATAAAGCAATTCTCAGTGGATTAATGAAATCAACAAATATACAGACTCAGGTATTTGTTATTTTGGTTTTTTTTAAGATGGTGGAAGGCTTTACAATGGCTTCTGCTGGCTTCCATTCCATGCAGCATCAGCCATTAATATGCAGGTGGACTGTAAACTCTTCAAGACCAAGATGCCCTGCTTCTATGTGGTGACAACAAACTGACCATGATCCTCACTCTTCATTTGGCTCCTGTTCCAAACCAGACCATGAGTGTGGAGACAAACTGAACAGTTCAAGCTCCTGCATGGTTTGATTTATCAAAGAGTATTAGCTTTGGGAGTTGAGACCCTCGCTCTTTGCATTTGGAAATAATTCTTGATTTTGGAACAGAGCCATCTGTTTCCATATAACATCATTCTTTTTATGGGATACCACAAATTATCTCTGTTTGATTTCCACAGATTGTCTCTAAATTTACACACGTGATGAGAAAGGCTGTGCTATTATGGATAAATATCTGTATGTACGAGTCTTCATTACAGAGTGGGAACCAGCTGAAAGGTGATATTGTTTCAATTGGAAAAATATTCTAATGATTACTCAAAGGAAGTGCAGTGATTTCTGAGGAAGTGACCATTTAACTACATTCAAGAAAGCATCTCTGAAGAGTATCTCTAACTACAGTCTGTTTTGAATCATATTATAGAATAAAACCATCAGATAGAGTGTAGTGAGAGTAGTATAGACAGAGACAACTGATCTTAATCAAGACTCCTTACTATAACATAAGGAAGCAGAATCATCATATATCTTTTACAAAATATATAAAAATGTTTGCATTGAAATTATAAAATACATACATGAATATATATTCACCTTATTGAATATATACTTCAAAGTGGTTTTAGTGCTTTTCTTCTAATGGATGTTTTTCTCAGGCCTCTGCTCTTGTTTAAGCCATACTAAATTTCTTGTCCTTGATTAAAAATATTTGTATAGTTTAATTTAAAAAACTTTTAAGTTTTCATCTTCTCCCATGAGTAACCTCTCCTTCAGCCTAATTACACTTACTTCAGCCATGTTGATGCAAGGCAAAGCTGTGACAGCCTTCAAGTGACTCAGTAAGAATCATAGGTCTCCTCTCCATGGGGTCTTCAAAGCCAGTGCCATATCCTGCCGTTCAACCTAATGTTTTTCCCTTAAGGGATTTTTAGAAATCACTCTGTAAAATATCTTTTTTTTTTTTCAAAGTCTGCTTTTCAAAACAAAACGAAGGGAACTTAAAAGTTAATGTAAGCCATATTTCCACATTTTTGCTGAGACCAGCCATTTCCCCAGAAGTAAAGTTCTGCAATTTCCTCTATCTTCAGTCCTCCTTCCTCCGGAGTAACAGTTTCCTCTGTGAAAGAACAAGTTATTGGGCTGAATTTTACCATCAAGTGAAATTTTTTCAAATTTGAATCTCCAAATCCAACCACTAAGGAAATAATTTACAAGCAAGTGAAAAAGTACAGATAAAGATGAGCCCAAATTGCTAAAATAGTCATTTGATCCCACACATGCAATTCTCTTTTCTTTGTTTCTCAATTTGTATGGATTTATGTTCTCATGTCCTTACAGAGCCAAAGTCCAACACAACTCATTAGCACTCCTGCAAGGTTCACCCCTAACACAACCATTCCCAGGGAAGTGGCAGGACAAAGGTCTGGGAGAAGATTAGGTCTCAGTTTGCTCTCCACAACATTCTGTGGTTGATCCTTCCCTGTATCCCACTGCCTTTTCTTTCTCTTATCTGCTAATCTGGCAATTCCTGAATATTAGCTCAAAAGGTAAATGTCCAGTGTATTTGGAGAGGGGGAAAAAAATGAGCTTGTCTCTATCAGAGGGAAGGAAAAAAATATAAATTGAGTCCTATCAGGCATAAATTCCCCCCAAAACAAACCCACAGAAATTAAGAACAGACAGCCCCCACCCCCTACAAACAAACAGCTGAGTGAGCTTCAAGCTGACCCAGTCACATTTCTCGTTTTATCAATATATTGCATTATCTCAGCCTTGATTATTTCTACTACAGAGGGTATCTGCAAGGTTATCAAGACCCAAGTGACTTCATAAGATCACAAAGAGATACAGCTGATAATTGTTTTCTGACAGGTTTATGTCCTCAACTGATGCATCTTTTAGGAGTTTGATTTTTTGCAGACAAGTCTAAGCAGAAACATATGCAGTGCCTTATCGCGGTGGAGGCTGGGGTGGTGCGGGGGAGAGGCAGAGGGGGAGGTGGCACGGATCTGCAGCAAGGAAGCCCCTTCTTGTCACTCAGCCTTGAGAACTTCTTAGCGCCTTGTTAAATCCACTGATAAATGCTTATCTCAGTGAAGTTCCAAGAGGCCAACTGCATGTTAGGAGATTTTACTTTACAGATTGCCCTATAGACAAGAGAAATTTGATTTCTGAACCTACACAAAAGGCTCGCTGTGCTTTGTGAGTGTATTGATCTGGCAGCACTACAGCAGCTGTGAGCTCAAATGTCTATGCTGCCGGCATAATCAGAAACATGGTACTTGCAGGATGCAGCAAGCTTCAAGCGCTTAAGAAGCTGGATAGGGGACCTGTCAATTCCTTTCAGGGCTAACAGCAGGGTAAGAAGCAGTGTATATGGGAAAATATCAAAGCTATTGCAAAAAAAGAGATGAGGGAATGCCAAAAGGAAAATCAAAAGCACACAAAAATCACTGGGAGATACAAAAGTACCTGATTACTCACCTTCTGTACAGATATGTTAGCTTTAAAGTACTTAAACGAATCCAATATGGAGCCCAATTACATACAGTCTGAAAAACAAAATCCCTGTTTCAAAATGGCTGGGTGATATCATTGTTCTGTGTTTACCTTTCTCATATTTTCCAGCAGTCCTAAAGCCCTCCTGTGCTGAGCAAAGCTTTTTATGGTAGGAAAGAATCTGCTTTGTTATTCTTAATGTTTTCCAAGCATCTTTCGTCATAATAGAAGATCATATTTTTGGCTTGTGGATATATTTATATATTATTTTTATCTTGATTTCAGTACGTACATGTTTTCTCCTAATGGCTTTCTGGTAAATGTATGAGCTGATTTTCTGCAGTTTGCATCTTGAAATAATACTTGTACCTGACATTTTCTGAAATTATGGGTTTTGTTCAGGCAGTAGCACGGTGCACAAAAGAAAGGTAATAGCGGTGGTTTATAGCATGTGGATTTGGCTTTGAGGTTAGTGAGTAAGTCATTAAGATATGGTCTATTCTTGCAAATGCTCACACAGAGAGCACCTTCAGGGTGCGAGGAAGCACAATGAACTGGGAGCACTTCCTCCGCATGACTTAGCAGAATGCCTCTTGGCTTTCTTTTTCCGGGGACACACCACGGAGGTAGAAGCTGAAAACCTGTCTGTTCTGGTCAGGGTGAACGCTGCTGGAATGATGAAGTGTGCTTTTTGTGTTCCTTATGCTTGTTATTTGTGAATCATGTTAAAAGTACACCAGTCTCAGTTCTGCTTTTTCCTCTAGTACTGAGTTCCCTGAAGGTTCACTGAGCAGGCTTTGTTAGGTAGCTGCCCTCACTACACTGCCATAGTGCTCAGAATCAAACAGGCTTTTAAAACAGCTTTTGTTTGTCTTTTGTGCAGTTAAATGTAGAAACTACTTTTCTAGTTTTTAATTAATGAAAAGGAAGGTCCAGAGGAGGATTAAATTTAAACAGCAAGTGGCCCTGACCACAGTGGTAACATCTGGAAACCAGCAATTATCTCTCTTGGTAGCTGTGCAATTACAGAATGTACCTATGAGAGAAAATCCTCAGTAATGCATTACTCTTCTCTGATGGCTGTGCTAGAGGAAGCATCCATTAACAGAAAGACTGGATCTTATTCATCCATCTAGATGAATCAGACCTAACCGTGTACTAGAAATATATCATTGCAGTATCTTTGCTTTGGTAACCAAAAATTTAGAAATGTGGATGCATCAAGTATTTTATAGAGATAGGTACATTCACCACACAGCTAAACATACCAGTCATACAGTCATGGAATAGCCTGTATTCACTCTGAAAGAGAGGTATGAGTGATTTTTAAAAGTATTTTCAAGACTTAAGTGTCAAAACTGTAGCTGTCAGCCACAGAGCTCTTTTGACCCAGTAGAAATTTGTCCCATAACTTGCAGAGTTTACAAACCCAAGTCACCAAACCTTCTGTTCTCTACTACTGAGCTGGAGAATATGATCAATACTAAAGACTCATTCTTTAATTGGTAAGGCATGGAGAAGCCTCCAGAGTTCCAGGAGTCCTTGCTGAGGAACCACCGTATTTAGAACTAATTTTGACATCTCTGAACATATCAAGTGTGCCTTCATTTTAATTCTTCTTCATCTCAGAGGTTAGTTACAACTATATCAGTTTTTCCAACCAAGAGCTAGAGAAGGGTGGCAAAGCCATGGGATTTCTTCATTCCTTTTGTAACAAAGAAGGCACAACCTTCAGCTTGCTGAGTTCCTTCAAAGAGGAACCTGTATGCCTTCACAAACTCAGTATGGAAATCAGACTCCTGCTTCAGGAGGACTGCTTCATGAGACATTAAAATACAGATGAACTCACTCACATTCCTAGTTCTCCTTTACTTCCACTAGTGGAAATGCAGCATTAGCTATAGAAAAAATGCTTTCTTGCTCTATATGATCTCACTCATGTCCATACTAATCTAGACTTTGGTCAGAAACAATTGATGCAACATTTCTTATTGCAAAAGTGTGTGAAACGCTGGTTTAGAGTCAGGCATGGTTGAGCTGCTGATGGGCAGAAAAACTACACTGCAGTGTCTCCTCTCTCGTGGACTGGCTTACAAGTGGCTCTAGGAAGAGTTAAGGGGGTGATTGTGCCAACCCTCTTGCTTCTTCCTCTTCCCTCTGGTAAGCCTGAACCAATGCAGCTGTAATAGCTACCTACTTACTTAACACACTACTTCATCTGTCTTTTCTCCTTTTCTGTGCCTCTCACTGCCTTTCATCTCTCACCACATGTTGAGATCACTAGGTCATTGAGAGAAGGATTGATATTTATTTTGTGTTCATAACATCTATTTTGTGAAGTGTTAAATGGCATCTGTAGGCACTTTCAAAAAACAAGCAAGCAATATAATGCCTTTTGAGCAATTACTGTGGCAGTGCTAAGATGTATTTGTGCCATTGAATGAAATGATGCTTACAGAGCAAATGAAATTCACTCTGTAACATGAGGGGTGGTAAATCAAAGTAAGAGGAGATGAATATTTCAACTTAACTAATCTTACCAACTCAAAAATATTTAAGTCTGCTCATCTTGCAGTACAATTGCAGGAAATTAATTCTTGTTGCTTTCTATCTCTTCTCCAGGATTTTTTTACTATTGAAATGGATTGAGAGCAGCCCTGAGGGACAAGTACATGGGATTGTTGGTCGATGAAAACTCAACATCAGCCAGAAATGTGTGGTTGCAGCCCAGGAAGCCAAAATGTCTTGGACTGCATCAAAAGCAGTGTGTCCAGCAGGTTGGGGGTGGTGGCTCTGCACGTCTACTCTGCTCTTATGACAGCCTGCCTGGAGTGCTCCTTCCAGTTATGGGGTCCATGACACAGGAAGGACGAGAACCTGCTGGAGTGAGCGCAGAGGAGGGCCACAAAGGTGCTCAGAGGGTTGGAATACCTCTCCTATGAGGACAGTCTGAGAGAGTTGGGGTTGTTCACCTTGGAGAAGAGAAGGCTCTGGGGGGACCTAAAGGCAGCCTTTAAATTCCTAAAGGGGTTTTTATAAAAAAAGATGGAGAGAGACTTTTTACTAAGGCCTCTATTGACAGGACAAGGGGTGACAGTGATAAACTGAAAGGGGGCAGACTTAGACTGGATATTAGGCAGAAATTTTTTACAATGAGGATGGTGAGACACAGGAACACCCCTTCTCCTGCCTGGAGAAATGGTGAATGCCGCATTGCCAGAAGTCTTCAAGGCCAGGTTAGATGGAGCTTTGAGAAAACTGGTGCAGTTAAAGGTGTTCCTGCCACTGGCAGGGGGATTGGAAGGTGATCTTCAAGGTCCCTTCCAACTCACACCATTTAATGAGTCTGATTGTGTGAAACACCACTAATCACAGTGCAGTCTGCAAGAATGAAGGCTCAGTCACATTGTATTGGTACACAGACTCCTCACTCTCTTTGGAAATTAAAAATGTATATAATGACCAGATTCATCTTAATAACAACATGCCTTTATGCCTTTATGTATCAGAAATACTTTCAGGATCTGACCTAGATCTGGAACTCAGCTGTAATATTAAAGGAAGCAGTGGGTAAGCCATTTTAAATATTGAAATCATTAAGATTTTTCAAATCATTGAGAAATGAAATGCCTTTGGCCCTGTTAGTAACTTAATAAAATAATTTGGATGGCTTGTCATTGTTGTTTTTGTTGTTTGATTTTACAGTATCAGGAAAAAGTTACATTTGGGACACTGTAAACCAGGAAAATTCACATTTCATATCTGTGAAGGCAGCTGTAGCAAGAGGCTGTCTTTAGATTAAAACACAGGTTTGGCACCCATATTTCCTAATACTTCAAGCAACTAGATCTAAAACATCACCTGAGAGAACACTGTGGCTGGTTACATTTATGACAATGCCTACAAATATATAAAGAGAATAAAAAATATTGATGAGCAAACTTCTCTATTTTTTCATGACTATTCAAAAATACATAAATGTGGAGATAGTGAAAAGAATGTATCCATCAATATTTTAAGTGATATCTTTAGCACATATGTTCAATAAAGTGACTATGCATTCATTCAGTGGACTTGCTCTAAATCTTTTACTGCAGTGATCTATACAAACATACTCTAAAAGCACAGTCTGTAGTCATCACCCTTTTAAATGACAGGCATTCAGAGAAAGGGGGGGCATTTGTTCTCTAGTCTACACAAAGCACTTCAAAAAGGTAAAAATATTTATTTGATTCACTAGGATTTAAATGGTTTTCCAGGAGAGCAGTTTCCAATTACTACTCTCTACTTGCAGAAATGGGATTGTCATTCAGGGTTTACCTGTGATTTTGATTGAATCTGCAGCAGTGATCAGGAAATAAAAGATTTGTAGTGAAAACATGTATATCCTTGGCTAGCCAGTTGGCCTACAGACCTTGTGTTAGTTTTATATCTGGTTGTTGCTATCTAGATGGTTTTTTGTTCAGATCTCAGCATCTGTTATGGTCCCACACAAGCACACATTAAACTTTTCTTCCTACAATATTTAAGTAAAACCTCTTGCCTTCCACAGCTGTCTCAATGTTGAAGCTCAGACACACACAAAATATAAGGTGAAGGTGAAGATTGTGCTCTTGAGTCTTTGACAGTATTTATTTATCAAGGCCTTCCAGGTCAGCAGAATTCAGAGCTGCTTTTTCTTTGCCAAATTTAGGACATGGTCACAACAGCTCATAACCAATTACCACTCATCAGTTAAGTCATACCTTTTAGGTAATGGCACTTGATATGAATGGACTTAATCTAAGTTCTGCCCCTTGGGCATTATCCCTGAAGACTTCAGTAGGAACTTGACAGACCTATTAGTTAACAGTGCACTCATGGCTTCTTAATATAATTTTGGCTTATTAATTAATGAACCATGTAAATCACACTCAATATAGTGACGAGGTGGCCTCAAATCAAATAAGTATGAAGGTCAAGGAAAGGAGGCGAATAAGCTCCAGGGTTTTGTAGCCTTTGGTTTTATATGCTTTCTCTTCTCCTTTGACATACCTGACTATTTCATACAGCCAGCCCTGGTAGGGATGTCTCTATCAGCATGGAAAGAGCTAGGAATCAGCTAGGAATCTTTCCTTAGCTCAGAGAACATCTACAAATGAGTCCTGGAGCAACGTGCAGAAATATCATTATGAGAAACCACCTTTTTCTTCTTTCCAGGTTGCAAAGGATTCATTGTGTATGTGACCACTTGGTCTTGGAGGAGATCCAAAATCTCTCTCTTTGTGCTATTTGCTCAGCCTAGGGCTGACAACCTAAGAAAAATCATGGAGTTGGACACATTGTACTCTTCATACAAAACAAACAAACAAAGGCCATAAACATATCAATTTCTAAGAGGAACAGCATCCTCATGTGTTGCAGGGGGCTCAAAGCTAACAGATCTACCCAGGTATGCCACTAGTGAGCAACAGACTAAAATATGGAAACTAAAAAATAAAGTCATAGGAGGAAAAAAAAAAGAAAAGAAAAAAAATTTAAATAAATGAAGTACAGACTGTGAATTATCAGACAAATTACAACAAGAACTGCTAGGATTATCACAATCACAGCACAAGAAACTGTTGGAGCTCTGGAGAGGCCTCCTGGTGGAGGGTAGCTCCAAGAAGGATCTGTCCTTCATCCTACAGTAGGAAGGCAGCAGCACTGCAAGGGAGGCTGCTCGCTCCCAAAAGGCCTCCTGCCTGAAAGGCTGCCTGCACCCTGGGGCTCCTTTGCACTGCAAGATTTCTTGTGATGGGAGCAGACTGTGCAGCCAAAAAGGGGACATTACAGAGGTGTGCAAAGTGGGAGCACCTCCACCAGTCCCAGGCAAAGGTAAGCCATAGCAGATAGAAGCACGAATGTAGGCCGCTCTTGCGTCAGTATTTTTTTTTCCTGAATGTATCATCTAACAAATATTTTCCTGGAGTCTGGCTGCTACTCTGTTTTGTCTGGGCACCTTCAGAGCACTCAAGTGCAGCTGCTGAGTGTGACTCACGGATGCCAACATGATCCATGTCAGCACCAAGAAACTTCGGCACAGGCCATGGGAGGGAGGGTTATCCCACATGAGTGATATCCCCAGCAAGGCCATAAACCCCAGGCAGCTCAGGGCATACCTGAGATATCATTAGCTAGGACAGCCTATATCTACTGAAAGATTCTCTCTTTAGTCTCAAGCCGCTCATAGGGCTATTTCACCAGGATAAAAAACCTCAGGTTTTCTTCCCTTCTTCTGGGGTTTTGGTTTGTGGGGTTTTGTAGTTTTTTGGAGAGCAGGGATGGTTGAATAACTGGACTGGTAGCAAAAGCACTGAATTCCTATACTGTCTTTGCCAGCTTGTTGTATGACTGACAGCATGTCATTTCACTTTTTGTCTCAGTTTTCTACTAGTATATGAGGATAACAATAGTCCAAGTGGTTTTGAGAGACTAAATTCACTAACATCCTATGCCAAAGCCCATTGAAGTCCATGGAAAAGCTCTCAATTACCTTGAAGGGCTTCAGGCCAGACCTTGCTTATTCAGTCTTACAAGAAGCATTTGAAAACCCTTTAAACACTGCCATATATGTGCAAAGGTATTGGTGATTACAGGACTGAGAAATAAACTTTTCAACTGATACAAGCACACATGAATAACTCTTTTTGACGTCTCATTTTTAGTGAACTTTACTTCTTCTGGGAAAAAATACATATAAAACAAATAATGTCAAAACTCACAACTGTCTTCAGTAGTCTAAAAGAAAAAGCATTTATTCTGTTAACCACAGACTCCTTTTAAGTTGAAAAATGCAGATTTGGACAGATCTGAAGGCAATGCAGTCATGTACAATAGCTGTCATTCTTTACTAATTTATGGCCAGTCTTTGCAAATCTTTGTCACAGGTTTCAGTTGATTGACAGCTTGTGGGCCAGAGACCCACAAACAGGTTTTAAAGCTCCAAGACAGCCCTAATTTTCTCTAATAAGATTAGATTCCTCTATATGAGACTGCCCCATGAATAGAAGGCCATAATTTATAGTGGTCTAGCTACTGTTATGCTCTACAGTGAGTGACAGACTTCACTGAAGCTCTGGACTAAGGTCAATCATCTCTTAGATCTGTTGGGAGACTTTATGGTCACAAGGATCAATCTGTTGTCAAGGTCAAGATCTCCCCTGTATCTGGGTAACTTGGTAGAGGAGCTCAGCAACCAACTGGTGTGTAACAGAGAGAAAGCACCAGTGCTGGCAGGGATGATGGTGTCTAACCCCATTCTGTTGAAGGAAGAGCTGGGAAACCCCACAGAGTAGATAGTCCATGTTAAAGGAAACAAAGAGGAAAAAGGAGAAAGTTGCCATTTTAAAAGCACTTGGAAACGCCTAAAGAACTATGAGATATTTTTAAAATAATTTTCAGCCAAAAAAAATTCAATTGCTGACACTGAATTCATTTAGGTACAATCAAATTGTTCACTTTGGTTACAGACCACAATGGGAAAATTAAGTCAAATGTTTCAGTGTTTTCTATAAAAAGGTGTCCTTGTTCTTCACTATGTGGCAATCTTTAGCTCATTGTTATTAGAAATCTTCAATATCTGCCTGAAAAGATTTTAAAACATCAGAACAAAGTACTTTCAGTTGAAGTAAAACATATTATTCAGAACAGCTTGCTTGTTCCTCTGTATTTCCAAAGTGATCAACAAATTAGAACACAAAACACACACCATTATTCATCCAGTCCTAATGAAATAATTGTTTAGCAGAGTTGTGCTTGAGGGTTCAGAGTCCCCAGCAGATACAGAGTACAGAAAGAGAGAAAGTGGGAAAGATAAGGTTGCAGGGGAACTCTAACCCAATAACCCAGACATTTTGCAGGCAGTAAATTCTGAAGTATTATCATAGTAATTGACATCACAAACGCTCCAACCTGAATATATTGATTGTCAAGGTCAGAATTTTAGGCAGCAATAGCAGACATCCTCATCCATTAGCCCTGAAATACTGATTTCAATCTGGAAAATAGAAACCAGAAAAAAAATACTCAACCAATAAAATGATCTTTCTCTATCTTTGTCTCCCAGACATGGGAACAGACATGCTATTCAGAGTATATCAGTATTTATAGGATTGCCGAAGACCCATATGGATTTCCCATTCCTCAGCCTATTAAACATTCATTTGTATTCAAATTGGCTAAAAAAAATCACTTCAAATGTGAAACCAGATAACACAAGAGCATAGCTTTGGCTTTATCTCGTTTGATAGAGCAGGATGGATCTCAAAACTGCAAGTTTTCTACTTTAAAAAAGAATTAGAAAAGGTACAAAGTGTTTCTTCAAATGAAACCTGGTATGTGCCAAATGCTTAATTACATAGAAACACTAACCACTAAGAAAGTCTCCCAAGGCTAGAAACTCTTGTTAAAATTGCTTTCTCAATGATTATTGCTTCATCTTTTCAAGCGATATTACTTAAAATGAAAAACAGTGAAGTTAAACCCAATTAACTAAATTTTATAAACCTGGACAGGAGTAAAAAATTTTCCCAAACACTTAAACAATTCACAGTATGTAGCTTTTTCTAAGACAAAAAAAAAAAAACAGTCAATGCCTTTTCTGGCTAGATGTGTGACTAAATGTTATTTAGTGCTAAAGTCTTAGCACTGGGTGAAACTATGTTGCAGAAAGACGCTTTACGAGGATGACTTTAATTATTTTCTAAATCCATATGTAGAAGGAAAAAGTAAACAAAATTCTCAGAATAAATGTCTTCCTTGAGCATGAGCTTTTTTTTTTTTTTTTTTAATAACATTCCTTGTTCTCTGCTAGGAATACTTAATTTTTGCTTCTTTTCTGTCAAATGAAAAATTTCCAGGAGAATGTAGGGAGGCTAGAATGAAGCTGAGCAAACTGACTGCTGTATGCATGTGGGTTTAGTGGCCAAAGGCAGGTGGACAAAGTACACCATGTGCAATTAAAAGGCTGGAACCCACACGAATAGAGCCATGCAGCAAGAACTGCAGCAGTCACAACAGTCATAACTACAGCAAGCAGTGCACAACTGAAAAGTGATGGTTGTATCCCAGGAAACTTGAAACACATAGCAAAGTACGGCATGGCTGGAAGTGAAATTGCTGCCTTTCAATTCGAGGGCACAGTAAGAAAACATAGCTCAGTATGTGGCTACATAAAGTAACACTGAAATTGGCTTGACTGTTTTTGGTGCCAGCATTTATGTCTGTGAACTATCTGCTGGAACCAGAACAATATACACACCGTATGTTTTCTTTTTACTCTATTCCAGTCACAAAATTAGTCCTGCTTCAACGTGCTTGTGTACTGCTGCATTACATCTTGGAAACTTTAGTCCTAATGAGTATTAAATCTGTGTTGTCTCTTTCTTCCTATAAGTTTCCACTATGTATTAGCAGACTACACATGCAGAGTGCAGATATATCTCTTTCCTAGAGAAGACCACAACAGCTCAGTATGATCACAACTTGGACAGCAGCAGAGGGAGGAAATTTCTGCCAAGCACACCAGGAAAAAGCACCATGGGAACCATTAGGTTTACGCAGAGGAAAAACACATCGTTAATGCGAATGACCAGTGCAATAAAACACTGAAACATATTCCTTTATCAGTTTGTTCCCTTGGGAAAGTGAAGGAGTGAAGTCACTCACTTAAACTTGTATAAGCTGTTCTAAGGCTCCCAATCTATCTGAATCTATCTTAAGAAATTACTTGTTTGGAAAGAGGGAGGGAGGGAGGAAAAGGGAAGAGGGGGAAAGTAGAGGAGACGTAACTAAATCCTCTTTTTCTAAGAGGACATCAAACCTCAACATAACTGCATAAATAGAAAAAAAATGCAGAAGTTGACTATGAGGATAGGCACAAACAGCTCAATGTCTACTCTACCTGTGTTCCAAAGCAGCCAGGTGCAAGGCAGAAATGATCTGCATAGTCAAAATGCCCACACATACAGGTAGCTTAGAGCAGGGGTTAAAAAACCACACTCATTGATGTGGCCCAGATGCAGCTGGCAGTAAGCTGCAATGCCTGGTGCAGACATGGAGAGATCAGAGAAGCTTTGGCCTGATCCATGAATATAATTTATTCCATCCTTCCTGAGGGCCAGGGCTCACCTGCTGTCCCTGGACACCAGTTCCCACATTATCAGAAAAGAACCTAAAGAAGTGGGAAATTATTGAAACCTTTAATTTAAACAGTCTTTAGGACAGGCTTTTCCATAGAAAAGATGTTTTTCTCTGGTCTTTAGCATTCACAGCCTATCCACTGGCTCTCAGCAGTGAGGCAACTACCTACTACTCTGCTTAAATCAACCATGGAATAGTAGTAATTTTTCAAAAGTGATTTTTAAGGAGGGACTTGAAAATGAAGAGTGATGGATCAGTAATAAAAGCAGGATGGCTACCTTACAACATCCATCCCTAACGTGAGCAAACAAGGAGCAATATAAAACTGGCCAACCACTATAGCTGGCCTATATATTAAATTCAAAAGAGAAGCTCCTCAATACGTAATACTACAGCAATTTGTATTATTATGTAATCCCTATTACATACTGATTTCCAGCACAAGGGGCAGGACTCAATACAAAGGGATCAGGCCTGCTGCTTGCCCATAGGGTCAGCAGTTTCTTTCTTCCCTTCTCTCCAATGATCTTAAATTAGATAAAGCTATCCAAAGCTATAGCTGTTTTCAATTTTATCCTGTCTATCATGGGCCAAATAGTCCTGTGAAAATCATCCATTCTGCTCTCACTCCATTTTTACAGGAGACACTCAGGTGACTTTACTTAAACTTTCCAAATGCATGTCTTCAATAAAGGAGAGCAAAATTTCATCTACCGTATAGAAATTCCAGCTAACAACAGACAGAAACTAGCTGTTCTCTTTTACTAAAATATCTGTCAAACATCAAGTTTAGCAGTTCAGCATGGGTGGAAAAAATCTTACAAGGCAATGTATGAGTTCTTCTTTGTCTTAAAAACAAAAAAAGCTTTAAGAGACTTCAACCGCTTCTTATTTCTCAGAGAGTCAGTTTAGATAAATATAGCCCTCAGCAGTATTTGCAAGTGAGACGAATAACCAGTGATTAAAGTTGATGCCTTTAAATCGAAGGTATTTCCTTCAAGAGGAGAGAATATTCACTTCTCTGGAGGAATTAGCTTAAACACAAAGCTCAACTTTATCAATATTGTTCATATTTCCTACCTCTGACTGCAAGGTAACTAGGATTAGTGGAGTCCATAGCCTAATTTAATTTGGTGCATATTACCTAAATTTTCAAAGATATAAATATAAAACTTGATTGTTCTTGTGCATGTCCCAGCAAGCTGAAAACCCCAGAAATATTGTCTCTACTATCCACTACATTCCTGGCTGTTGAAGTCTCATGGCTCTTTTGCTCTCAGCCTCACGTCCTGCTCTAAACCAAACACTATCCAACAACAAAAAACTATTTTGTACCTAAAAAACAGGAAAAAATTAGTTGAAGTAGAGTGAATGACAAATATTGGAAGTGAATGAAATCAAAGTCTAACATGCAATCTATGTAGCTGCAGGTTGATCTGCCCCTGGGGTGGACTTGTAAGAACAAACAGCCTTTGAGAAATACTCCTGTGGAGATTCAAGGACACTTGAGAAATATACAAGTACTGGAGGAAAGAGCTGTGCAGAAAGCACTCCTAGTAACCAGAGATTTAGCTCTTCAGATATATAAATAAGAACAAATTATTCTAGGCTGGGCTCCTGCCTGCTAAAAGACAGATTTTTCTATCATGCTTTGCACAGTGCTAGATTTTTATGTCAGCAGTCATGTATAATGCACATCCTCTATAGATATTAGGAAATGTCTGTCTTTTTGACATCACTATGGGCACTGACTTTTTGCTTCTGGTTTAGGAAAATGCTAAGCACATATTGAAAAAAATAACTTGGGAAACAAAACATTTTTTCAGACATATAACCACAAACATACCATGAATGCAAATCCAGACATGTTTACACCAGTGACTATATAGATATGGATATGGATTCCTAAACTCTTATTCCCTAGACCAGACTGTTGAAGCTGAAAGGACTACATGGGGAAAGTTTAACCAAATCCTTTAAAAGACCAGCTCAGGCTGTAGAAGCACCTAAACAAAAATTTAATAATAACATTATGTTAATAATGGAAAACAGACTGCCATTAAACATGGAAAACCACTGTAGATGAAGAGTAAGCAATTTTTCTCCTTGTGCAAATGTGTCATTTGTCAACCAGACCCAGGAGCAGATGAGTATTGTGATCTAGTACCACTTTCACAGCTAAAACAGAACAGGAATCGAAAAAAAAACCCAAATAGAAAAGGTACTTGAGATGTTGGAAGACAATCCATGTCTAGCCACAGAATTTTCTCTGATGACCCACTCAGACTGACATAAATAATTTATTTCCACAAATATAATGTCACTGCACACCAAACACATACTACAGCTGCAGGAACCAGGCCAATTCTTTCCATGGTGCCCTTTTGCATCAATCCCATTAGCTTTCCAGCACATCAGGTCTCTAGTGTAGGAGATGAGTATTTGTGCAGTACCATAAGCCTTTGTCCACCCTCCCTGACTGGGATTTCATGGTGTCTGGGAATATTTATGTTTGCTAATCCATTTTGGATTGCCTCTCTTTTGTTTTACGTCTAAATATGATACACCCATGGAAACTGGATTAGTAGGAAAATACCTTTTATAAAGGAATTAAATAATTCAATCTTTATTCCTTAGAAAATGAGAAAGCCGCAGAAACAAAGACATTGGTTATCTTCTATTAAGGGTTTTATAGTGCAATAATCATCTATAAATGAATGCTTTCTTGTGTCAAATTTATAAAAGGTAACAATTAAAATTTTGACAGGTGCTGCACTATAGATTGTTGAACAGAAATAGCACAAAACTGTGCTCTGTCCCCACACAGAATTGTGACAGCTCATGTGACACACTGGGAATATATTTCAATACCAACAACATAAGCTATAGTACCTGACCCAGAATCTAAGTGGAATGACTCCTTATGATTTATTTGGCCCTTAGGTAAGACTTCAACCCAACTGATTAGCTGTCAAATAACTGCACTGTTATTTTTGATGACTATACTATCTTAAATTGATATTGAAAAAAATTGCAAAAAAAATAAACCAACATCCCAAAAAAGGTAACAGTCAATAAGTATGTTAATTCTATACTGGCAAAATAAATCAGCTCCAGTGTAAGCAGGTGAGTTTTAAACATCTTCATATAAGAGGGTGGTAATATTCTATCCATTAAATATAAATACAGATACGCATCTGGTTGAAATATTTTATGTAGCATTTGTTGTAGCACTAGTATTGAGTACAGGCCACTATGCCATTCTTCCAAATAAAATCCTTTTCTTTTTCTTTCCTTCTTCAAGAAAACATAGGCTTCTGAAGAGTGCTGCTGGCAAACTCTGATTTCCCCAGCTGTGCTTCCAAACACCTGCAATTCAAATTATGACAAACTACACCTACAAATTCTCCACAATCTCCACAGTTCAGGAACCTCATCAGCAAAAAGACAGAGAAAATATTTTAGGAAACTGGCAAGAAAAAAAAAAGCAAAATGTTCTGCAGAGAAATGAAGGCTCAGAGCCTCATGTGAAAAAGGTCTCAGCGATTGTGATAATGAATAGCACAATGCTCAGCACTCACTGGCCTGGGGAGCAGCAGCCTCTGTTGTGAGTCAGGTTTCTTTTGTTTGACACAACAGGACAAGCACGAGGAACGTGATTCAGCTGTGAAGATTGTGTTAACAGTTTTTAATTAGATTTTCTTTTTCAAAACAATTTCTTTGCATGCTGGTGCAAGGAAAAGATGAAGCTGTCCTTTACATGTTTTTTTCCTATCAGATTGAAAGCACCTCTCCTGTAAAGGCATGGAATTCAGTATTTCTGAGCATCATAAATTAGCTATACTTTTATACTAATTAAATGTAAGATTATAGCACCAGCCTTGTTCTTTTTCTCTGGTACCACCCACTGAGTTGCAGGGTTAGAAGAGCAGCTCACAAACCCAGGTCACTCACTATGTGCCTACTGGCAGCAGTCTTTCCTTTCTACTCAAGGTGTGAGCCATCCCTGGGCTTATGGCAACTTCCTGTCTGTCAGACACAGACGACAGTAACCAACATCTGAAAGCCAGTGAATAAAGCTTTGCAGGGCTCTTTATTGCTGTGCTGAAGGAGATGGCTGGCACTGCCCTGCACCACATGACAAAATGAAAGAAAATATTGCTGGAGGTCAAGTATCATTGTGGAGATTCGAAGATCATACAAGTTATGAAGTTATGAAAGATGTGCAAGTCATTTCAGAATCTGATGCATTCTGAATTGCTTTGATTTAAGGACTACTTAAATAAATACAATTATCAGGGAATTATTTTTAATTGATTTTAAGTTTCTTTGAGAGAAAAAAAAAAAAAGTATTTTCCAACATGGTAATGAACTTCGTTTAAAGCAACAGCCTAATTCAGTGCTTCAGATTGTGACCTCCTAACTCACATGGGTCAGTCACTCCACAGCACAAAGGCTGGGCCCTCAAGGCTCCTGTGGTGCAGAGCAGTAAGGTGATTCGAAGCAAATCCCCTCCCTGACCCAAATTACCGTGCATCAGTCCAGGCTGCAGAACATCCCTGATACATGTAAAGCACATTCTTTTCAGAGGAAATGGAACCTGAAATTCTACTCTAGAAATCTATTTATATGTAGATTACTGCAACCCTTGATGGGGACACTGAGGTCTGCACAAACTAAGGCCCTTCACTGCTTGATCTTGCAGCATTTATCAAACATGCACAGACCTAAGAAACATCTCAAGCCACGAGAAGCCTTCTGCAATGGCTCCATAAGGCTGCACAAAATACTAAGTACTGCATGTATTTTCTATTTGCTGGTCACTGACCGTCCTCAAATCACCTCTGCTGCTCCTTCCCTCCCCAAGAATTAAAGGCTGGCAGTCTTTATCCAACATAGTGCTCTTACCCACTCTGTTTCTCCTAATGTTCTTTTTGGTTTTTTCCCCTTCCTACTGCTTCCTTCTATAATAATGGCAAGTTTCAGCATCCCCAGAAATGCAAGCACAGCCTAACTCCAAGCTCCATTGTAAATCTGCACTGTAAGTGCACTGAAAGATTCTTGAGCAGCTGCACAAGCCCATGCCAGACCCAGAAGGCTGTTAAGCTGCAAGAGGATTGGCAATCCACAGCACAATAAATTAGGTGATAAAGCAGTTCTTCTAAATCTCTGTTACACCACCTGTCCTCTACCCTCTAGAGCAGGCAGGGCCATTCCATTCCACTCCTAGTTTTGGCAGACGGATACATGCACCCCATATCCTGACTCACTCCTATGGCACTACATCCCTTATTAGCACAGAGTTTGCTGTTCCTTGGCAGCAGTCTGCTCCTAAATTTGAGAGCAGCTCAGACATAAATAAGTTCTGAGCCATTGCTTCTTCAAATCTCTCTTAGAAGGACAGCACATTTTTGAGGAAAAAGAAGTATAGATTCTGAAATCACTTGGATCAACATCAGATTAGGAACATGTCAGCAGCACAGATAAAAAGATAATTAGGTCTCCCAGACACCAGTTTTTAAAAAGTAATTAATTTTGTTCAGGGTAGTCAAGAAAATTCACAAGACTTTCTCCTTGTGACACAGGAGGTAAAAAGAGAAAAGACATCTGCCTTATGAAATTTTAATCTCCAGCACAGTTTGCAAAATTATATATTATACAAATACATTAATCAGGAGACTTCTGTGTCTTCTTTGACTTCTTGACCATTCTTATGCGACAAAAATGTAATTTTTTTCAAAAATATAGAAGTGTTGGCAGGATGCATTAGGTGCTTCTAAGGGACATAAGAGCTCAGAAGTGGGGAAAAGATGGAGAATTGAAATAAAATAGCAAAAAGTGTTCATGTCCGTCATGCAGGGTCTCCTGCATGAGACAGACATCTCCCCACCCCTTTGGCAGCAGATATATAACTTGAAACTTGAAGGTATCTAACAACTCATCTAAACTAAACAAACAACAGCAGACAGCATGATCTCTCCTCCTCTTTCCTCAGATTAATCTGATTTATTGCATCCTGTCACAGATAAGGAACAGCTAAGGTGCAGATACTTGGTCCTAAAAAAACTGGGATTTTCTTATGGTTTTGGACAGAAAAATATCTTAAGCCAGAGTTGAGACTTGTTTTATTTCCCATGAGAGCAAGTGAGGACAAAGAGTTGTTCTCAGGTTTTGTGGGAATGGCTGAGTTGGGATTTGCAGATAGTGCCAGGTTCCCTTTTCAACCCCCCAGCACTAACCACTCTTGCCAGTGCCCTCTCCCCTCCTGCAGGCCTGGCTGGATGTCCTGAAGCTGCTGCCATCCCATCCCCTCCTGGGGCTGGAATGCAGAGGCACAGGCCACAGAGTTGTTCATACACACAGGCCATACCTAATTAGCCATTATAGCCTAATGGGAAGGCAATGAAAGCCTTCAGTGATGCCTTCTGGATGGTGCTAATGGTGAGAGGAAGGAGGTTAAGGGTCTACCCTGGGAGGGCAGAAGGAGTCCCCAGGCCTTGAAGGAGTCCTTTTAGGTTACTGTTTGTTTGTTTAGCATCAAAAACTAAAAGGAAAAATAAAACAAATAATAACAATAATAGAGAGTAAGAATAATAAGTACATGCCCTGACATCAAGGGCTAATATGAAGAACAGTTCTTGAAAATGCTGCTGCTTTTACACCGATCCCTGTAGCTGCCTTTTCCCACTAGATCGTCCCCCAGGTGTTGTGGCACCTGGTCTCCTTCAGCTGGGCTGAGCCCTCCCCTGGCCCTTTGCCTCTCAGCTGGGCACAGGGCAGCTCCCAGCACACCTGCAGCTTCCCTGTGTGATGCTCTGGTTTCTCCCAGCAGACGATTTAATAATTTCCACAATAACTTTTTTTTTTCATTTCCATGACTTCCTCCACTTGATGGAAGACAGGGGTGATTGCTGCTAATGTTAACATGTCACTGGGGCCCTATGTTACAAATCTTCCCTTACACATAATGTTACGCTTTGGCAGCAGTCCTTAGATGAATAATGAAAATTTAACCAAGCGAAGGAATTACACGATCAGGCCCATAGTGAGATTTATAAACACAGTAAATGCCTTAGATTTTCTACATTGAGTCTCCTGTTATTTTTTTTGCCATGGAAATACTGAGATCGCATGAACCCGGGCAAACGCGGGTCACAAAGATTATTATACAGATTTATCGTGTCTATGGTATACAACTCTACGTGCTAGATGATCCAAAAAATAGTGAAACTCAAGACAAAAGTACACACAATAAGGGAATTTTGATAGTTTAAACAGCTCTGCTTCATTTTATAATGTTCCGTTACCCCACAAATAATGTAGCTGTCATAACAAATAGTAACAGTGATAGATACTAAGGAAAGCTGGATGGTGTGCAAGGCTGTGGATACAGCTCCAGTGTTCAGATCTGAATTGACTTTAAACTTAATATTTCTTGGATTGCTCAGCCCTGGCAAGGGCTGCTACAGTATTTCTCAATTTACAAATCTAATCTGTATCAAATAGCATATAGTAAAATGTAACACTGCATTGCCCTGAGCACAGTTAAGGCCATATATGGTTTATACTGATGAACTTGGGTAGTTAGGTTTCTATCTGGAAGACTTGCACAGACCTCAAGAGCTTCTCAAATACCTTTAAAAAGCAAAAAAAGGAAGAATAATGTGGCCTGCCATTTGCTGATTGGATGCTGTCCATCACATCTGCAGTGAGTGATCTCAGGCTCAGTGCAGCTGCTGTCAGCTTGGCAGCACTGCCACTTGTTCAGTGTGTTTAGAGCACTACCCCATTTTCAGATGGTTGAGATCAGAAGATGATAGGTTAAATGAGGTTGGGAGAGACCCAGTCTACCCTCCTGCCCACAGGGCCAGCATTGGGGTCAGACCATGGTTCTCAGGGCTTGGACCAGTAAGGCCTTGAAAGCCTCCAGGGATGGAGGCAGCACAGCCACTCAGAGTGACCTGAGTGGCCTCCTCATGGGGAAAATTTCTCCCAATACTCAGCCTAAGCCTTTCTCATTCCAACTTGGAGCCATTGCTTCTTGCCCTCCCATCCTGTACCATTGGGAGGAGTCCCACTCCATCTCTTCCATGACCCTTTGGTGGTGCTGGGGACTGTCAAGTGCCCCAAAGACATGCCTTGTCCCAGCTGACCCAGACCAGCTTCGCCAGTGTCTCCTCATGGGGCAAGTGTCCAGCCCTACCACCCAGGGGCCCTCCCTTGAGCTGCCTCCAGTTTGTCTGTGTCTTTCCTGTGCCAGGTCCCAAAACTGGACTCAGTATTTGGATGTGGTCTGGCGAGTGCCACACAGAGGGAGACAATCCCTTCCCGTGACCTTTGAGCCATGCCCCTGGTCACACAGTTTAGGAGCTGCTGGCTGCCTTTGCTGTCAGAGCACCCCTCAGTGGTGCTCAGCTGATTGCCCACTATGGCCTCGGGGCTGCACTGCAGAGCTGCTCCCCTGCCCCATCCTCGGACAGTGTCTTTGCAGGGGCGTCATCATTTCTGGGTGCCAAATACCTGCATCAAGGAGAAATGCTTCAGAACGTTTTGGGTATATAAGTTTAACTACCTCTGTGAACAAAGAATGAAGAAGTTTTTTTGCCAAGTTTAAAAAAATCCAGTGATTGTTTCTTCAAGCAACAGTCATTTCCCAGTCTCTGGGATTCAGGGAATGCATTTTGCCATCTTCTGAAAAAAAGCCCTAATTGTAGCAAAGCTGTCTGTGAAGAATTGCAGGCTGCGGAAGGTTGAAGGGTAGCACGACTGAAATGCCAGAATGCTTTTGGCAGAAAAGCTGTATCATGAAACCAAAATGTTTCATCGGAACTTGAGTTCCTGTACAGCTCTGCACAAATGCCTCACTGGTCTGTAGCACTGTAGCAAGGCAATCCCCCCTCCAATTCTCGCCACAGTGTTGCAAAGTGCTGTAACTTGAGCAAAACTTAACCCAAGCCATCCCTTCTAGGAATATGCATCTGACGCTTGAGTTTGGAAGGGTACAGTTCAGGTTTCCTCGTTTTCACACTAAGTAGATTTGTCTTGAATAGAAATTATCTGTTCCTTCTGGTTTCTATCATTTCATATGACTGAGGGTTCCTGATTCCTTACAGCACCTGCTTCAATGGTAATTCAGCCATAAGACACCACATTTTATTTATTCTTGAACATAACCGCGGGGTTGCTTGCAGAGATTTGAGTATGATTGGAAAGAGAAAAACATCACTTCAAAACCTGAAAAGAAATTGGCTGGGCATTGGCCAAAGCTGATTCAGCCAGCTGGAACTGAGGGACATCAGACCAATATCAGCAGAAATAGTGCAGATCACAGAAATTAGACCTCTGGTGTCAGGAGCTCACTCGTGCTTCAGGGACTGCAGTGAACAGCTCAACTCAAGAGGGACAGATGCATCTGGCTGAGGCTGCTGGCTTCACTCAGGGAAACAGAACCTTAGGCTGTGTATTTAGGCTCTGTGAACATTTATTTACGATGCTGGGAAACATGCACAGCTTATCCTAGGGGTCTCCTTCTAGTATTACTTCATGACTTCCACTGCGTGCATGCCCTATTTACATTGAAATGTTTGAGTAGCCAATCCATGCTCTCAAAAGTTCGGAAACGCCAAAATTCATGCAGCTCTCCTTCACCTCTCTCATGCTTGGGGTCATGTTGTTTTACTGCCTACACATCAACCAAAGCACTAATTAGTTCAAGCTATGCAAATTGTTTTAAAAAGCTAAAAAGCCTAGTTTGCAATTTAAAATGGGATCCAGATGCCCTCATCACTTCAAGGGAGTAAAAAAAGGCATTAAGTGGTAACTGGATTTTTGTGTTACATGGCACACATCCAGGCTGAACTTGCGTGTAAAAATAAACCTCATGAGTTCATTGTTCTGAACTTACAGCCAAATGTCCTGTTTGTCTTCTGTTGATTTTAAATGTTTTGTGACTAAGTTGCATAAAGCATACTTTTCAAAAAAACCCAGTAACAGTAACTAGCAAAATCTAAATAATACAATTATTTGTTTCTTTGAATGCTTCTACACATTGCACAACCTCTGGATGTTCTGATAAAATTAATGTGAAAATAGCCTAAATATTCGCTTATTTCTCTGTTCCCATAGAAACTCTGACAGCAATGATTCATACCTAAGAGTTATTAAGTCCCTGACCATGCAATTTGTACTGTTCTTCTCCTCAAGGCTCCAATAGCTTACACATTGTACTGCAGAGAAAGCTCACCTGGACAGATTATCTATTTTTGTTTGTCAGCTTCACTTGGAATGCACAGCTTTGTTTTTTCACCACGGGTGATTTGCAAAAAACCCCTAGCAAAAACAAAACCTTAAGCAGAAAAAAACCCTGATCAAAACTAGTGTGTTCTGCCATGGCGAGGAAAGGAAAGAACTGGATTTGCTCTGCCAAACTGAAGCATATGGGATGAATGTAACCCTGCTGTAAATGGAGAGGGACCCTGCACAGCAACTGTCTCATACACAAGGGACAACACACCAGCTGGGACAGAGTGAGGAGGTAAGGCCCTGACCGTCTCTCTCCTGACTCAGGCTGGTCCTTGCCTGGCTTTCCGTACTCTGCACAACAAGAGCGTCTCCCCTGGAATAGCTGGAAAAATGAAAACAGCAACTGACAGAAAAGTGTCGAGCAGAAAGCAGACACTTCAGCTCCAATCTGGACACAGGCTCTACGTAATTAGCACAACATACTCAATATTTCCCTGGAATTTGGACTTTCAGACCTTAGGAATTCAGACCTTTTCAGTCCTTAGTCTTTGTGCCAAGACCATCATGAGGGTTTTTCACCCTCGGTATTACAATGAAGGAGCAGGAAAAGATACACTAGCTGCACTACTGCAGAGCCATTTTCCACTATGGGGATGTGGTAGCATGGCTGGCTCAGTAGTGCACAACACACAGTTGAACTTTGAACTGAATAACTATTTTTGCTCCCAAGGTTTATCAAGTAGATGTCAGAGAATCAGATGCAGAAAACACCCCACAGCTGCTACCTGATTAAGGGATTATCAATCTTGAGCAGTGCTGAAGAGCAGCTCTGCAAATGACATTCATAAAGAAATACCCAGAAGGTTACAATGGTTCCTAGGCTGCATGAGCAACACAAGAATCATAAAAACAGTTACACCTGAGAGTAATCTGGAAATTGGGTGATGGAAAGGAAAGTCATGTGGAGTCAAGTAATTCTTTTCCAGGGCAGAAAATAGATACTGGCCTTCCATCATAAAGCAGTGGAGAAGTCCTGCTGCAACCCCATCAAATCAAATGACTGTACCCATGGAAACTTCAAAGGTTCCATTTTTAAATGGATGCAAAAGAAAATTCAACTATCTGAAAGAGACAAATAAAAATAAAAACAAAACGAACCTTTAAAACTCCCTATAATTTGGTAATGATGCTCATTTAAGTAATGGTGCATTTAAGCATTTTTTATCAACATTAAAGTATATTTTTTGGCCAGAGAATTGAGGGTAATAAATGACTAATAAAACATATTTCCATTTACAGATGCATTAGAAAATGAATCTATAGTATGACAGAAAATAAAATTAGATATGCAGGGACTTCTCCCATTTCAATATCTCTAAATGTAGTTTGGTTGGTTAACACAGTGCCCATGAATTCTGGTGGGATTGTCCCATGAATAACCATCAGCAGGGCAAGGAATGGAGAGCAAGAGATAAGAAGCACCACAGGAGTTCATTAATGAGCATGAGATTGAGCATACACCAAGCACAATGAGTTCCTAACGAGCTGTCAGACAAGTTGGTCAGACTTGGTCAGACAAGTAAACACCCCCTGCTAAGAAGTAACTTCAAGATCAAGAGAAGAACTGAGCAGTGAGCTCCATTATGCTTACATGATATACAGAACTGTTTTGGAGCAGTTTTTGCTCTCACTGTTATTAGGCTTTACTTATGTACCATTTGGGTGTACAGGATAATTTACAATGGGCAGAATTTTTCAAACACAACATAATTCCCATCACACAGTGCAGAGAGCCCAGGAGCAGTGGCAATTTCAGTACAGTAAAAATCACTCAAGAAGGCACCACGTGGCCTCTGTGATACACAATCACAATCTGCTCGTTGCAGCAAATTGCATGGGTCAGGCAGAAGGAAAGCATTTTCACTCAATGACCAATTGCAGAAAGGGAAGGCCCCGTGTGTGTAATCCTGATGAATAAGTAAAGGTAATGTCCAAGTTGGAAGTGTAATTTAAAGCATTAATACTGTAATTTCAGTATCAAGAGGATAATTTAAACTCCTTGTGGACTGCAAGCATTGCTTTTGGAAACAGAGAAAGACTAAATGGATGGTAAGTTACCAACCAGGAATGTCCAACACAGATCAAACGTCTGCCTAACTACATGGTGCGTTGATGTGACAGCTTCTAGTGAGCCTTAGAAACCCAAAGTGAGGGTGAGACACGAGCTAACAGTTACTGTAGGCTGAAAATACAGAGCTTTTTGTCCAGAACTTAGGCTGCTTGGTTATATCTACTGCAGTTTATCTATTACAGTGTCAAGGTGTGTTCCTAGTGCTCGAAACTTAATCATGTGTGTTGTTAATTTATTAGGACAGTTACCAGCAAGCCTTCAGAACATCCCACTATCACAATCTACAGGTGTGGTTTCAGAGTTAGCAGAGACTAAAGACCATTCCCAGCTGGCTGTTTTCCTGCAGCTGCTCTGTGCTGGGGGGAGAGAGAAGGTGAGAGGTGGCTAATCCCTGCCAGCTGCTAAGAACAGTCCTGGGCACGTTCAGCCCACCATTGGGGATACAGCCCTTGCATCTTGTGAAGATGAGCCAGCAGGGAAGCACTGGAGTCAGATCAAGTTTCATGTCAGGGGTTTTTTTTGCCACGACTGATTTTTCGGGGAGCCAAATCCCTAAGAAAGAACAGGTTCCATCTCTTCAGTTTGGACTGGTGCATCTACCATTGGCACTCAATACACTGATCATTTGCAGTTTAATTAAAACGGTTGACTTTGGTGCCACAGAAATGGTTAGGATGTAATGACTGTTAGACACAGAGAAGTACACAGAGGATGGTGTGGCCACACCTTTTTGCATCCATCCTAGATCTGCCTAATACAGGACAAAATACAACACATTCATGCAATTATTGAGAGAAGTCCATCAAGAAACTGTTCACAGGATGCCCATCTCTCGTAGGAATAACTCTTGGTATGGCCAGTCCCCTTGTTCAGCATGTCTCATGGGGTTGACACCTGGTGTCCCTTCAAGTGTTTCTAGTTCTTGAAATCTTCTAGATTTGATTGTGAGAGCCTGAGAAACCCAAAACTCAGCCAACACAACACGGAGAGGCTGCCGACAGGCTTGGAAAAGAGCTCAGAGCTGGCAGGGTTTGCACTGACCAGCCAAGCAAGACCATGCATCTGCTCTCTGTTCATGCTTTACAGATTTTTATTGCTTTTTATAGCAACAGATGCTTTTAGTAGCATTTTTAGTCACACCAGTGCTTTCTCACGTCTGCTTCCTCAAAAACCTACAGCTTTTCTTTAAGGTGTGGAACTTGTTAATGATGCCCAGGCTGTAGCCATTTCAAAAGGAGGTCACTGCAGTATTTTTGCAGTGAAACTATCTGAAGATGGAAACTTACAACTTGTTGGTGATGGATGTCATATTAGAAGCATGAAACCAGTGATCTGCAAGAGACCAATTACCTTTTCGTATAAATCATTGCCTCCCTCTCCATCTATGCTGCAGAAAGCAGAGCTATAGATCTCAGACTACGGAAAGGAAGGGAGGCTGGCAGAATATGATGATGGAATTCAACTTGATGCTTTATCTGAAATCAGCTAGTTCAGTACATACAAGTCTGCAGACCTTCAAAATATATAATTTTGGATAGAAGTCAGGAAAAAAAGAAAGAATGGGGAAGTATCTAAGGAGAATGTGTTATTCTATCTGATTATCACTAGGGTTTTTTAGGGTTCATTTTTGTAAGCTGTTGCCTTCTGGTTTAGAACTAAGTCTTTAAGGGATGAGGTGAATGTTTAAATGATAGTATAGATTACAATAGGTACAATTTTATTTTTTTAAATTTTTGTTTAAATAGAGGGAACAACAGTGAAAACAGCTGGGGCCACACTAGAGGCCATACCAGATGGAAATCAGGCAAGGGTAGCAGTTTCTCACTGCTTCCTTCATTTTTGTTAAGAAACCTTAAGAAACCTCCTTGAAGGAAAGATATCAGTGACTTCAGAGCAGCAGATGATTTGAGCTAGATAAGCAGATCACAGAATCACAGAATATGCTGAGTTGGAAGGGACTCACGAGGTTCATAAACTCCAGCTCCTGACCCCGCACAGGACCATTCCCAAAAGTCACAATGTGCCCAAAAGTACACACACACAAATGGCAAAGCTACAGTGCACTCACAGTGTCTCACACTCCAGCAAACCGACCCTCAAGCAGGGGGTTTTGGGGTTGCTGAAAGCTGTTGGGGTCGCCTGACACCCCCTCCAGTGGCTGGGCATCCATCTCAGATTCAAGGGCTCAGCACAAATGCTCAGCTTGGTGTATGAAGAGTGGAGGGGGAGGATCCAAACACGTCTGTGCATGGGGACTAGGCATGGCTTTAGGACAAATCATAAAATAATAAAGAAAGAGCTATTGTAAAAGTAAAGCTTGCACTGACTGATTTTAATTTGTCCATCTTGTTCTTTTCTCCATCTTTTCTGATCGGTAGAGGTTAGATACACAAATAAAGTTTTTTGGGCTAGAACTGCTAACTAGCTTGCCAAACAGATATGGATGAAGGCTTTTTAGGCACATTGTAAATAGAGAATTACTACAAATAAGCCACAGAAATTACTTTTAGGGTCACTTTCCTCTTGCCATCCATTTCCCTTCACACAGCAAGACAAGCCCTGCTTGCTGTCCTCATAGCCAGCAGCTGCAAGCAGCAGGGGACTTTCCATGGAAGTCCCCTGTAGAAGGCACACAGGACATTTCTGAGGCTGGGGCGAGCAGTAATGAGCAGCACCCTGGGGCAGCCGCAGGGGTTATCGGATTTTTCAGAGCACGGCAGAGGAGCATTACCACAACTGGGTCACTGTGCCACTGGTGACCACAAGAAGTAAAATACAGCAATTTAGTAAATTATCTATAATCCAGGATAAACAAAAACACATTTTCACTTAGCATATTCCCTGAAGTCTCTAATTGCTCCTTTCCAACTTTTTACTAGAATAAACACTTTTGTTATTAATGCAAAGGAAGCAATCTGTCTTTGATTGAGCTTTTTTTTCTTCCAAAGACTGTCCACAGGGAGGAATTAGCATGATCCTGAGCAAAATAGTGCCTTCATTTGCAACAGTGAAGCCCCACTAATTTCAGAAGCCTTCAATTTCCCCACCTCCCCCATGTGGGAAGGTCGGAATAAATTAAATTTAAAATGCCAGCCCTCCTCTTTCCTTTCCTCTTGTGTGGGAGAAATGGGTGTTGAAGTGAACAGACCACGTGGGCTCTTCTGGAGCTGTAAGACTGGGAAGAGAAGTGGAGGAAAAGGTTGGAAACGCACTCATGGGTGGAGGCCATGTATATTAGAATCTGATAATTTAAGAAGCATCCCTTGAATGTCACAAACCTTGTTTCCAATGGGGTTTTTTTCCCCTCCAATGCACAGAGACTGTAACAATGGTCAGTAATTCAGTCAAGGTGTTGTAGAGGACTGAGAGAAGGTGTCTTTGACCAAAAAAAGCAAAGCATGACAGCATTGCTACGTATCCTTTTCGGTGATCTGTGGAGCAGTTCACACAGCCCAGATTGCCTATGGATGAGGCAGGGATCACATGCTCAGAAACAAAGCTAGCCACACCTTAAGATCAATATGTTAATTAAAACATTAAGATATCTTGTGTTCTTCATGTAATAGTTCCCAATTTGTACCTATTACTGCACAATCTGTTGAACTCTACATAAAATATTATAAGGACAGTTTCTGATTATTTATTAATATGTTGTAATAAAAAAACCCCAAATCTCCAATATGATTACTTTGGGTTTTAGGTTATTAACAATTAATCAGGAAAGCTTCTTTCTCATCCCATTGGATGAGAAAGCACCAAATCCAACTTCATAGGTTCACATTTGTCTTTCTGTTTGCTCCTAACTTTACTAAAATAATTTTCTTAGGTGAGTGCTACTGTAAACACTTTTATAAGTTTTGCTAAGGACTCATCATCATCCGTCCCAACTACCCATCTGTACCTCAACTAGAATCACAAAAGGACACTGAGGCAACTGAAAAAACAAAAACAGTACTGGGACAATAATGAAGTTCTGATCATTTGCAGTCTGCTTCGATTTTCCTTTTGTTTGCATTTGTCAGAAAACTGGGATATGCCTCTGCCGAAGGGGAGATGTGCTGTGGGCGGAACAAATGTGAGCAGGCGGGGATTGGATAAGGTATACACAACATCTGCTCTCAACATGAAGCCAACCTCCTGGCACCTTGGCAAGACTGCTTTCTTAGGTCCATGCTCATCATGGTGATACCTGCAGCCTCTCTGAGGGTATGCCACCAGGATGGCTTCCTCCATCTGACCCTAAGTCAACACAGTTACATATAAGGAGGTTTAAAATGCAGCATAGTCTATAACCAGTTTCTTCCAAAGATTAACTAACTGAGGTATGTATTGTCAGGTACCTGATGCCTCTGTAAACAGGCACGTTGTGAACCAGACAGCCTAAGCAAGAGAAAAGAGAAATGGAGAAAAGTGTAAAGATAGCTTGGGAAATGGGAGTTTGGAAGGAAAGGGAGATGCAGAGAGAGAAAATCATGTGGAAAAACTGCTGTCATCTCTCTGACAGATGGATGCTGCTCAGTGACAGCACTGCTCCTCATGCAAGCAGGCAGTGCAGTTACTGCTTGCCGAAGGAATCTGTCATTAAGCTGGCAAATATGTAAAAAAATCACAAAACTTTGTACCTTTTTTTTATGCACGATTTTTTGGGATGTTTTTAAACAACCATGTCAAGGCCCTTGCCTGCAGGCTATTGTTGTCCACAGTGACTCTCCATCTGTCTCAGATGCACACAGGGAAAAACCACATTCATCATTATTGATTACTTTAGGTCTCGAAGGCCTTTGTAATGGAAAGGCCGATGTCAGTGTAAGACAATAGATATAGTGAGACCTTTCCCAGGCTTCTTTGTTTAGGCTCAACGGGCGCCTCAGGCACTTTGTGTATATGTCTAAACCAAGCATCAGTCAGAAACCTGTCATGTCCATGGGATACAAAAAGCTGGTATCTCAATGCGTGAGAGAATTTCATCGCCAGTGTCAAGTTTACTTTGAAGACCATGTCATGAGGGGAGAAATGTTTTGGATGTTTAATAGGACAAAAGTCAGTGTTGTTCATTTCTAGGGTCTCAGATTGTCTTAAAACTAGAGATAGGATTCTGAGTTGTGCTGTAACTGGGACTTTCACATCATGAATACTGGCAATCACTCATACTCTCTGCTTCATTGTGAATCTTGCCAATAAAATCAGCAGACAAAACTACTCCTGTTAAGAAAACCCCCAGTACTTCAGCCTACAGGAACAAACTGGGGTACAAAAAGATGATATGCAAAGTTGAACTGCAGAAGCAGTACCAGTTTCTGTCAACATCTTTGTGTCACCTGATATTAGAACCCAGATAACAGCTGTGGTCAGATACCCTGCATTGTAAACTGATGCAGAATAAAGCTTAAAAGCCTTTACCTTTTAAAGCCAGGGTCTTCTAATAACAGGGGCTGGAACAGAGCAACAAATGATACAACCAATATGGTCAGTCATACATTCTCCATTTATTATCTCGAAATGGCTGAGTATATAGAGCTCAAATAGTTTACAATTACAGGTGCTTTCTAATTGGTATACAGAGTGAAAAGGAATGTAAACAATTTTAGTCTTAAAGCAGCTACAGTGATTACAACAAAACTATTCTATCTAAAGTCTAAACACACCTTAATTAGAATTTCATGCTGCGCCACAGGCTTTATAACTTCAACACAGGCCTGAATCTGAGGCCTACCCAGATAGCTCAAAACTCATTCTATTACACAATCATGTTCAAGATTCCTAAGGTATTCTGCTACAACCTTTTGCCATCATGTTTCCAAAGCAATTATAAAAAGTCATTCCATTTTGGGAAGGCAAAGGGACTGAGAAATGGGAACAAATATTTAGAAACATACAAAGACATTTAGCAAATAAATTTTTTGCACAATTTTTTTGCATAAATCTCTTTCTTTCCATTTTTGTCCCATGTTCGTCTTTGTACAAATAAACACAGCATATGTACTCCATATTACTGCACAATCAGAGAAAGCTCTTAACCATTTCCTACTTTCTGTATCTGATTTTATCTAAAAATAAGACATTATATTTGCTATATTGAAATTTCAGCTTGAGCTACTTTTACAGAAACTAGGGAAAATGTAGAAAAAAAAGAAAGCCAAACTTGGTAAAGTTAGACATACCTTAAGTCTACCTGCAGGACAGTCAACTAAAAAGCTGTCTGTGGAGTACAAAAGGCTCTCAGTCATGAGGAAACAGCTCTAGGGAAAGTTTTATTCCTTTCTTTCTTGTGAGTTGCATCTTCTGAGACTAAAATATGAATTTTATCAGTTCACTGAAAAAGTCAGCTTTCTGAAGCCTGCACCACCACCCCAGAAGAGTGCTTCACTAAAAGCAGCTCCAGCAGAATTCTCCAGCAGAATTCATCAGATGTTATAAAGGCTTACCTCACCAGACTAACCAGGAATTTCCCGTATTAGAGTGCCTTGTTATATCATGGGAGGGTCATACACCCGTACTAGCCTCCCACTGAGATGAGGGACGCAGCCTCCTCTCAGAAGGTAAAAGAAGGGATCTACAAAAATGGAAAAAATTTGGAGTAGTTTAGTAGCTGTTCAGTAGTGTCCCTGCAGGGTGTTCTCCTCTGTGACACCACCTATGCTGTGTTTGCCCAAGTGCTACCACTCACACAAACCCCACAGCAGCCAGCATTAGCAATACACCATGGCCCTGTCTTTCAGCTCAGTCACTCCTCTTCAGGTATTCTCAAATGCTTTGCAATACTATCACTGTGAAGCTTTCTTGGAAGAGCAATGAAGTCAAGGACTCCCAGGGCTGCATTTAGGTACTTGCATCCAAGAAAGAAATTTGTACAAAAAAACCCTCCCAAAGCCCATTTTTAATTGGAAGTGTCTAATGGCAGGCATTTTCGTAACCATGCCAACCCAAAAGTCATCTTGACTCTGCAGGGCACCTCAGCACCTTGGCACTTGCATGCTTCCACCCTCACTTCCAGGGTTTTCATTGGCAAATGAAACAGTGTATGGGAACATTTCTGGTCAGTGGGATAGGTTTGTCCATACTAATAAACCCTGAGGATGGCCCACGGTATTAGACATGCCCACATCAACCAACTTTCTCTCCAGCAATTCCTGAGCATGGTTTGGGAGTTGGAGGGTTCTGGGGACCTTTCCCAATAGGCATCATGCATGAGGTCTCCCAGCTGCGAGGCGAAAAAAAATTCCTGCCACAGATGTGGGCTATTCCATGAGCCAGCTGAAGATCTTCATCCATTTAATTTATTAATGTGTTTCTAGCTGAAATCAGTGAAATCCTGTCTGTCCCTGGGGTCACCTGCCCCTCATTGGTACTGATGTCAGTGCACTGGAGCCACATCAGTGTGCAGGAAGGAGTGAAAGATCAATAGTCACGGAGAGTAAGGAAGAAAGTATCTGCGTTCAGCCTGTCCCCCAGAGTGCTCCCACACCCTGGGGAGAGGGTTCTTGTTCCTGCTGAGGACCTAATTGTGCGTTTTTATCTAATGACTCTTTAATGGATAGACATTCCCGAGGAGCTGGAACAGGAAAACAGCTGTAATTGTGTCACGACAGAAAAAGCTCTATGGAGCTCTATTTCCACTTAAAGAGAGGAATTTTTAATGATATTTATGAAGGAAAAACCTCATGCACATCATTAATTGCTCTAGTCAATGACTAAAGAAAGTAGTACATAATTCAAACATACATTTGAAAAAATATGGATGAATCAATACTAAATTAATTTTTAATAATGGCAAACTTCCAGGACTAATCACCTAGGCTGATATACATGATAACAAACACAGGTATATCCAAACTAGAGATGGATAAAATTTGAAAAAAAAATTAGAAAAATAATGCCCCCAAATACTGATTCAAATCAACTGAAGTTAGTAAAAAAATTAATGCTGATTCAGGAAATATTTAATCTCCTGAAAACACGGAAAGTATTTTTTTTTTTTTTACAAATAAACACAATGGTTTACAATAAGTGGTGAAAAGGTCTTATATCCCAGCTAAATGATTAATTATTTCAGTTTATTCGAGTGTAAATTTTGGAATTCAAGCAAATGCTAGGATTTTAAAAAAATACTATGGCATACCCTTCTTTCAAACATGCTAATGTATTTTAATGTGACTTTTTGAACATGTGTTCAAAGCTATTTTTGGAAGACTAAGACATGGGCCATGTTATATTCCATTTCAATCTGCTCAGAAGCTTATATTTGCACTAAGTATTCTTTTTATTAATTTATTATTTTCCTTTTTTCTAATGTTTTCCAGGTATTATTTTTCTAGGCAGTTGATCAAACTAAATTGTGCACTCTAAAGTTCACATGTAATTCCTACAAAAAATCATGTCTGTGTCATGGCATATGCTCCTGTAATGTCATACACAAATAAATATGATATCCTCATTCTTAAAAGGCTGAGACTTTAAGTGGTAAAGTTGTGAGAAAATTATTTGAATTCAGAATGGAGCTATCTGCAGACTGAGGTAACAGCCAGGGTTAATGGAGGGCAGAATGAAACAGGTGAAAGATCTCTGAGGACAACTATAGAAGAAATAGGAAGGACCACAGAGTTTCCAAATCCAAAACCACAGCTACAGCAGTAGGATCATCTTTCAGTCAACAACACATTTGAGGCTGCTATTTTTTTTACCCCTCTATTTTTAAATGCAGACTTGAAATTCCTACCTTTGTCAAAAATTCAGGCTTGAACATGTTCACCTCAAAATTATGACAGCATTTATATGACAAGATGCTGCTTGGTGGAAACAAAGAATGAAAGAAACCCCTTCTAACAGAGTGTCTGTGTTTTAGCTCCCACTGAATACAAAAATAAATGAAATAATTTCGTTTTCACATTTCTTACCTAGATGAATGCCAACAAGCACTAATACTAATTTCTGAGAGCTATTCCAGCACAAAACCAGAAGGAACCTCTAGGTGTACTCACAGAGGAATCAGTAACTGTCAATAAGGACAGAATCAACTTTTTCCAAGTTTGCCTCATGGTAAAATTGGAGTACTTTGTCTTTACTGATTTTTTCTAAAACCACAGAAAAGCACGTTATCTACCCTGAAGTAAAAATACATCTTTCTTGGTAAAAAACATCCCACCTGGATTTTACAGTGAGTTCTGAAAATTATATATCCCTTCTCATGCTTTTCCAGCCATTATATTGATTGCTATGAAAAATTACTGAGTTATTGCAGCTGTCACTGTCTTTTGAAGGTTATGCAACTTAAAATAGTCAAACTAACCTTTAGTCTGACCTTTGTAAGCCATCAAAACATTATTTGAAGCAGCTCTGTTTAACCATTGATGATTTTTAGGTACATTTGAAGTAATATCTGAAAACTGAAGGCCAGTGTCTCCTTTGGGAAGATTAAATTCCACTTCCTACACAGTATTTTCTAACATTTTTAAACTTACTTTACTGAAAGTAAATCAGTCATTGAATGAAGAACATTTTCTACCATTTATGAAATGAACAAGCTGAACAAGCCAAGCAAGCAAAAACCATTAGTTAGCCACAAGCTTCCTCACCCATTTGACCCCCACAAGGACAGATTCTTTTCTAAGGAATTTAGATATTATATTGTCTCAAAAGCAGCCTGTTGAAACAGCTGTGAGAGTGAATGCAGACAAAAAGCATAAGGTAACAAATCACACTGTGCTGGGGATAAACTAGTTGTCAAAACGTGAGCCCTCATAGTTTTAACAAGCTCCGAGGAAAACAAGCAAAATTGAAGTGAGTACCAGAGTAGGGCAAGAAGGGAATCCATCTGAAAGGCTGAATATTTTTTTCATATAAACAAATTCACTGCATATTAGATGTCTGGCAGTCATAATACCTTCTTGTAAAATGGAAAAAAACCCCAACCAAGCACTTTAGATTTGGTCCTTTGTGCAGTGATTTAACAGGAAGGGAGTGGTGACCCTTTGCAGAGCAGTGATCTGGAACTGTGGACCTGAAGGAGGGAGGCTGGCAAGAGCTGCAGGCTGATGTCATTGCTGCCTGACAACACATTCCTGGCTTGCCTTGGTATTTCTCGCTGGACTGACTATGTTCCATTTGTCAGAATTCCTTGAATTGTGCAGCAACAAACATATGCACAATTAATTTTCTCATATCACTTACTTAACCTTACAGTGTCCTAGTTTGCCTTATTCTAGTGCTATAGCTGGTCTAATGCATTTATTCCACTTCCTATCCATAAGAATGAATGTGAAGGATTTTTAAAGAATACCATTATGCATCTTAAGCCTTGATATACAAACATTTTCAGATAAGAGGCTAATCATGAGTCTTGTTCCATTTTTTCCAGTCCAAAACTCCCATGTCTCTTACAGAAAATATCTAAAGGTTAAACCCTACCTGCACTGAACAGGAGAAAATGTCTTAATGAGATAGGTATTATAAGGGTAAGAGACATATTTTTCATCTTTGTATTCATATTGAAATACTTAGATGATAGTTAAAAAATATATATGAGATTAAAAAAGAGATATGAGATTACTTTAAACATGTTTCTTTGTACTGTCCATACTAACCACATCTTGGTGATTATAAACATAATCAAACATGTCCCACAAAGACATGTCCCACAAAGACTCTATAGCTTCCATCAAAGAGTAACCTAAGCCTAAACAATGACTTTGATTACTCTTCAATATCAGTAAATCTGGTCATTTTAAAGGTCATGTTCCCTTTGTTTATTACCAACAAAGAAGATGTAAAGGAATAAGAAGATAACATTTGATCTAGTAAGACATAATTTCCATTTGGTCTTTACTCTGTGCAGGTGAGAAGAATTATTTGCGTCAGGATTTGCCAGTTCAAGTATGTTGTAAGGAATAACATTGCTTCTCCATGCTGTTCCCTTGCATACAATAAGCTTTCCTGCCAGGAAGAGTATAACTGTGGATTTGCTGACAGGATAGCTCTGGTGGACAAACAGAGCTGCGTATGCGAAGTGTACAAAGCCATGTGTACAGAGTGGCATGATTTCTTGGCTATTTGAGCCCTGTCCTACAGTTCAAACATGGAGACTTGTCTAAGAAGATCCGACTTTGCTACCCAGTATCTGCCCTCCACTGATTAAAGCCAGCGTTTTAATTTGGACTCAAATTTCTACAGAATGTGCTTCACATAAAACCATCCACTCCAACAAGGCAGTTTTCCACTTGGAGAAAGATCAGGAGACTGAGACCCAATATGCACCCACAGCACGTAACAGCCTTTGTTCCCTTTATTTCACAGAGGTGTTTGAACTTTTTAAAGGACAGACACAGCCTATGGCATTTAATACCTAGATGGTCGATGACAACAGATATCTAATTCAAAACACAGAGGTATTGTACTTGAAAATGTTGGCCAAGTCGTTTGACATGTGTACTTGAATACCTTGGTAAGATCATTTCCCCTTTAGTTTGTATAGTGATAGAGCAAAAAACTTAGTGTGACAGAGGGAAGTTAATTCAACTTTGGGCGGGAGTAATTGAGTTCAGCAGGAATTCTACTAGTGGTGAGGAAGGAGACTGTCCTGGGTTGAAGTATATTCTGTTACCATCTTCATGAGCTGTTGGAACCAGGTGGTGTTTTCCTTGCCTACTCCCTCTGTACTATCTGCTGTTAATGGGCCATCAATGCCTGGTCCCATGACTCAGAGATAACACCCCCCTGGACTACCTCCTGTTAATGGCCCATCAGTGCCTTATCTTATGACTCACCATCCCATTGTGAGATACTCCGCCCAGAGGGAGGAACCAACTATTCCATCATGGATATAAACTGAGATTCTGAACACCACACCACAGTACCTTCTGGACTCCCAGAGGGAAAGAGCTACTGCCGGACTTCCAGACCTTTCTTTCTACAGGATCTCTGTGTCAACAGAACTGCTTTGCTTGGACTGCTACCACCATAGAGTGTCAGGTTGTATTCTGACTTTGTCAGTATCCTTGTATTACTGCATTTATTTATTTCTTTTAATTTTCTCCCATTAAATTATAATCCTGACTTGCGATCTCCCACTGGTTTGATTTCAAACTAGTACAGGGACCCTAAACACTGTGTGTATTATCTCAGGTTGTAGTTCTGCAGCTCAGCTGCCCCATTCTCCATCCTGCATTCTCTGGCTCCAGTGCTGTGGCATCAACACTGAAAAGAGCAAATACAAAACAGTGAATTTTCCACTGATTTGTCTGCAACCAGTTAATGTGACAGCCAAGTAATAACTGCAGTAGCTCAAGTGCATTTCTGTTTCTGCAGAACAGCTTCTGACATACAGCCTTAGTACTCACGACTCTGCTAGGAAGGTGGGATTTACTCTTGGTACCTCAAAGGCAGAGTATCAACAAGCTGTATAGAGCTGAACTATTTAAAATGAGTTTGTGCCACTGGAAGAACAAACCAGTTGAGTTTGGTTTCTTATTTTAATTGTTTTTTAAAGAACAGGAGAAGCACCTTTTAGTCTACAGGGGTTCTTCAGCCACAGGCAGATACTGGAAGAAGTAGTGCTTTAAAGGAGCTGTCTGTCCAGTGTGCCACTGCACAACCACAGCCTCCACACTGGCACAGGGGCTGCTGGCTAATTCAGTCCCAGTGGAGTGAGCAGGGACAGCCACTGAGGATATCACCAAGTTGTTCTGCACCCAGCTGTCAGCCCCATCCCTCACAGGGTCTGGGGATCCAGGGGGAGCCATTGGCAGGGGATCCACAGGATGCACCTACCCAACCATGAGGGAACTTCCTTTCATGGACATACCATAAGAGCAGGGCAAAGGGGAGACAAGTTTGAGTCTACTACCTACAGTCATCCTCCCCACCAGAAATGCAGGGCTCTGAAGTCACAGTGGTGATCAATGTGCTATAACTGAGCAATCTAAATACGCATCTATTCCAGAAGACTGAACTTGGAAATGTTTCTTCTGACCTTTCTCAAATGCTGTTCTTTATCGTTGCCAAGCTGAATTCCAAGCAGTTTAATCAGAGAAAGATTTGGAGTGGTGATGGATGTGTTTGGGGGTTATGACTATTTTTCTATTTTGTAGATGTTTTAAGCGCAAGCTGAGCAATGGTTTTTAAGGCTCCTAGATCTCTGACCAACTCAGAAAGTTGTTTTCCTATACCATGCCATCCTCATCATGTCAAGGGAGTTGCAAGAGGCTTTCTCTTTTATTCCAGTCCAGTGGCACACATTTCATCTTGTCACGCAAAGGAAAGCAAGCAAGGCAGTGGAGGAGGAGTGTGAATTGACTTTGCTGGTCTAAGCTCACAGGTAGGTCATGAATGTAGTGATCACTGGAACGTGACCTGGCATGGCACTGCAGTGAAGCAATTTAGCAGGTGGTAGAACTGTGGTGATATGAAGCAAACACTGTATCAGTGATTTCGTCTGCATGCACAGGTGTCATAGTTAAGCCCTTCCATTTCAGGAGGCACTTCTGATCCTAAGCACTCTTTATTTGTCAAAGATAATGAGTAGAAAATGTGAAATGCAAGTTAGAAGCTAATTGCTGTAACAGCCCTTCTTATAGACAAATTGCCAATGACATTATCTGTCTTCACCAGGCCAAAAGAACAGAGCCAGTTCCAGCCACAAATGCTTTTCCTACGAAATAGCCATCAGACACATATTTTACTCCACAAAACTGAGAGAGAATAGCTGTTTACACTGTTTACAAATGAAATTTACATTTTCTCCCCATAACTAACTGGCACACAATCACAATGCCTTTTGCCAGGATGGCTTTGCTATCCTGGACTCCAGAACTGAGCCATGTGGATGTCAGTCAGCACACTCCTGAGAAAGCTGTGCATTCCATCCAGGACTCCATTGGTATGCTCAGATAAGCAGCTCGTGGCACAACCCTTCTAGCTCCAGTCTGCATGTGTGTGTTGGGAAAAACCTTTTTATGGAAGATGCGGGTGCCCTTCTCCACACTACAATTGTTTTTTCTGAAGCCCTTTAAGGTTTTTACAGCAGGAAAGAGCTTACTGAACCTCTCTTTTTAGTCTCTGTACTCACCTAGGCTGAGGCAAGACATTTCAGTTGCAGGCAGGTATCTCACTATTCAAAATTACTTCAAGAATATCTTCTTCCTTGACTTAAATCTGAATCCCAGACTTGTTAGGCACTTAACAAGCTTCCCAGCTATCTGCCTGCCATCAAATGCAGACAGAGGAGCACTTACTCTTACTATAGAGCACTGAGAGCAGCATTATTATTTACAGATAGTGTTAAGAGCAGTCTGCCTTGTGAATTCTGTTCCAATCATGTCTATCAGTCATTACACTAGCAGAGAAACTCTGGGAATTGTGTGTGTGCCATCTCTTTCAGGTAGATTACTCTTGTACAGTATGTTGTCCTCCTGTTTTGCTACTATAATAGAAGGTATATTAAGTTGAAAAAAACCTAGGGAAAAAAGCCATTTACTTTATCTCTCTTGTTCCCTCTTGGAGACCGGAGGGAAAGCCATGACAGTAAGAAAATGCATGGTGATTATGAAAGCCTTGGTAGATCCTTATTAAGGAAAATGAGTGTGATTCAACACCATGGTGTACAATGTGCTTCCCACATAAGTCTTGTTGGGAGCCACTGGCTCCAAATGAACAGCAGCAATTCTGCTGACTCAGAGAGAAAGAAAAAGACTAGAGGTTAATGCTAAATAACTACTTTTAAAGGAATCTGTATTTCTTAGGAAATGGGAACTAAAGTTGTAAACTAACTGCATAACAAATTGTAGGTATTTTACTGCTACGTGTTGTGCTAGTTTCATGGCTTATGGCTCTGTTGTCTGTGAAAATTACAAAAGATCAGAAAAAAACACAACAATGGCCAAACAAGCATTTCAGAAAAACTTGGAGAAATAAAAAGGGGGTTTATTTTCTTGTGAATTTAAAAAAAAAAAGTCATTTTCCTAAACACCACACAGCTATCACTCAAGCTTCTACAGATGGATAATAATGTATGTGATATTTCAGGAGCCAATGTTCAAAAAATCTCCCACTCTTTTTTTTTTCGTTTTTGTAATATCTTTTTGAAGTGAAAATTGTATTTTGTCAAACCCTAACTTTTGTCTGCAAAGTTCCTGATTTTATCGGTGTTCTCCATCAAGTCTAGAAATATCTGTTTGTTTTATTCACACTCTCTGCTTTTTTCTTCCATTCACCAGAAGGAATTTGCATTTGCACCAGAAAAACTGAAATCCAATTTTTCCCTTTTCCAATCTAATTCAGAGAGCAAAAGAAAAAGTAAAGGAAAAATTTTCAGTGTTTAATGGTCAATGACTCATGATAGAACATTTTGTGTGCACTCTCAGAATAAATTCATGGGCCACAGAAAAATGCGGGTTAAACTAAACTGTTTAGTAATCAATTGAGCTGTGCTGTACAAGGCTTACAGACCAAGAGCAGCCATATTTTAAAGGAAATTTGCCAAGTCAAATCAATCAAGTTTTATTCTCTGAAGCTGCAAGTTTCATTCAAAAAGCATATATGAAAATTTCACACACTTAGGTAACTTCCCAGCATGTGATTTCATATTCAACTTGCGCCATTCTATATTAATTGTAGAAAAAATGCAATCTTCTAGCAATCACTGGAGGATATGTTAGGTTAAACAAGGACTGGTTGATTCACATATCTTTAAAAAACAGTGGGGAAGGTGCAGAATCATAATTTTCATTAATCATCTGAAAATAAATTCAGAATTGCTGATAAAATATGCAGGTATTACAAAGGTTAGAAGAGCAATTTGTCTGCTCTGCACACCATGCCCAGTCAAGCAAAATGTGTTTTCAAAACAGAAGCTTGGGCAACTGGTAAGACAGAATGGAGATCAGCCCTCCACAATGTGGAACTGCCTTGGGGCTCTACAAGACAGCTAATTGAGCAGAACACCTCATAGTTAAAAGTATAAAATATTTTTGGATGAAGAAACGGGGAAATAATATCGAGTGGCAAAGAGATGGTACTGTCTCTGCATATAGCACCCATAAGGTCACTGCTATAACACAGTGTTCTTTGGGGAGATCCAGCTTCAAAAAAGGATGCTGAAAAACTGAAAAGAGCTTAGGGATGAATGGTTAAAACAGGAAAATACAGCTGTTTGCTGGAGACTGAAAAACTTTATCTGTTTATGTTTATTCAAGAGGTTAAGAAATTACTTGATTACAGCCTACATACATTTACAGTGAGGAAGGGTTTGAACAAAAATGATGCTTAATGAGATACAGTACTTGGAAGATGAAATGCAACAAATTCAGTCTTGCTGATCACCAGTCACATGCCCTGACCTCTGTACACTGCACTGTACCATCATTAACAGTACCTACACAAATCATCTTGATCTTTGGTGGCCATTCATCCCAAAATCATGGACATGACAGAGCATGAGAATTGAAACTCACCTCTTTCAAGGAGCACAGCCCTTCATCTTCCAGCTAACACACACTGTCCCAGGACACAATAGCCTATGTCCTGAGTCCATACATTTAGAGATGTAATTGGTGGATTGTCACTATGATGGGGCAGGGGGTATCAGATTTTGTGTTATTAACTGCTTAAGGCAACAGGCAGGATGATAATTTGTAACATGATAGGGATAGTAAAAGTCACCACAAAATACATTAGTTACCAGGGGTGGCTGACTGTCAAAGCTGGTTGGAGTATTTTATTCTGTTTGTCATGGCAGATACACAGTATGACAGAGAAATGTCTTGAATGTCTCACCCAGAGAGACATTCTATTCAAAGCACTGTAGAGTGTTGTATAATGCAGACCACATTTCTGGCCAAATAATCATAACAGGTTGGCATTTAGTATCAACAAATGCCAAATTCATAAGCATATGGATTTTAAAATCCCAAAAGAGAAAATAAATTCCCAATATGAAAATAATGATTGATGCAACTGGCATCTTTAAATTTGTAATACCTACACATGCTTTACAGGAATATCTCTTCTGAGTGGGGAGCACTCCATCCAGTAGTGATGCCTGAGGTTCAGTATTGGTTCTGTAGCTCATGAAACAATTTAGGAAAGTTGGTTTCCTATGAAATTGCATCCTTTGTTTCTTTTTCTCTCTGCTACTTATGCTGTAGGAATTTCTGCCCCTAATCTGGCTGCTGCTGTCTTCTCACTAGGGCCCTGCTTAGGCAGTGCTGGCTCGGCAGCCCACGGGCACAGGCTGGCCAGCTGGCTGACCTCTAGCTGCTTTTCCTTCCTCAGTAGCACAGATGTGTATCACCTCCTCACAGTGCAGCTATTTTCATAAAACTCTAAACACACAGACTGTGATGATTCTGAGACTGTCACCCCTCTGGCAGTTTGGACTTAAAGCGCCCAAGGATTTAGTAAGGTATGAGGAAAAGAGTGGGAAGGTGTTAGACAGACACTGTGATCATGTAAGTTGCATTTCCTTCAGGAACCATTTAGTAATTTCAAGACAGTGCTATAAGAAGCACAGAAAATATTTCTCAGCTGTAAAATTTGCCTCACCAAGACACCTACAGAGCTTGCTCTGCTCAAGTCACCAAAACGGAGACTGAGCAGTAACATGGCTATAGGTGAGTAATTTTTTTTTTATGTAGTAGAATAAACCGTAACGAGAATCAACCATTTCAATACATAAAGACACATAAATCTGAAAAAAAACAAGTAGGTTAGCAATGAAATGATTAATTTCTGGCATGTGTGCCCAAGCTTTGGGTTCAACATCCCTCAGTTTGCTCGGATGAAGGACCAGTGACTTTGCCACAGGACATGACTTGGTCAGAGACAGAACACCAGGCTCAGTGTAAAGACTGTCTAAGTAATAAATGAGAGTCCAAATAACTGAAAATGCCATTTTGGATTATCTTATGGACTTTTTTTTACTTTAAAGGTCATCAAGTAAAAAATTAAATGCCAAGTTAAAGTTGTCTGAAATCAAGATATATAATGAAAGTGACAAAATGCAATTATGAGTACAAGGATGAGTTGTACACTACATTACTGAATTACAACAGCACGTTTTCCTCCCTTCCTTCTTGCTGAAGTATTACTTACAAAGGTTCATAAAGTGACTAATGTATTAAAAGATTAAAGTTTTGGCCACATCAGCCAAAGAAAGGTTAGAGTGAATATTGCAACAATGTCCATATTAGAACATAACTTTTCTGGTTCAACAAATCATGATGCTGCAGCTCACAACAGCAATAAAACTGCAGTGCTTATAAATCACTCCACAAAGGAGAGCGATATTTTTTTTTTCGTGATAGCAAGGCTAGGAATATTTCAGTCCCAAATGACTAAAACAATTCTTTGTTTAAACAGGAAGGAAGCTTGGGAAAAAAATCAAGGAAAGCTGGATATGCTGTGCTTAGAGGGAGAACCTTATAAGTCACTAATGACAATGTGTTATTTTGAATGAGGAGAGGAAAGGGAAAACAGTGACATAGCAAAGAGATGTTTTAACAATAACACTTTGGAAGTCTCATGAATAGACTACTGACCTTTACTGCAAAACACAGAGGCACAAGGCTCCTACAGAGGTCTGCATTCATTTCACAAAAATAAATAGTATCAAGGCCTTGTTTTAACCAGTTGGAGCAAACACACACGAGGATTTGTGCTTTAGTGTTGTACTTCAGGCAAACATGAACAAACCCAAGAATAGAAAGTGAAGCACAATGGAGGGAGTTTCATTCAGACCCTCCCGATTCTTCTTAATTAACAGGTTTTCCATGTTTTTTGAATGGTGATGAAAGAGTTTTAGGTGATACTGTTTTCTGAATGCGGCTTTTGTGCTGTAGATTTCTCACAATAAGTCTATCCTACCTTGACATAGCATACAGTGTCTGTCTAGTGTGTGCTACACTAGATAAGGTGGGGAGCTGCACAGAGTAGAGCTAAATGGTACTTGCAGAAATAATGAGCTGCATTTCCACATGCCTGCCAACACCTCAGTCATCAGTACACTATCGCCATTGACCTGCCTACTCAAGTGTCAGGTAGATAGACAAGCTTCTCCTGCTGCTTTTTATATGCAGGCAGTATTAAACTGTGTAGTCTCAGGGACACTACAAAGATGCAAATCTTACAGGCCAGACCAACACATTACAAACAGTAGCTGTTCCACTTGTATGCATGCAGCCTCCTTGGCTGAAGTGTTACCAGCTTCCAGGAACTACAGGGCTGCATTGCTGTAAAAATGGGACAAAATGTGAAACAGGAACTGAACTCACAGCTTATGTTCACTCACATCTGATAGCCAACAAAACACATTCTGCCAGGAGTTGTACAGTCTCCAGCCTTTAGCAAAGATCTGATTTTCAAGGTATGAGAAGACAAAGCAAAAGGTGATATTTTTTATTAGCAACACAATTGTAGTCTACAGGTTCTGTGCTACTATGCCCTTTAAAATAAACAAGGGGCCATAGGGGAAGTCTGTGGAAAGCAGTGCATTTCTTTTAACTGTGGCTCAGAGGCAGTGCTGGCAAGCAGCAAAGCAATAGCATCCCTGCACATGGCACAGAAAGCTCATTGTAATGAGAGCACGAGTGACTCAGGGCACTGGAATGGGATGCGGCACCTTTCACCTCCAGGTCACTGATCTCCATCCACTTGCAGCTAGCTGGGACTAGAAGTTATTACCATCAGAGGGGCGTCCAGTGAAATGAGTCAGTTGTCTCCGTGCAGCCTGGAAGGGACAGCTGCCCAGACCCCACACACCAGCCCCACAGTTATTACCCTGGAATAACATGTACTGTTCTCCAGCCATGGCTCTCCAATAATCACCCAAATGGCCTGAAGCTCTGAGGGCCACCAGGCATACACTGCTGCCTTCTGTTTCACACAATAACAGGCATGTTCACCCCACTGAGAAAAAGACAAAGACCTTCTCATGTCCCCTTTGTTCCTCACTTCTCTTTCCTTAGAAAGATCTGCAAGAAATGTTGTCTACACTTCTCTGTAGTTTTTCTACTTTCACCAAGCCTAAGCATTGAAAAGTGATTGGCCATGCCACAAAAATCACAAGCATTAAAAAGCTATTCTATTTTCTATTCTATTTTCTATTGTTCAGTTCTCTTTTGATTTTTACATTTGGTTCATATTTTTAACTTATCTCCTTCCTTTTCTTTCTTTCTTTCTTTCTTTCTTTCTCTTTCTTTCTTTCTTTCTTTCTTTCTTTCTTTCTTTCTTTCTTTCTTTCTTTCTTTCTTTCTTTCTTTCTTTTTCTTTCTTTCTTTCTCTCTCTCTCTCTCTCTCTCTCTTTTTCTCTTTCTCACTCTCTTTCCTTCTCTAAGGAATTTTGAGATACTCATACAGATCCAGAAGCACAGGCTTCAAGAAAAATTGTGATTATTTCTTCATAAAAAACAGGAGCTGACAACACTGTACGCTAGTGCTGATTTAACACACTAATACTCACATTCCATGCAGTGTAAATGTCAGTAACTGGCTTGCAGTGGAGCTCAGAGGAGGTTAGGAAGATGGAGAATCAACTATAACATGCTTGGTTTGGGGCCAGCAAGAGGAATATTGGGTCTTTGTCTACTCCAAGTCTCACAAAAAGGCCTGTAAAGAAATTAAGATTCTCTGGTAGAAACTCAGCACAGCTGTGGTCCTAGTTGCTTCTCATCCCTCCCTGCAGAGGCAGTTGGACGCTAAGTCTTTGCATTCTCTTACAAAGCACAAAAGTCTTTTGATCATGTAACGAAAAATATCTAACAGGTTTTGTTTTTAACTCTGGAAGTTAATTTTCCCCTTTATGCCATTATCCACCCTACAGGAGGATTCATATACAACAACACTATGTATATGCAAAGAACACTATGTCTTCAGAATATTATTTTCTTCTTGCATTTTCAAATATGCCATTCAATTTATTTCCCCATTACCTGTTTCCTCCATATCTCTGTGCTTCCTGTACTTCCATGCTGCCCACTGCAGCTTTCCAGTGTTGCTGGCCATGGGCCAGGACCACAGCAACTGACTACATCAATCACATCAGCAGTTTAATCACACCCTTCCTCTAGTTTCCCCCTTATATCAAAGAAATAGCCTGCAAATCTCACAGATGACACATTCAGGAATGAAAATCTAATCACTGCTCAGTCGAGCCGTGACAGGGCAGTGCTGAACCTTTCTGCTCAGGGAGCTGCTCTGCAGAAGTACACCAGGGTAGCAAACCCACTCCTGCTAATCCAGTCACGCAAGGTCCTATCTCAGATGTCCTTTGAATTCAAGCCCTGAAAGTTGTTCACTGAAAGCTTTGTCTGATATCAGAGGAAGCAAAACCATGTTACCTTCATTTTGACTCCAGAGACATACACCAGGCTGGAACTATAAAAAGCTTTAGACATTGTATGCTAGGAATGCATGTCATAGTCTAAAATCCCCACATAGTGTTAAACACTTAGACATTTAGTTTCATAATATGCAACACTTGTCAGTGAAAAACAGTGGAAAGAGGGATGTGATTGTTTTCTGACACCCTGTAAGAGATGCTAGTGCAGAAGAAAGATTCTTCACAAAAAGGTTTACAGATACACTCAGATACCTGTCATCCCTCTATCTATGTATATTTTTACATTTTAAAACATGGCTCAAGGAGGAACAACTGCCACTCACATTTAAGCTCCCTCCACCACCAAGGCAAATGGTTTTCAGAAGACTACCTGGTACTCCAGAAAATATACCTTAGCCACCACCTTCTGCACTCTGTTGGGTAAAGCAGAAGGAGGAAGACAGCATTTAATCCTTTGGAAACTGGGCAGGAATATAAGATTCAAAGTATCAGAAAGAGATGATAGCATCAGAAAATCTGTAGACACAACCAGCAAAGAACTGAGTGTTAGGGGCTTTAGTCCAGGACTCCCAGGACTCTGGGTGGGTTTGCTGGTACTGACTGGAGGAGATAATAGAAATAAATATCTAAGGCATTATATGGATTTTTTTAAATAAATCACACTCACAGAGTTGTCTACAATGAAATTTAAGTCTTGTGTGTCTGAGCCTCAGTCAATAATAGGCCTTGTATTTATCACTATATGATGCATCGAGTGTGCATTAATGGATGTTTATGTGCTCTCTAGAGGCTTGAACAAGCATTTGAACCAAAATTGCTAGGATTCTGGAGTCCAGTATCCTGTTCGAAATAATTATTTCAGGGTGACCAAACCTGAATACTTTTTTCCTGACTTACTAATAAATGGAAATAACTAGATTTCCAGCTGATTAGATAATGCTAAAAAACTTAAAGTATTGTTAATGACATTCTTCTGGGCTGCAGGACATTTCAGTTCAACTGTTTCTGCCCCCTGACTGATGAATTGGGAAAATCAAATCCCTCTGATTTGAACAAAACAAGTAAACAAAAAGAGCAAGCTAAAATATAAACCCACTCTTGGCCTTTAGATTCTTCTACTTAGTTTAAACTGAACTGCTGTGTGTTTTAAGACCCACTTATTTCTAATAGTAATATTGAGGGTTTTCTTTATTGTACCACAACTGCTTGAAGCTAAATTATTTTTTCTAATAAAATAAAGCCTTAAATATATCAGGTTATTTTCTCCACCCTGTCTGACATGAGCTATCATCTGGGTTTTTTTTCTCCCTTTCATGGACACCATCTGTTTGTGACCATTAAAATCCATTTTCTATGCTGAAGGGATGGGAATTCAGAGGGATGTGTTCAGCCACTGTCCAAACAGAACTGTCGTTCCTAAGGGATCCATTACACTTTGACACACCCAAGTATTTATGAGCTATAAACTGCCAGCCTAAAATGGCGATTAATCACCCTGTGCATGGGAGACACTGACAATGACAGAGCATCCCATAGCTGAGAAGGGAGAGGGGCTGGATGGGGTTTGAGATTTTTTTTTTAATGAGCAGTGTTATATAGCATCAAGTTTTTCCCCCTATGGCTCCATGTTTCCAAGCCATTTGCTCTGACGTTTCTCACAGCCGATGTTAAATTAACAGATGTCTTGGAACTGGACACCGAACGAGACTGCTACAAGGCCACCACTTCTCTGCAGCACTGTCTCTCTGGAGTCACCACCCACTCGGTGTCAAAGCAGAGCACCCAGCTGCTTTTCTTGGTGCAACGCTCCTTCCAGGGCTGTTTGAGGGACTGGGTGCAGCTCTGACACTGGTTTGACTGAGCACTCTCATCACATCCAGGCACAATCACAGCAAAAAGGTCTCGTGAATGAGATACCCACAGACTTCGCTTCCTGTTATCTCTGAGGCAAATTGTATCCCCCCACTACAAAACTGATGTTGCTATAAAACTGATTAGAAGCAGCACTGCCTCTGAAGAAGTCAGACAATACAGAAAATGGTGCGTTTCAGCTGAGGTTTAATACAGAAGAGAGATAATTTCAAGGCTTTTGCTCCATATGGCAGGGGAACACATCACATAGTTCTCACACCCACATAAGAAACTGCATAAGGGAACAAAGAAAAGGAAATACAAATGCTGGTAAAAAAATAGAAGTGCAAGGATAGAATATTTGCTTTGAACACTTCTGAGGCTTTGCAAACTCAACAGATTATTGTAAAATTTAGACTGAATTTATAGCAAAATCCAAAAAAATCACAACCACTGCAGAAGCCATCTTATTTTTATACCTGCCAGTTTAATATTCTAGCTCTGTGCATACCCAGATAAGCAACTGTCTTGTCTAAGCTGAACCTCTCAGCGCCTACCACGCTTTGGAGATTTACAAACGAGGCTCCCACTGCTTATATTCCCAGGGGACCCAAGCTCACAGGCATGCTCAGTGAACACCAACACTTCAAGCAAGGCACCATAGACACAATTCTGTTTCATGAAATAGAAAATAAAATAATGGGAAAATCATGGACAAGCTGGAGCAGTAGATATAAATTGTGATAGCTTTAATAACCATTGTGCATTCAGTGAGGCATCAAATGACAGACGTGCACAGATACTCGAGACTGAAACTGCACTCCCCATTCCTTGCTAAGTGTTCTCACCAGTGGATTGGAGGGCCTGAACTATTAAGCCTGTTCCCATGCATTCCTCATCTCCAAATCTTCAACTGCTTTTTTTCACAACAGGACAGCCTCAGCAGTGTCCCAATGGCAGCCTGGGCATTCACCCTCAGGCTCAGCTCTCCCACTTTCTGGGTAAGTTCTCCCAGACAAGTAGAGAAATGTTCTATAAAAACACCATTACCAGCAGCTACTTTGAAAACAAATGCACGATTTTACCGCCTGCATCCAGTGGGATGACTTCAAGCCTCTGCTGAGTCCTGTTTAGTCTGAGCATCCTGCAGGATGTGAGCTGGCAAAACCATGTTTCATGGTTTCTTATCAGCTAAAATTCAGGTACCTTCCCACTTAATGTGCAGTTCTGATTACCATCTCCAACTACATCCCCTGTTACCTACACTTGCAATTTAGGTATCCAATTCATATTGAAAAATCCCAGACCCAAAACCAGGGATCAAGAGGTCACCTTTCTTCAGTCCTGTACCAGATATGAGGCCTCGGTGACTTAAGGCTGTACACCTTGAGAACAATTAATAATATAATCTTTATCAGACTGTGAGATACCATTGAAATTGGAGTATCCTAAAAGCCAAGAAAAAAGAGTCCAAAAATGCACACAACGCTTCTGCAGCAGATTACAGGAACAAATGTTTGCTGACTTGCTGCAGCCAATTTATATCTCTCACTGCCATTCAGCCACACTCATGAGAAACATGGTCCAGACAGCAACTTAAGCATTTTCCTCAAATTCTAGTGTATAGAATTGTTGGATTTTTTTTAGATATTTCGTTCCTATTCTTGGGTTATACCTCATGAATGATAACTGCAGATTTGTACAGTAGTTGAGTAGTTTTTCACCTGTATTATAAGAGATCAAAAGGCTGTATGCTACAGAGCCTTAGTAAAGAGGAGCAGTGCATTCCTTGTTCCCTCCCAAATGCTGTCAGCACTCTGGTTTTCTCTGCTGCATCAAGCGAATGCAGACCAAGTTACACAGTTCAGATCGATCTCTAAAATTTTTCCAGATATTCAGAGGTTTGGGGGACTAACCCAACTACTAATGAAGCTGTTGATCTTAGGTAATCGGAAAAATACTATCATGCTCGTTATTCTTTACAAATGTTACTCAAGGGCAGAGTGTAAATATATTGATAAAAGAGCCAGAAGTTAAAAAAACTACTTTGCCATCTTGTAAAACACGCAAACTATTTGCTTTCGGGGGCGTTGGCCAATGATGTAAACAGAAGTCTGAAGGAATTCGCATTAAAAATTGTTCCTTTTCTTGCCGTGCTTAGCACTGAGACACGATGGAAATCCCGTACTCGGCGAAAGAAGGCGGCTTGGAAGCTTGCGGCTCGCTGGATTTTGGCTGGCTGACAGTGCCCACGCCGAGCGGCCGTGGGACGGCAGGCAGCGATGGCTGCCGAGCGCTGCTCGCCGTGCGGCTGCCGAGAAGGCGCTTCCAGAGCGGAGCGGAACCGCTGGCTGCAGTCGCTGCAGAGCTGCCCGGGCGGGCACACCCCGCCTCAGCGACAAGAGCCGGGGCTCTTCGGGGAGTGTCTGCTGGGTTCTACGTGCTACTGGCACCTAAAACGGAGGCCATTCACTACTTAAAGGGCTTTTAATTGGATGGTTGTGATATTCCTGGAGCGCAGGCTCGAGCCGTCCCGCAGTGCGCGGGCACAGCCGCTCACGCACGGTTCCGCAGGAGTTTAAGCACTGCCTGAGCCGGGAGCGCTCCTCCCAAAATGTCCCCGGACGTGCTACAGCTGCTGCGGGGGCACGAGCCGGGGAGGCGGTGAGTCCCCTCTACTCCACAGGCACCAGCTCCTTTCCCTCCCTCCAAGTCCATGACGGCGGAGTGACAGAGCCGCGGAGCAGGTCGCATCCCTGCTCCTACAGACGGCGCCTGCCCGCAGCAATGCATCCCTCCCGCCCCAACACCCGCATCGCCCCCTCCCCATGCGCAGGGGCGGGTTCCCTTTGTCAAAGGCTCCCGGAGGTGCCCTCCCCGCCCGTCCCCCCGCCCCCGTGCCCGGTTGGAGCGGGGGGGACCGCGGGGTCGCGCCCACCCCCGGGGCGGGACCCCCNTCCAGCTCCCCCGGCCCCAGCTCCCCCGGCCCCAGCCCTCCGTCTCTCTCTCTCTCTCTCGAGGAAAAGTCGCTTCCCGAGGCCTTTGCGACCTCTGGTTTGGGTTCCCCCCGCCCCCGTTTCCTGCTATCACAGCAGGGCTTTGCAGCCCCGTGCGCAGGGCGGGGCGCGGGAGGTTCCGGCCGGGAGCGAGCTGGGCGCGGCGGCGGCGGCGGCTCCTGTTACACGTGTCCGTGATCCCGATTTCTGCACTTCGGGCTGCTGCTGGAAAGCGCCTGTAAGAGGGTGGCTTTTCTTAAAGGAAGACAATATGTCTCCTCCCGCTTTTTATGTATCCGTGATATGTGCATCTCAGCGAGGAAGGAGAGCATCAGGTAAGGACAGCAGGCTGCCTCTGTCGCCTGTACACACTCTGTGGAATCAGCAGTGCTGAATTTATCCAGGAGATTTGCATAGCTTTAAGTGAAGGCAAGCTGCCCCTTCCAGGAGGATGTAGAAACAACAGGGAATCCAGCCTGAACTTCACATCCCAAGCCATCAGTAAAAGCCAGTTTTCCTTCGCAGGCATTTCCTCTGGAATCTCAGAGAAACCCTGAACAATGAGCACCAAGATGCTGGGAAACACCCCTCTTCTTTGCAAATAAAGACATCTCAAAAAGAGCCTGAGCTCACGTTCTCAGTTCCAAATATTCAGCTCTTGCTTTGCAACTTGCAAAACATCCTCAGTGTCTGAAAGAGCTGCATTGCCTGCCTCCTGGGAAGAGCCCTTGGACTGAGCACGACATCTTCGGCAGGAGACCTAGAAAGGCCTGGAGCAACTCTTTCCAGCTGAGTAAACACAGGAACCTCTTGATATGAAAAAATGAAAAACGCAGAAGGACAGCTTTTCCCATGCCCCTCCCTCGCTTTACGCTTAGGCCATGTTGAAGTTGCACACATACGTGCAGCTGTGAGCAGGAGCCAGGGAAGAAATTTTCTGTGCACCAGTGTATGACAAGGACACAAGTGAAACAAGTTCCTTAGATTACACGGGCAATATTGCTCAGCTATGCAGTGCTGTGGATTCACCAAAACAATCTAGCAGTCTCTGTTTAAGCAGTATCCTCCTCTGTTTCATCCCAGTCCAATTCCCACTTACATAAAAAACAGCAATGCCCTGGAGCTATTTACTCACGGGTTTCTGGAGAGGAGGTGATTATTATTGCTGGTGGCTCTCAGAAGAAATGCATGCGAGATAAGATCTAAGGAGAAAATGAAAAGGAACAATGGTCATTTGGAAACAGGCTGTTCTCTGAGAGTGATATTTTCAAGCAAGTGTTGACTTGTGGGGTCAATGAGAAGCTGAGTGGGAAGAAGGTTGATATGAGTAAAGTACACACAATGAGAGGCTTGACCGAAGTTGAAAAGTTTATGTGCTTTCTCATAAAATTGCTACTGCTCCCTTGCTACGGGTCACATTGGAAAGATCATGTGAGCATCTTACCATGAAACAGTTCATGTTGGTTTTCTCATCTTGATAAAAAGCTGAAGAATCCACTATTATTTTAAGTAAAGTTTTGAACCCAAAGGTAAAGTCTTAGAAGTAACATCTTTGAGGAGAATGGAAGAGAAAACATCATTGCAGAGTCACATTACGAATGCAGAAAACAGTATTTGAAATATGAACAATTCGCGAATGTTAAACCAGGCATTCAGTGTGGTTTCTTCATTTTCCCATTTTCCTTTTCATATTAATCTCATCTGTGTCCACAGGGCGCCTCACACACCTGTGATGACACATTGCATCCATCCTCCTCTGCTCCTCGAAGGCACAGCTCCGAAGGAGAGACTGCTGCCTGCTGCCAGGGCAGAAATGAAGGGGGATGCCTGCACAGATGGGCTCCAGTCTCAGCCAGGATGGGCACAGATGAGGGGCAGCTAGAAACCGTTCCTTAAACCCCATCACAGCTGGGATTTGCCTTTTGACCCCCAGGCAAGTAGCTAACTGCCCTCTGAGCTCTGGGGCTCTGGGAAGGCTCCAAAAGCTAGTAAAGGGATGCCATGAGCCTTTGGGGTTTGCATAAGGGTGCAAGTAGGGATTTAGTGTTCACATAACCTATATCCTCTTTCAACACTGCAGAAGGACCTTCCCAAAAACCTTTGAATAAATTGAACAGTAAATTCATAGAGCAAGATATTTGTGCTTCATTATTGGGTTTGTTGTATTGCTGTCTGACTTATTTCAGCCTCTGTGCTTCAGTTTTCCCCAGAAAACTGCAGAACAATATCTGTTCCTTTTTTGCATATGGCATTTATAAAATGCAGTTTTCAAGGATCAAAGCTGTGGTCAGGATTCCCAGTATGGCAGTGTTCTTTTTTGTTAAGTACCTGACATCATACCTAGTTGCATTTTGGCTAGATTGGCATCTACTTTCTTCTCTATTCTGGTGGAATATTAGTTTCATCCATGTGAAGCTTCAGGATATGATTGATCTAAATGCATGTTTTTATAGAGCATGTGCACTGCTGCAATATCCAGATGTTATGGGCAGTAATTAGGAATTAATTTGAACTAGTTATGGTAGAGTTTATTAAAGAAATTATTGAAGTGGTTTGTAATTAAAATAATATACTAATAGAAATTTTAAAGATACTTTTATTTTAAAGAAACAAGTAATAGCAAACACAAAAATAATCAGCTTTGTTAGACCATCTTGGTTGTACTAAAACAGTAATTAAAAACCCAACTGTGTTCTTTATATCACTAATGGGAATCTTCAAATTAATCAGCTGCTTTTTTTGCCTGTTTTGCAATGCAAGCCATATAATCAGATTTTTGAAAACTGAAACTTAATTCCCTCTTTCAGTGGCAAAGATGGATGAAATAAAGACAGATGGATCTTCTTGAACTGAAAAGTTTATTGAACACCAAGCACTTTTTCAGCAGATACACATTCATATTTTCTGGTTGAGAGGCAGAAGAAACCAAAATATGTAATAAGCCAGGCACTGCTGTTTAGTGAAGCATCTGTTGATTTGGGTTGGTTCTGTATGATACTGTTTGTCTATTAATATGTGAAGATTACAAAACCTGAGGCACTGCTTAAAGATGTATCATATTTCCAAAAGGCTGGTTTAAACATAAGCAAAAACAAGGAAGTACAACAGGGATATTTGGAATCTATCTTTATTTTGGGGAGATTTTTGAACCTTAGCTCTGTGACCAGGAGTATGGACATGGTCAGGTCCAAGATGCTTATGGGCAGCTTCATCCAGGATATCAGATGGCCAGGGAGGCAGATAGGAGAAGGAGACTGCCAGCTAAGAAACAGTCAAACTTGTTCTTTTCTTTTCTTTTCTTTTCTTTTCTTTTCTTTTCTTTTCTTTTCTTTTCTTTTCTTTTCTTTTCTTTTCTTTTCTTTTCTTTTCTTTTCTTTTCTTTTCTTTTCTTTTCTTTTCTTTTCTTGTGTTAACACATCTTAAGACAGCAGACAATATCTGTGCAACACACTGCAAATGCGTACAAAATGCCTCTTCTGAATGGATTTCTGCTTCTCCCAGGGAAGCACACATAGAAAGTAGGGGTCAGCACAAGCTCAGTTGGACTATCCATGGCCAGTGACTGTTGTATGACTGTAGCATGTTATGCTCAAGGACATAGCAATGACCATGGTAATGACCACATTTATTTTTTTGATAAAAAGAAAACCTTTTGTATTAAATTAGATGCCTGATTCACAGGGGCACGTTTAATGTGACGGAATTTGCGCCCAGGTGCAGCATCAGGAGGTTAACATTACAGAATGAATGAGTTACAGTATGTTCTGGTTTGAAAAGACAAACCAGTGGGAGACACCAAGTCAGAATAACAATTTATTAAGAAAATTAGAATAAAGGCAGGGAAAGGAAAAGAAAAGAAAACAAAACAACAAAAAAAAAATAAACACACTGGTTTAAACTGGCAGAGCCAGATACAACCTGACACCCTCTTAGTCAGGGTAGCAGTAGCAGTCCAAAGGGATGGCGGCTGCAGTTCTCCTGAAATGATGGATGTAGTGCAGTTGAAGCAGTGATCCAGTAAAAAGGGTCCAGTCTTCCTCGGAAGGTCCAGCGGTAGCTCCTATCCGCTGGGAATCCAGTGGAGAAGAAAGCTAAAGCTGTAGTCTTCAGAACCTCAGTTATATCCAAGATGGGATGCTTGGCTCCTCCCCCTGGGCGGAGTATCTCACAATGAGATGGTGAGTCATGAGATAAGGCCTGATGGGCCATTAACAGGAGATAGTGTAGGAGCCAGTTATCTCTGAGTCATGTGCAGGGCACTGATGGGCCATTAGAAAAGATAACACAGAGGGAGGAGGCAGGGAGGGCTCTCCCACCTGGTTTTAACAGAAACCTGAAGATGGTGATAGAATACACCCCCCTGGATACATTTTACATTATAACCCAGGACACAGTACGAGCTGAGACCTGCAGAGATGTGGAGGTGCCTGGGTGACTGCTGCAGGTGAGGGCACTGTGGGCAGTGTGACTGGTGCTGGCGGGTGCTCAGCGCACACAGCTCAGAACTAAGTCTCCAGGCGTCCATTAAGGTGCTTAGAATATTCTTCTTGCTCCTTTAATGATGGATGATTTCTTATTCATTCTGCTAGAATAAGGTATTTATTGACCAACCTCATCTAGTAGATGTCCCTGCTTATTGTGGGGGCGTTAGACTAGATGGCCTTTAAAGGTCCCTTTGAATCCAAACTACTCTGTAATTCTAAGATTTACCTTCTTGCAGCACCTCCAGATGTGTGGCATTGCAAAACCTGTATTAGAACTGCTGTAATTTGCAATACATCAGTAGTGTGCAATTCAATTTCTTCTGTTTAGGATAGAGTGTGGACTGGAAACCAAGTCATTGGTAAGTCACCAGTACATTTCAAAACAAATAAATCCATAAATGTAAGTCTAAACAATTAACGCCAAGGCATAATCAATCCTATCTGACTAGTGAATAAACTCACTAAGCAGCTAGCAGAGAAGAAACTGGAATTCCTTTAGGCACACAAGAAGAAATCTATTGCTTAGAGATTATGGAGTTTTTTTCCCTTTGGGTTTGCCTCACACTAGCTTCACATATGCTACTAAAGATTGCCTATTTCATTTACACATTTATATTCTATTCTATATTACCCTAGGAAAGTAACCCAAGTGATAAATCTGGACAGAGAAATCTTTACCTACACCTCAGTTTTCCTCCATAGGAATCATGGTTTACTGCTCTGCTAATGTAGGGGCTGAGCTGGAAAAGGAGCTTTGAGCATGTGTATGAGATGATAGCGACCATTTGCCCTTGCCTAGGTCAGTCCACTCTTATCCCTTTATTTTAATAACTAGGTTTCCAGTGGGGCAGGATCTTTGCCAGGATGGAAGATCTTGTCCTTATACTGATACTTTTGTCTTCCACATAGATACTCTCTTTCCTTATATTGATACTTTTGTCTTCCACATAGATACTCTCTTTTCTTGGGTATTTCTTCTTAGATGGCTTCAGATTTCAATCACTACAGACAGTATGAGAGTGTTTCAGACTTAAATGATTTTTTTTTTTGGCTTCTATATGAAATGGGAAAAGCTTTGTGGGTTGGGTTTTTTGTTTGTTTGTTTTGTTTTCAAATCCCAGTTGCATGGGGAGAGACGAGAAGCACAGAGATTTCACAGCTCTGTTCTCAAACACAGTGAGCTGACCAACTCCTACATGGCAGAAATTCTTGTGTGTGTTGGAGGGTCTGAGCGTGACTTGGTTGGAATCACTCAGAAAGCACGTGGCTGACTGGGGAGTCTGGACAATGAATTGGCCTCCTGTGTCTCCAGTGAAAACAGGCCTGGTGCTCATGCAGTGAACAGCCCTCCAGCAGCAAGAGGCAAAGATAAGCAAGCAGAGGGCTTTGGAGAGGGTGCTACGTCTCAGCCTAGGACCTTTAATGAGCCTAACCTGATCCTCTCTTTCAGGATGGCAGTATCTTATGGCATGAAGTATTAGACTGTACTGAGAGGAAGCAGTTCATTGGTAGAAATTAAAAACCAGTTTTATTAAAACACAGTTGCATTTTCAGGATTTGTGAGGAATAGAGAAAAGAAAATGTGTTCATACCAAACATTTTTCAAGACTAATGTATTGGTGTCATTACTCCCCGTTTCTGACTCGGTGCCCAGAGTGTATGAGTATGAAGTGGTGACTTTTTCCTGACTGCAACTGCTGAAAGAATTTTGTTAATCTTCACTTTAAGCACAAGAGCATATCTGCTACAGTCTTTACACATCTTGCTTTTCCTTTTAACCGAAAAAATATTCCCTTTAAATTTTAATTCTAAAGACTGTGGTATAAAAAAAGTTTAAATGGGACATACCTTTTGGACAATCTGACATTTTAATGGAACAAAATCTTCACTAAAGATCTATTTATTTAGTAAAATAGACACAGCATTGAGTACCCATTTTTGGTTTTTTTCTTTGTAGCACAAATAGAAAGACTTTCACAGAATGAAAGTCTTTGAGCATTAGTGTGACAAGGGGGCAAAAATGCACCATCGGTCAATTGCTACCCACAGAAAACCTAAAAAGAGGTTTATTTAAAAAGCAAACACCTTGCACTTTCAGAGGAAAAGCCTGAAAGAACAATTGCAGTCTTAAAAATGCCTTAAAATGAGGGGGTTTGCATTTCTTAGGACCACTAAAAAAGTGAATTCCCCCCCAAAAAAGCTGATGCACTGAGACCATTCTGCTATTAGGTGCCCAAGACACAATCAGGACTGTTACCTCTAGGTCACCAGCCTACACAGACATCCATCCTGGTTAGACAGTGTGCCATGCACTTAATAAAGGTCTTCTTTCATCCCCTGCAATCTTGTGTAAGCTGTCACTTCTCCAGGGCTTTGCAAAGTGTGAATTGAAGCATGCAAACTCCTAGTGATACAACAGGAACTTGTACCAACACAATCCGGCTACCGCGTTAAGGTCAGGCCTGGAGTTCGCCGTCATACTGTTGGAGACACCAGTCATCAGCAAACTCCCAAATAATGTGTTCATTCAGGGATACAATAAAAGAAAGTTCACTTGAGTGACAGGAGACACCAATATTTACATATATTCCAGCATGTTCAAGTACTGAAATGCAGTAAAAGCCTTTGGAAGTGAGACATGTAGGGGTCTTTTCTCCACTGGCTGCATTCGTACTGAGGTCGACTGCTCCCAAAGAAGTCTGTAGCAGAAAAAATAGAAGCCCTTACCTGCCGTGCCTTCCTGCATTTCCTCTGTGCCTAGACATGAACAGGCCACATCTGCCCACTCTTACCCCACACTCTGTGTGGGGAAAAGTAGTTGTGCCATTTGTGTTAGTTAATTTTGCTATAACTTGGTGTCAGATACATTTAAGATGGTAACAATACCCTAACACAGTTCTCTGTTACCCCTCCCCAAATCCTCATTTATGACGAGGATTTATTTATTCTCTGGTTGGACAGGTTTACTCAACGAGTAGTAATGGTTCTGCACTGCCAGCTATCCATGACATTTGTGACACTTTAATGGCAACTGTAATTTCCTTTCATGCAAAGCAAGGGTTCTGGCAGCACAGCTCAGCAAGGGGGATCATCTTTTCTGCAAAAGAAACAGCCTCAGGAAGAAAATCCCCATTTTTTGAATATATTTGGGATTATTTTTCTCTACAAGAAATTCTCGAAGTTTTCAATTAAATAAAATTAAGACAATCAATGATAAATTTTGGAATAGTCACAAGCTTTGTGCTTGTGGTATACAGCAAAGATATGAAAAGTCAGTGATTAGTCCTGAGAAAGAGACTTTGGATGCTCTCTTTCCTCCATTCCTCCAAAAGTCTTTGCAGGCCCGTGTTTAGATCCTTCACATACAATACAGGAGAGTCATGTTCAACTCTTTGCTCTGACGTATATTTAAATTATTTAAAGAGCTCCAACAGTGGCAGTAAAAGAAATCTACTCCCTAACTTTTGTTGTCTCCTCACCTTCTCCCCCTTCCCTCTTCCCCCCAAGTCTTTGTGGTCAAAGTAACTTTTAAAGCCCTTTGCAAACAGCATCAGAGCAAGTGTTGGAAGTGGAACTCACACCAAGCAAATGTGATGTTCACCACCTCATGTGGCTGTAAGAGTCATGCTCCTACCTGGATATTTCAGCATAGAACAAAGAAACCCTTCCTGACTAAACTGGCTAAAAATATTGATATGTTCTCATGAAACACTTATTCTGAGTGAACCATTTTCAGTTTTTACAGGAGAAGCCCTGGGTCAGCTTTATCACCACCTCTTTGCACACTTGCTGTTGCACATAGCACATCTAAAGGGAACCCATCTTACAAAGAAATCTGTTGGTTTCTGACTTTTTGGGGTTGTTTTCTGTTTCCACTGTAATTTTCCCCTTATCCCGGATGGGGGAAGCTTCTCATTTTTCCCACCATCTGCTAGAAGAGCTTATCTCCTAGGACACTAACATCCTTCAGCTTTTCACTATTGTCCCTGCAGGCACAGCAGGCACTTTGCTGTCACTGGTACAACATCATAAACTTGCCTGTACCCTGCATGGTGTTCATCCAGCAGGTGTCAGGGTGGTTCAAGACCCAGCATGAGAAGCAGGGCCTGTGATCAGGGGACTTCTTCCAGTTTTAGAATAAAAGTTTTGTTCACCCTCTCTTCTTGACTTGGCCATCCATAGAACACTCTACTACCACTCTGTCTCCTTTGTGACTTCCCTGCTGATCCCATAAACTGTAGACAGACTTGCCATCTTTCCATACCAGAGCTCCATGCAGCTGAGCTGCCTTGCTGTGTACAGCACAACCAGAGCACTGGAGTCACCGGGGCTATCCCACAGCATCCTGGCAGGAGCGCTGCCTGGAGAAGCAGCTTTCATGCAGGGTTGCAAATGACTGACTGAGTGCCCAAATGACTGACTGCCCAAAGGATTTTCTTAGGGGTCTCCTTGTTCTTAGCTCTGACCCAGAGATGATTAGTCTGGTAACTGGTTTGATAAAGCCATGCAGAGAGATGGCACTTTTATGCTTCTCTCCACTTGCAGAGCAGCAATCAGCTGCTATTAGATAGGTCACCTTTTAGACAAGCAGCTCCTACAGCAGTTCAGCAAATGAGAGGTGTTCTGATGAAGAGCAGACTAAATTTGCTCCATTCTGTAGCTAGTGAAAATGTAACTTTTCTCAGTTGCTTTCAGGTTGTGAAGTAGCTTTTTAAAAGAGCATCTTAATCCACTGTTTGGCATTGCAAGTTTCACACATGGACCATCTGCCTCTTGTTTACCCTCTTCTCTCTGGTCCTTCTCTTTCATTCTCACCTCATATTAAATTTCTGGCTGAAGATATGCTGAACAGTTGGTCTGAACAGCAGAGCCACCTGACATCTGTTTTCTGAAAACAAAGCTAATCAATTGACAACTCAAGGACCAGACCTTTTGGGTTTTTTACATACACTTCTGAGCAACTACTGACAACAGTGTTGCCAAAAAATCTGGACATAATGCTCTGTAAGAGTAATGTCTCATTAATATGAGAAAACTCTTCATGGCTCTGTACTAAGTGGTCTTGAGCATTACAGCTATTATACTGTTACCAGCATTAAGGAGTGTATACAAATCCTTCCTTCTTTATATCTTATAGAAAATAGTGTTCTGCATCACCCATGGAAAACAAAGATCATTTTATATCATAGATGATACTGTATCTGTAATCCCAGTATGCACACATATGCATACCTACAGATTTCTGGTGTCTCTCAAAACAGGTACAAAGGCATACATATATGCTCTAGGAAAAGAGGCCTTGTGGGAAGTATTTCTTCATAGCAGCTTCAGAATACATCACAAATTTCTGTGTAATGTAAGCAAAAATGTTCAGAACTTCCTAATGAGGCAAGGAATACATAGAAGAACAGGAGACTAGAACTTAGATTTAGTCCCAGGTCTGACTGCTCTGACAAATGACTGCCTGCCTGCCACAGCAGGTGCTTCAACTACAAAGCTGACAAAACACTTGGCACGACTCTTTGGGGACTGAGTTATTTCTTAAGGCTCAGAGCCAACATGAGTGCCACAACTACAGCTGAAGAGTTGCCTTCCTTTACTAAATTAAATATGTATTGCCACCTACTGGCTATATTGCTAATATATGTTAATATAACAAACAAATGATTTTAAGTGGACAAAATCAAACACCTGTGTTCTCTCCATATGAAAATTATATATACTAACAAGAGAATAATTAAATTTTTTTTTTAATGAGGAAATGATACTTAATAGTTTTCTCTCATTTTACAAAGTATATCGGTAAAAATAGTTTTGTACATTTAGAGGTTCCATCATGTGGCCATATTTGGCTGTGCTAGAGGGTATAATATGATTATTGATAAATGTAATTAGTGTCCTGGCCTGCCTGTACCTGCCTCTTTTCTTAGACACAAAATATGTTTCAGGGAAGAGGACATTTCTAGTCTGTTTGACAGAAGCAGAAGGGATCCCAGCTGCTGGTTGGGTGTAGATACTAGAAATATAATCAGATTTAAACAAGGCTGTAGTCACAGTCTGACTAAAGAATGGTCATACATCAATAAATCTACTATGTAATTTCTGCTGTTAGCAGTCAATGAATTAAACTGCACTAAAATCAGTGAATTAAACTGCTAATTATCATAATCTATGAAGCAGCAAAGCAGACTGGCATCACATTCCAGAGAAAAAACTTATATGAGCACAGTTAATCTGCAAAATAATGTAGTACTGAAATAGTGCCCTTTTTCCAAGAAAATCTAAACAAGATCTAAATCAGAGATTTTGGTAAATGATAAAGACAAATAGCATTTAATTCTGGTCCAACCTGAGCTTTGCCAGTATTACAGAGGATGAAGAAAATCACCTTCATTTCCATTGGCTCTAAATTTATTCTGCCATTTGCCTCCAGCCGATTGATGCTGTATCACACAAATGTTATTCTACCAATTCAGCCAGTAAAGGGCTTTTTCAAAGCTTTGATGCAAATTACATTAACTAAAAATAAAAAAAAAGGGTCAAATGTGGTTTGCCTAAATTTATATTGAAACAGGTCAGAGAGTGCTCACTGAACCTGCACTGAGTGGATGAAGTCAGTAACCTTTGGCTGCTGAATGGAGGTGAATAGTTGCAAAAAGGAGTTTCTTAGTTAAAGTTGTGGAAAGAAGTTTCTTAGTTAAGTGTAACCAGAATCACAAGAGCATGTTCACACTCCCTAAATTATAGCCTATTACATAGTGTTGTAAAGTAATTTTACCATTTAGCTTAGTCTGCAGTAAACTGAAATATCTCTACTCAAAGATGAGATTATCTTCAGAGAAGTTTCAGATACAATAATTTAGGTGTGTTGACTTTATATGTTTAGCTGATTTCTTTACATTTATAAATTGTTCCTGTGCAGGAATTGTTCCTCCTATATTTCACTTATGGCTATGATTTCAGGTTTCATTAGTGTCAAGCACAATGAATTGAAGGAAAATTACATATTCAGCAGAAACCTGTGTTAGATAACTACATAAATGCTCTCTTCAAAAATTGGCAGCAGCGGTAACCATTTCTAGTGGGACACGTACCAACAAGCAATCTCAAACAAACTACTTGACTTTCATAAACAGAAAACTGCTCAGTCCTTTCCTCCAATTGTTGGGATCTACTTTGAGGATTTCTATTGAAAACAGAAACTGTATTTTTACGTTAAGAGAGCTCTGAAGCCATTCTTCAGAAGACGCTTGGAGAATGAGCAGTTGATGTCACCTTATCTTAGAAAGCATCTGTAAAAACATCTATGAAGGATAAGCCATCATGGGTCCCTAAACAATCTTAGGTATTAGACCATCTCCTCTGAGAAGCTACAATATACTGAAGTGCTATGCAAATATGGAATTAGTGCAGCCTCACAGTTTGCCTCTTAACCAAGCAAGGTTAAGGTTCTGGAAAGAGAGTAGGGTTTGATAAGACATTAGAAAAATATTCTTTACTGTGCAGGTGATGAGGCACTGGAACAGGTTGCTCAGAGGAGCTGTGGATGCCCCATCCTTGGAAGTTTTCTAGGCCAGGCTGGATGGTGTCCTGAGCAAAGTGAACTAGTGGAAGGTGTCCCTGCCCATGGCAGCAGGGTTAGAACTAGGTGATCTATAAGGTCTCTTCCAACTCAAACCATTCTATGATTCTGTGATAGCTCTACAGCAGCACTTAGTTTGACAAGCAGGAGCATCCAAAATACTTCCTTCAGGATGACAAAATATCTATAATGTTTTCCCCTGGGGGGCTATAATACAAGTTCCTTTTAATCTCTCTATGCCATACTTCTGATTTAATCTTTTCCCTGTGCTCTCTTAACCTTTGGTAACTTTTCACAGCTGTGAAAATTGCCTGTTTTCCACAACTAAATTTGCAGATTTTTGGCACCTGGGAAGTTGAACGCAGTGCACAGTATGGCAAAACGCGATATGTAAAATATGGTGAGAACAAAGTGCTTTGTTTCAGTACCAACACCCTTCAAAGAAAGATGGTGAGGGGAACAGCCACTCTGTGCTGGAATTCCCGTGAAAACTAACCTGTGAGCAGCCATGGGATGGCGATCTCGATCCACACAAGTGCAGCTTCAACACCATAATGCTGGAAGACTTGCACAAAATAAGTACACCCAGTCACTTATTCTTCACCCAAATCTGTGGCAAGTTAATCAGTTCCTTTTCTCTCAGCTAGGCTTGGTGTTAGTAATGCCACTAAGACTTACAGGCTGAGAAGTCTAATATTTATCAACCATGAAACAGGGAGGCTTTTTCAGAAACATTTTATTAGACACTTCAAAAGTATTCAAAGAGAATTTAATAAACTGAAATAAAGTACATCCAGTGGCATAATGAATAATGGCACTTATAAAAAAGTGATCAATTTTATCTTCAGATTCTCTGTACTCTTTAAACTCAAATTTGTACACTATTTTCTATTTCAGGTTCTTTTTTTTCTTTTTCAGGCATCAGATTAAACTTCAGGATAGCTACTGTAGAACAGGAACAATCATAGGTATTTTATCAGATAGAGAAACTGACTTGTAGTACTAGAAGTAACAGTAAAATAAAGGAAGGCAATTTTTTTAAAAAGTCAAAATTTGTCACACAACCATGGTGATAACCTTGTACTCTCCGAATCTGAGTTGGATGAGTTTAATAAAGCAGGAGCTGAATTTTCTTCAGGCACGTCATAATCTGAGGTCTCTGTGCATAAGCAGGAGGTCAGTCAAATATGAGTCTTATCAGCAAAACTGCAAACAAATAAAAGCCACACAAAGCACCTTAAAAATATTTCAAGCTGCATCTCTATATTCTGAAACCATGATAAGTTTTTCAAGTGCTTTCCAACTTCAAACCCACTTGAATTCGAAATCCCTTTGTGAAGGAACAGAAGACATCAGAACAAGAAATGACAACCTACAGTTGTGTGGGGACAGGCCAGGTCTCATTAACTGCAGTATAGCACTACATTCAGCATATTATACAAACAGGGAGGAATGCTTTAAGATCCACATCAAACCCATTGACTTGCAGGAACATATTTCAGACTTGCTTGAATACTTACTGGTCCCTGTCTGCCATGGACATGAAAGTGCACACATGAAGGAACACAAAATTAGTTAAAGCTCTAACAGATTTCAATTCCGAAGGCTTTACTTATTCCGTGTTTTTTCAGTCACTTGGAATTTCCATCACCCTTCTATGAAGATTAAAGCAAGTTAACTACTTCTATTAAATTTGGAGGCTATATCCAGTCTCTAAATTTCTTCAAATGGATCTTCCAACTGATAGCTCAAGCATAAAAGCCTAAAGTATAGCCAAAGGTCTCTCTCCGAGAGCTGTTGGACACTGATTTCTGCTGGTGTTGCATTGAGATTTTTAGAAGATCTGGACCTTTGAGAAATGGTGCCACAATGTGCATGTAGCAAATTCCACCAGTGAACTGGTTTTAACCTCTAGCATCCTACAACTGTAGGATCATGTTGAAAATAACAGAGAGGTTGAATTTCCCAGTCATGACCTGGATGTTTAATTTTTGTTAAGCTCACAAATTCTCAGGGAAGCATTATTTTTTGGCTTATCCACACAATAAAGTACAGATAAAGAAGTGTGTGGATTTACAGCATGTTATCCATTGGAGTCTTGAAGCAGCTCTCTGTATGTTCTAAGGTAAGTTTCTTGATATAGTGCTCTCTCTGTAGGTGTTCAAGCAGAGAAATAGCATAAGATATCTGGACAGTTATTAAGTTCACAGCTTCATTTACTGTGCACTGACTTCTCTACACAAACAAGTTTGGCCTGAGCAATATCAGGAAAAGAGTGTGTCTAATGGATAAGTTACCAAGGAACTGCCAAAGAATGGAAAAGAGCAAAAGAAAAAGCTACAACTAAGTTGCAAGGGAATGGCGTTCATCCTATTGCCTTTTTGAAATTTATTTTTCATGTGGCATTTATTTTTCATGGCTGGCTGCTGCCCAGACTTTCAGAGCTCTGTGCCATAAACAAGTGCAAGAAGATTCCCTGATCTAATTCCTTGAAATTTTCTAAAATGCCAGTGATCCCTGTCAAGCAAATCAAAGGCTCCTTCCTTTCCAAGAAACTGTAAAAGAATGGAAAGGGGCAAAAGAGAAAGTTACAACTAATGTGAGACAGAGAAAGTTGCCCTGGTGCTCAGCACTAAGCAGCATTGGCACCAGGCATAGAAATGCACATGCTGTTATGTCCTATGACATCTCCTGTGTTTGTGGGGAAAGGGGAGTAGATCTGGAAATATTCAGAAAGGTTCAGTACAGCTTAGGCAAGTTAGTCTCCCTTTGTTAAGTTGTGGCAGAAGTTTTCAATTTATGGGCTGTGAAATCAGGAAATAGGTCTGCAAATGTATCTGAGAAGAGTGAACCTCTTCTGAGGGAGCTGCAGCTTATCCTTTGGGGAAGATGGTGAGAGTCTGCAAAGCAGAGCTCCATGGCTGGAAGAGATGCTTATAGGGCACCTGGACATGTCTGCAACTGCTTAAGAGTAACCTGTGAAATACCATAAATAAGATCTGCATAAATATGGTCAGCAAAGACAAGCAACTGTGTTTGTTGTGTGGGGTCAAGAACACAGACAGGAGCCACTGTTTTACAGATAACTTCTATCTTATCCATTCACACCTTAACTTGCTCTCAGCTTACATCTACTTACATCCTTGTACCTTTGTCTACCTTTATAGTTGCACCACTACAATAAAAAAGGTACAGTTTTACAACTGCTGACCTTTCAGTCTGTGCAAAATGCCTCTGACCAGGCAGCTCTGTGTCAATGGATTAATGGGCTCACAGCACACATGCAGACTTCAAATAAAGCTTCAAAAAGTTTCTGGGTAAGGAAAAAAAAGCAAACTAGGAAAAACTGAATATATGATAACTCTATTCATACATCAATTTCAATTTGCCATATCAGATTATGTTGCACCTGGATGTTTGATGTTATCAAGGATGATTTAAATTAAAGTGCAGCTTATCTTTTAACACAAACCTTCACATTCCCTCAGACTCTTCAGTGCAAAGATCATATCTTTGACTTTCACGAAGTGCCTGAAAAAGAGCCCCCAAAAGCCATGAAAAATACCAATATTATCTTTGGAAAAAATGATATGATATATGAAGTGAAATAACATAGAATTTTTAAGGGAAAATTCTCTATATTTGAGGACAAGATAATAAAAGCAAATACAAACATGATAATTCAATTTTTACCATGATTTCAACACACACACTGAAGCTGTGTGTGTTGAAAATACTTATATTTCATCTAAGCTGTGTCATGTTCAAATCACAGGCAAAAATTTTCAGTGTCAGAAAGTGAAAACTGCAACTTTTAGTCATTAGACTCAAAAACTGATTCTGTAGCCAATTAATCTATGATGAGTGTTTTTGCTTGCTGTAAAAAAATATCTCTGCTTTAATCTGATGATTCTGCTTATTAAACACTCTACTTCAGTGTGCTTAAATCATGTTGCCTGTAGAGACTAGGAGAAAAATCACACTAAATAAGAATTAGTCTTTACAATTGTCATGTTTTAGACTCCTGAAAGCTTAATCCTCACATTAAAAGACCCAGTCTATCCCAACATTCTCATCCTTGAGGCAAAAACCCAGAAATAATATAAAAACTCATGGAACATGATATGAACATTAGAGTATTTAAAATGCAAAAACTTTATCAGATGGCCATAGAAGATGCCATCAAAAGCAGAGCAGAACAAGCTATGTGTAATAGTATTTGAACAAACGCAGTTCTACATGGAACCAGTTGAGATTTGTAGAAAATCCATAACAGCCTGCTTCAAAATAGGTTAATCCTACTGGTAGTCCAGATTCCATTCCTACTGTATCCCCACACTATTATTTTGCAGTATTTAAACCAATGAATTCTCAGCAGCACCTTCAGAACTTGCAATGCTGGACCTTTACAAGGAAACACGAGGGATGTTGATGGTGCTTCTCAAGGAAAGAATTCAACCAGAAGAGTCCCAGAACCCTCTTGACTCTCAAAAATGCTACTGACATCTCAAAAGGCAGCTTCTTAGAGAAAGACAGACATGAAGTTGCATAGTAGTGTATAGGAGGAATGTTTTTCAGCTTTTCATGTTTAATAGGAAATTTAATTGTATAAATATGTTATGCCATGCATCAAAAATTGAATCATAGGATATTGCATTATGGGAAAGCTTTTAAGTTAAGGATGTTCTCCTTAAGGGTATGACCAATATAATATTCCAAAGTGTATTCAGGTAGTCTGTAGGGTGAAAGCACATAAAGTGAGAGGAAAGGATTTTGCTACATTAGTATTGAATTTAAAAGGTCTCATGGGTACTTGAACTGACTCATGCAGCTTTTGGTGTAATCAGGAGCAGAAAGAATCAGAGGCCACTCAATCACTCCTACAAGATTCCTCATTTTCCTGATTTTTGGTCTTTTTTTCATTTTTAATTTGAGTGGAATTTATGTCTTTAGGAGAGGCCATGGAAATAGCATGAAAGCATCAAGTGTCTTGATGATTCACACTAATCAGGGATTCGGTCTTGTGGCCACCTCACAAGATGAGTGCTGAGGGCACCAGCCAAGTCACATGAAAGGTCATCATGCACTCCCATGATATCCCCCAAAATCTTCAGTAAAGAGAAATTCCTCTCTTCCCACAATTCTGGAAGTACTGCAGCCCCAGGCTTCACTTGAAAAAAATTAGGTTGAACTCAAGAGGATTTAGATGGATTATTTTCTCTCCACCTGTATTCTTGGGATATTTTTTCATGAGGCATTGATGAATTCTAGAATCTCAGGCAATAGTAGTCTTCTAGGCAGGAGTGTAATTATCTGGGAGAAATAGGAAATGTGTTTTTGACTTCCTGCAGTTAACCTACAGAGCAAGTGACTGCTTCCACTAAAAGCTTGTCATAACACAAGAGCCCTGCTCAGCCCCTCACTGGAGGGACTGACACACACATGGTGCAGAGTCAAAGGGCAAATCATGTATGCTGCTCCTGCTTCTGAACAGGAATCCTGGGGGCACAGACTGAGCACAGGACCCTTGCAGGGGGAATGTGGTGGATTCAGGAGTGGAGGAAGAAAACTGAGCTTCTCACAAAACTGTCTGCTCTTAGCCAAAAGAGAACAGGGAAGAGCAGGCAATGAGGAAGATCAGAGATGTGGGGCAGAGTGTCTGACACTCAGAGCACCTCTCTTTGCACGGAGACAGTGGGATGTGGCTGCCAGGAAGCTTGTGCAGTGGGATGCTGAAGGTATGCACAGAGCAGGCTGTTAGCAAGCCAACAAGCATGGATGCGTTTTGCTTTATGTCAGGATGAGAGGAAAGCTGTAGCTGAGGTTATGTTTCCACTGAAGCAGAGAAAAAAACAGAGCAAAGCATCTCTCCTATGAGATTGGCTGCTCTTTAATTCAAGGTGTTGGTCAGCAGACACTGCTCTGTTGTGCTTACACAGCAGTGCAGCTGCCAGCACTGCATTTCAGGAATATTCAGAACTCAAAAAGGCCCCCCTGGGTCTTTCCCAGTCCGGTTTACACTACTCTTAGGTGTGGGAGATGTTGTGTTTTCTGATCTTATTTTTTGACTATCACCTGGAAATCTATTTATCAATGTACTATGCTTTTTCAAAGATATTGTGGACAATTGAATGCACTTTGAGTACTCCTGAGTTCTCACTTTTGAAAAGCCACATACAGAGGTCCTTGCTGTAAGAGAGTCACATTTGGCAGAGATATCAATTGGTTAATGGCTTTGTTTCATCAGAGAAAATGGGGCCATAGAGAGCTGAGATATAAAGGAAGCCTTTTAATAGAAAAGCAGAATGAAAGATGGGAACTGCTTCAACCCACTAGTGTGAGGACTGCAATTTTTTTAACAGTGAAATCAAATATAGCAAGTTTATTCTACGCTCCTATTCCTTACTGTTTTCTTCTTCACTCACTGTATTTTCAGTTACTTCAAAGCACATTTATTTATTTTCCTTTCAGATGAATTTGTTTCAACTCTATGTCCTTCTTACTAAGACACAGGCTATTTTTAAACATCACTTCTGAGGACTCTTAATCTTTGCACGACTGTGGATGAAAGCATCTAAAGACTGACAAACAAACCACTACCACTAGATGAATCCTCTAAACACATTTCCACTTGTGATATTTATTTCAGTTTCATACATCTCTGTGGCCCATTACTACTCCTGACAAGGGAAATGCATCCACTACCATACCAAAAGGGTACAATATGCATATCTGTAGATTATTGCTTTCTTTTTTTATATAAAAAAAGAAGTTACTGGAGTAACTGGTTATACTGGAGTTAACTGTATGTTCCTTTATTCCATATGCATGATAAAACTGCAGCTATTATGAGGTGTGTGTCTGATTGCCAAATTACCACATCTCAGAATGCAATAATGCACACATTTCCTAGACAAGGCAGAGCTAGAGACAAGCATTTTATTGTTGAGTAGGGAAGTGACCAGAATGAAGAGACTGAACTGCTCAACTTCATTAACTTGTCTTTCATGAACCTTTTGAACCATTATTATGCTTTTATCAGTATCAATTTTCAGCAAATCACCATTTCATTTAAACTGGCAGGAGCTGCATAAATACAAGAAAGAAAATTGACTTTTCTGAAAGCTGAATTGCACATCCTTGTAGATGACAAGTGCTAACAGTCAGAAGCTTCCTTTTCTCTTGCTTCCCATTCTTTTTGATTCTTGCACAATTTTCCTCTCAGAATTGCCTCTGACATAAGCTTAGCTCACTGTAATAGTTGTTGTGGTGTATGCTTTGACAAGATGCAGTCCTGAGCTACAGAACAGCAGCACCCAGGGACTCTGTGACCAAACAGCAACAGAGGTGAACCTTTCTTCTCATGAAGCTTCATCCTGTTTGTTCCTGGTACCAGTCCCACAGCATTGCTCTCCACCCACAACGTGTTCACGAATGTTAGGTGTTCATGTTATTGACAGGAATATGTCAGAAATCTAAAGTGTTACTGTCTCACAGTGCCTAGTGGGATCCCCAACAGCCTCCTCTTGATAAATGAATATAGCTGTCACTGGTACCAGTGTGAGCAGACCCACAAGTCCCCTTTGAATAGTGGAGTTCAAAACTAAACTTTAGTGTATGATTTTGAATGTAAGTGTATGATTTTTGATATCATTTTAGCACTTCAGTGTTTTAGAGATAACATAATGTCATATATGCACAAAATATATGTTTATAAATATAAAATAAATATAAATATCTATATGTTTTTATAGATAAATAAGTAAAAATATAACT